>OX637584.1:23027049-23378304 GCA_951800085.1 Comarum palustre | reverse complement strand
AATCTGGTTTACCTTGATATGCAAGGAATGACGAACCCTAGCGTTCATTATATAAGAGAGTCAATGGTAGACAGGAGGTCATCATCAATCAATCAACAATCAACTTTTGCATCCTACAAAACAATCATTCCTCGGAGCATCTCTACCAAAAAGATTTATTGGGTCTTTTTGTTCACTAAAGCCCTATCCGTAGGCATTCACCGCTGCTACTCACCAAAGCCCGATCCGTCGGCAGTTCCCTTATCTACCTCACCAAGCCTCATCCGTGAGTGAACAGTCCACTACCGCTTCATAAAGCCCTATCCGTAGGCAAATACTCGTAAATCAATTGTTAGAATGAATAGCTCTAGCAAATATCTCACTTTGTCAAGGAACCCTTTGGCGAACGCCCCACAATCTTTGCTTATAGCTCTGCTCAACCACACCGGTCCGAGTAAGAAACTTCCACTTCGCTAAGAATATGAGGAAAATCCTAGTTGCTCCTCAACTAGGTCTGTAAAGAATCTGAGTGTCGGCCTGACCTGCGCCCGTACATCAGTCGTTTGAGGAGAAGTCAGAAGACAAACAAGCATTAAGAACAATGTTGTACTTGACCCATAGGTACTGATACGATCCAAATTTGTTTGTTCGAGACACCGAAACATATCATTCAGGCAACTCTGTTGAAACTCAAGATCCATTTAGTCTGCAGTATTAAAAACCCCATGAGAGCCAATAGAGAAGGTGGGAGAAGCGCGTCACTCTACATTTGACAAGCTTCTAATGCGTCAATGCTTGAACCACAAGGGTCTTCTACATAGTGTATGTTTCTGCTAATGCAATCAACTTGGTTGCAACCCGTTGCAGCCACTTCAGGTAATTTCATTTTTGTCTATAAATTTTTCTCCTCACAATCCTATATGCCCCACAATTTATTTCCGTGTGATTGATTTATTTTCGTGAAGATATACGCACTGTATATTGCATTGGAAACAAAATGGTGAACATAATGTAAAATGAAAAGTAAGATAATATAAGATATGAAATTACATTATACTGTTTAGAATATTGATAACATATTTACAGAAAAAAATACTTGTAAGTAGTAACTACAAGTTATTAATGAATATACGGAAATTATTGGTTTTAAGCCTCACAACTAACCAACCATGCCTGTTCTTCCCCTGCTGAAGTTCAACATGGGGTGTTTTTCTTCATCTTCAAATAGTTGAATATGTGTTTCTCTGGAACAGGTATAGACTTGACTATCCAACCAATTGGCCAAGAGATGACTGCAAACCCAATGCATACACCCCATTGTCCCCAATTCAACCTCTCTGTATCTGCAAATTTCTTGAGAACCTCCACCATCACTACCTGAAGAACAACGGTCACCGCAATGATCCCCATAAACAACTTGTTGGTGTGTATTCCCTCGAAGACATTCTTCTTCTCTAGCTTTCTTGCATTGAATTCATTGAAGATCTGGCACAGCACAAAAGTGTTGAAGATCAATGTGTCCTTTACTTTATCACTGACACCGAAGATTGCTTTTCCCTTGAATTGTAAGATCAAGAGGACAGTTATCTGGTACAGTGCTTGCGGCAAGAGGTTCCTCCACATGATGTTTGTAATGAGAGGCGCTGTCCGTCCTACTGGTGGCTTCTCCATAAGTTCTTTTGTGGGTTTTTCTGTTGCAAGAGCAAGAGCTCCAAGTGTGTCCATGATCAAGTTTACCCACAATAACTGAACTGCTGTTAGCGGGACTTGACCTGCTGAAACTGCTGCTACAAAGTTGATCACAAGAGCGGCAACATTGACGGTGAGCTGGAATTGAATGAACTTTTGGATATTATTGTACACACATCTCCCCCACATCAAAACCGTAGCAACTGAAGCAAAGTTATCATCCATGATCACAATATCCGAGCTCTCTTTAGCAACTTCTGTTCCTTGAATCCCCATAGAAAGTCCTATATCAGCTTCTTTTAATGCAGGTGCATCATTGGTGCCATCACCGGTCACTGCAACAACATGACCTTTCTGCTTCAAGCATTGCACCATTAGAAGCTTATCGAAAGGGGAAGACCTTGCCATCACACAAATTTTCTCAACTTTCTCAAGTCTCTCTTGTGGCGTATAGTTGCGAAATTCCACACCTTCAATCACTGCTCCGAGCATGTCCGCACCAGGCCTGAGTATCCCACATTCAGTGGCAATCGCTTTTGCAGTGAAAACATTGTCGCCGGTAATCATTTTGACATTAACCCCTGCATATTGACATTCTTCAACTGCTTTCTTCACACCTGGACGACACGGATCCTTAAGACCCACAAGTCCCAATAGGGTCAATCCATCTTCCTTTAGCACAAATTTCTGGTCCGCATTTAGATGCTCTTCTGCAGGAACTTGTTTATGTGCAAACGCTATGCATCTGAGGCTGCTAGCTGCCATACCTTGAATAATCAGCTCAAACTCCCTCTTTTCATTCTCATCCATATTCTTAACAATTCCTGAGGCATTGTAGTAACTTCTGCACATGGCTAGTATCATCTCTGCTGCTCCTTTCCAGTGTACATGGATCGAGTCATCCGCCTTTCTCTTCACTAGAACTCCACTTTGTTTCTTCTTCGAATTAAAGGCTTCTACGTGAAGAATGCTACAACTCTTCACCACTTTCTCCATGTCCATCTTCGACTCATGTACTGCCCATGAAAGAATGGCCTTTTCAGTTGGACTGCCAGAGATCTCAACTTCGGATTCCAAGCTTGGCCTGTACACACTACCGGTTGTATTGAGAGCAACCCCTTCTTGGATCAAGTCGACGACATTAGGAGAAATAGATGTATAATCTTCTTCTTCCACAGATTCTTTCCCCAACCAAAACTTAGTTACCTTCATCTGGTTCATGGTCAGAGTACCTGTTTTGTCAGTACAAATTGTTGTTGCAGATCCCATGGTCTCACAAGCTGAGAGCTTCCGGACCATTGCGTTGTCTAGCATCATTCTCTTCATGGAGTAAGCAAGAGTGAGAGTCACAGCTAAAGGTAGTCCTTCTGGAATAGCCACCACAACAATTGTAACGGCAGCTGCTACAATCCCAATGACAGCGTTTATTATGTCATCTGATTTTGTCTTGCTGCCAATGTACTCTTTGTTTCCATTCTCATCCTCGGTATTCCCTGTGAAGTATCGGACCAACATGACAACAAGAACGAAGAAAGCAACGGCCAAACCAACTTTACCTATTGATGAAGTTAGCTTGTCTAGACGTGCTTGCAGAGGTGTCTTTTCACTTGTGTCTTGGCTGATTTGGCTCATCATTGCACCCCAATTCGTGTTCATGCCAACTGAAGTGACAAGCATCCGGCCATAACCATCAGCGATTTTGGTCCCAGACAACAAGAAAGGATTCTCATGGACACTAATCTCAACATGATCACTCTCCCCTGTCATGCTTGATTCATCAACTGATAAAGAGTGGCCTTCCAGAAGTAAACCATCAGCTGGAACTTGATCACCAATTTTCAAGCAGATGACATCACCCGCCACAATTTCAAATATTGAAATCAGTTGGCGCCTTCCATTTCTTACAGCCTCAATTTGGAGATTGTTGCTGACTTTTGACAACTTGTCAAACTGTCTGCTCTGTCTGTAGTTGCTTATGGCTGACACAGAAATAACTAGAATGACCGCGAGACAAATGCTTCCACCGTCAATCCAACCTTCTTTCAGACCATTCTCTTTGATGCCAAAACCAAGAGAAAGCACGGCACATCCCAAGAGGATTAGGATTGTCAGGTCTTTGAAGGCTTCCCACACAAAATGGAAAAATCCTTGCGTTGGTGGTTTCTCGTATGTGTTGGAACCAAATGCTTCGTGCCTGCGCGCAATGTCTTCGGCATCATCACCAACAATTCCATGCTGTGGATCACTTTTAAGAGCTGATGCCACTTCTTCAGCCCCTCCCATCTCGAGGAGTAGGTTGAGATTTTTCTCCTTCACAAGGTCAGTGAGCACTTTTTGATCAGCTCTGAAGCCTTTAATGGCTGGCACCAAAACTGAACCAATACTAACAGTGGAGTATGAGACTGTGCGCCTTATGAATGCGGCTTTGGTGTCTTTGGGTGGAGAAGAAGATCGTAAAGACAGTAAGGCTCTAGAACAGTAGATGGTAACGAGAGCAGAATGCCATTTTCTTATGCTCGTGCCTAGACTGCTGCTGGGAACATGAAGCAACAGCTCAATGCTCCCCAACCTTGCATGCAGGGTGGTAAACTTGGACATGCTTTATAAAAGCAAATAGCCAAATACAAATATACAACTGAAAACCGAGGTATGAAATTATATGATTTATATCAGAACTCACGATGGAAAAGTTGAGAATACGTTTCTGGGGTCAATGAAAAGTTCTAGAATGCAGTACTAGAATGCCAAATATTGGATATACAAAGCTGTTTGTTTGGGTTGTTTCCTTCATCTCGTAAACCTGTATATATAACGAGGCTGGATTGCTTGTGTTAAGATTATAAAAATCCTTAGCCTGGTTAGTACGTCTCAATAACAAGACGGAAAGGTAATTCCCATTTGCCTGGTCATTTCCTTAGCGTGTGACGTTTGTGTCATCTTTTCTATGTTCTTTCTGAGAAAGTCCCAGGAAGGTCTTGGTCTTTTCCCATTTGCCTGGTCATTTCCTATTGGATTCTTTGCCTGGTCATTTCCTATGATGTAACTTATGAGTGTTTAGAAAGTTTGACCAGACCATAAAATAAAAATTAAGAATTAACCCTAAAGTACCATTTTAAGATGTAAATGATAAAAAAATCAACAATTGTTCCACGTGTTAAAATAGTCGGCTTTAAACTACATCAAATGACAAAATGGTCGGTCAATTTATACTTGGTGATATAATGGTCTTTTACTAGTAGTTAATTTATACTTTGTGATATAATGATCCAGTTTTCATCAATAAACCCCTCTATGACAGCTGAGTACGATGTATAGTGCAGCGCATAGGTATGAGTATATCTTAAGTATTTTAATACTTTTCCAATCGCTTGCCAGTGCATAGCACCTGGATTACTCGTGTACCTACTTAGCTTACTCACCGCATAAGCCAAGTCTGGTCTTGTACAACTTGTTAAATACATCAGACTCCCAATAACTCTCAAGTATTCTAACTGACTGAGAAATATTTTCCCCTATGTTCTTGGACAAGTGTAAATTCACATCTACCGGTGTCCTGGCAATTCCAGAGCCTTCCTTGTCAAAATTTTTCAAGGATATTATCCACATAATGTGTTTGGTTCAACACAAGACTATTTGACGTTCTTGTAATTTTTATTCCTAAAATTACATCAGCAAGTCACATATCTTTTATCTCAAACTGAGATCGCAACATATCTTTAGTGGATTTGATCACCTTCTCATTGCTCCCCACAATGAGCATATCATCTACATATAAACATAAGATGATATATCCATCTTGTGTATCTTTCACATACACACATTTGTCACATTCGTTGATTTTATAACCATTGGTGATCATGACACTGTTAAATTTCTCATGCCATTGTTTTAGAGCTTGTTTCAAGCCATACATGGACTTTACTAATTTACACACTTTCTTTCCTTTCCATGTAGATTTCTTCATCTACATCTCCATACAAGAGAGCTGTCCTTACATCCATTTGATGTACTTCTAGCTTATGCAAAGTCGCGATGACAAGTATCATCCTAATGAATGTTATTCTCGTCACAGGAGAATATGTGTCGAAATAGTTCATACATTTCTTTTACTTGTATCCTTTTATGACAAGTCAAACCCCTCAGCGATGGAATTATATGATTTATATCAGAACTCACGATGGAAAAGTTGAGAATACGTTTCTGTGGTCAATGAAAAGTACTAGAATGCCAAATATTGGATATACAAAGCTGTTTGTTTGGGTTGTTTCCTTCATCTCGTAAACCTGTATATATAACGAGGCTGGATTGCTTATCTGTTAAGATTATAAAAATCCTTAGCCTGGTTAGTACGTCTCAATAACAAGACGGAAAGGTAATTCCGGCGTCAATTACTTGAGCGTGTGACGTTTGTGTCATCTTTTCTATGTTCTTTCTGAGAAAGTCCCAGGAAGGTCTTGGTCTTTTCCCATTTGCCTGGTCATTTCGTATGATGTAACTTATGAGTGTTTAGAAAGTTTGACCAGACCATAAAATTGTAGAAGTTCATAGAAACTTATCTGCAACATTCAGTTATATTAATTTGAGCGTGGGCGTGTAGCAATTGCATTGATTCCTTTCTCAATTGCATTGATTCCTTTCTCAATTTTAGACTAGCAAATGAATTGGATTCAGAGTTGGTAGACGTACCGAAGACCTATCAAGCATTCAAGCAAATGGCACCGCCACTCCATCTCGCAGGCTAGCTACTGAAGACGCTCCTGCATGCTCAACCATTTTTTTTGTGTTTTCATTATGCTTCACGATAACGTAATTTCTCTTTCATGGTATATAAACATGCAACCTATTAGATATAAACACAGATAACCTAACAAAATAAAAATTGAGAAATAACACTAAAGTACCATTTTAAGATGTAAATGATAAAAAAAATCAAAAATTGTTCCACGTGTTAAAATAGTCGGCTTTAAACTACATCAAATGACAAAATAGTCGGTTAATTTATACTTTGTGATATAATGGTCTTTTACTAGTAGTTAATTTATACTTCGTGATATAATGACCTAGTTTTCATCAGTAAACCCTTCTATGGCAGCTGTGTACGATGTATAGTGCAGCCCATAGGTATGAGTATATCTTAAGTATTTTAATACTCTTCCAATCGCTTGCCAGTGCATAGCACCTGGATTACTCGTGTACCTACTTAGCTTACTCACCGCATAAGTCAAGTTTGGTCTTGTACAACTTGTTAAATACATCAGATTCTCAATCACTCTCGAGTATTATAACTGAGAAATATTTTCCCCTATGTTCTTGGACAAGTGTCAATTCACATCTACCGGTATCCTGACAATTTTAGAGTCTTCCTTGTCAAAATTTTTCAAGGATATTATCCACATAATGTGTTTGGTTCAACACAAGACTATCTGATGTTCTTGTAATTTTTATTCCTAAAATTACATCAGCAAATCTCATATCTTTTATCTCAAACCGAGATCGCAACACATCTTTAGTGGATTTGATCACCTTCTCATTGCTCCCCACAATGAGCATATCATCTACATATAAACATAAGATGATATATCCATCTTGTCTATCTTTCACATACACACATTTGTCACATTCGTTGATTTTATAACCATTGGTGATCATGACACTGTCAAATTTCTCATGTCATTGTTTTAGAGCTTGTCTCAAGCCATACAAGGACTTTACTAATTTACACACTTTCTTTCCTTGACCAGGGGCCAAAAAACCCTCAGGTTGTTCCATGTAGATTTCCTCATCTATATCCCCATACAAGAAAGCAGTCTTTACATTCATTTGATGTACTTCTAGTTTACGTAAAGTCGCGATAGCAAGTACCATCCTAATGAATGTTATTCTCGTCACAGGAGAATATGTGTCGAAATAGTCCAGACATTTCTTTTACTTGTATCCTTTTATGACAAGTCTTGCATTGTATTTGTCTATGGTCTCATCGGCTTTTATCTTTCTTTTAAAGATCCATTTGGAACCTAAGGTCTTACACCCCGGTGGAAGATCCACCAGTTTCCAAGTATGATTTTGCAGAATTGAGTCTATTTCACTTTTAATCGCCTCTTTCCATAACAGCGCATCAGTGGACCTTATTGCCTCTGTATATGTCTGAGGTACATCCTCAAGCATATATGTCAAAAAATCGGAGCCAAAATATTTTTCTATCCTTGCTCTTTTGCTTCATCTAGGTTCTACCTCTTCAGGATTTATTTATGCCTGATTTTCTTAAGTATTTGTTTCAATTCGAGAAGAACTTGATTCTTCCTCAGATTTCCATGAAAATATATTTTTCAAAAAATGAAGCATTTCTCGATTTTATGATCGTGTTCTTGTGTATATCCTCAATTTCAGATTTTTGCATAATGAACCTATACGCGCTGCTATTTTCTGCATATCCAGTGAACGCACAGTCAATCGGGTTTGGCCCATTTTTTACTGCCTTAGGTGGAGGAATAGCTACCTTAGCCAAACATTCTCACACTCACAAGTAATTGTATGATGGTTTTACTCATTTCCACAATTCATAAGGAGTATTTTATGCTTTCTTTTTGGGAACCATATTTAAGAGGTAATTAGCTGTGAGAATAACATCTCTTTATATGATAGGTGGCAGTCCAGAACTTAAGCGCATTGCATTCATCATTTCTTTTAAGGTACGATTTTTCCTTTCAGCCACACCATTTGATTGTGGTGAATAAGGTGCAGTTCTTTGATGTATAATCTCATTCTGAGCACATAAGTGAGCAAATGGTGATTCATACTCACCTCCACGGTCACTTCTTAGTACTTTGATTTTCTTATTGAATTGATTTTCAACCTCATTCTTATAGACTACTCTATAGCCTCGCCTTTATTTTTCATCAAGTACACATAGCAGTATTTTGTGCTATCATCTATGAACGTGACAAAATACTTGTTACCACCTCTTGATTCTGTTGATTTCAATTCACACACATTTGTGTGAATTAAATCTAGGGGTTCAGTGTTTCTCACCACTGTTTAAAATGAGGTTCTAGTGAATTTAGCTTCAACACACGTTTCACACTTATCATTCGAGTCAATTTTAAACGTTGGTAAGTGCTCTATGTTAATTAACCTTCTCAAGGTATCATAGTTAACATGTCCTAGTCTACCATGCCACAAATTGAAAGACACAATCATGTAAGCAGAAGATGAAACTCCAGCTCAATTATTCTTGTTGACAATAGACATTAAATTCATTTTGAACATCCCATTAGAGAGATATCTCTTACCAACAAACATGCAACTCTTGGACAAAACAACCTTGTCAGACTCTATGACAATGTGAAACCTATTGGTGTTTAGCAACGCACCAGACATGAGGTTCTTACGTATCTCTGGAACATACAGGACATTGTTCAGGGTCAGGTCCTTTCCAGAGGTTAGCTTGAGGATTACCTTTCTTTTCTCATTTATTGCAGAGGTAGCAGAATTCCACATATATAGAATCTCCCCTTCCGCAGCAAGGTCAAATGTGGGGAACATATTCTTGTCAGCACATATATGCTTAGTGGCCCCAGTGTCCAGCCACCAGGTCTTGGGGCTGGAGTCCACCATGTTTACCTCAGTCACCATAACACACAAATTAATATCGCAAACATCTTTGGTGACAGGTTCTGGTAGATTAGACTCAAGCTTCTTGTTCCTTTTCTTGTTGCAATCCACAGACTTGTGGCCAACTTTGTCATAATTGGAGCACTTTCCTTCAAACCTTAGCTTCTTGGAAACACCTGCTCTTAGGCCAAGTTTGGACCCCTGGCCCTTGAACCTTTTGGTCCTTAGGTTTTGGCCATGTTCAACAACATTGACCTTGGCAGTGTTCATCTAGCTCCTCTTTTCATTTCCACGGTTGTCTTCCTCAATCCGAAGACGGATCTCCAGGTCTTGCATGCTCATTTCCTTTCGCTTGTGCTTAAGGTAGTTTTTGAAGTCCTTCCATGAAGGGAGCAACTTCTCAATGCAGCATGCTATTTGAACGGGTCCAAAAAGGTCAATTCCTTCACTTTGCATCTCATGCATGATTAAGTGAAACTCAGAGAATTGACTCATCACAGTCTTAGAGTCCATCATTTTCCAATCAAGGAATCGGCCCACAATGAACTTCTTGGCCCCAGCATCCTCAGTCTTATATTTTTTCTCCAAAGACTTCCACAAGTCTTTAGCAGTCACTGAATGAATGTACACATTGTACAAATTATCACACAAACCATTGAGGATGTAGTTCATGCACAAATAGTCAGAGCTATTCCATGCATTCACAGCAGCAACCTTTTGCAGGTCACTATTTTCCTCATCAGTGAGCATGGGGGCCGTCTCAGTAAGGAATCTTGTAAGGTGCAAGGTGGTCAAGTAGAACTTCATCTTTTCTTGCCAGTTCTTGAATTCAATCCAGTGAACTTTTTTGGTTTCTTAGCATATGAGAGACAGGTAGTGCGGGAACAAGTGCAACTGGAGGTACCACAGTTTACATGATGTTCTCATCACCATTGTCACCACCCTAGCCATTTCTTTTTCCATTAGTCATTTTGGGTTTTATTTTTCTGAAAAATACACACACAAGTTAGTATAATTTTCCAAAAATATATAAACAATAATTCGTCTTAAGATTGTTAGCAAAATGTGGTGATTATATTGTTTATATACTAACAAAATGAAATAACGAAAATTAATTATAATTAATCAAATTGCATGAACAGAACTATAAAATGACAAACTGAGGATTTGAGAATAAGAATTCAACCAATGGAAGTTTGTCGAGTCCCGTGTATCACACGGTGTCCTTAAGATGAATTACGGCGTCCCAATCGATGCAAGGACCTCAATGCCGCTTGGTCTCTCAAGATAAAACGACAATCAAGCTTAAGTTATTGCACTATGAAAAAGAGCTTCAACGAACTTGGAAAACCTTAAACTATCACCGAATTTTTGAGAGAACTGAATAGGAGCAGAGAAGTTTTTTGGAGAGGAAGAGAAGTGTTTATTGTTGGTTATACCTTCAAGGTGTGAGATTCTATTTAAAACCTTATTCATTTCTCACTTTTCTAATGTGTGACAAAGTTCATTTTCTCATTTGAACTAGCCATCTTTGGGTGACAATTTCTCATTCACCCCACAACCAAATTATGCATATGAATACATGATTTTATGGCTCTCATTACAAGGATTACAATCATGCATGCAATCATCTAACTAAAAGTACAACTCACTTTTATCATTTGGTTTAATCAATGGTCCTTTAGACCATATTTCCAGCAAGGTATACCGTTTTTCCTGATGTTACTATTTATTGTCTGGAAAATGAAGACGATATGAAGATGATGTTTAGAGTTTTGGTGCGTTATAATTCAGATTTTGTTGATGTGGAGGTTTGCTCTTTTGATGTTAGTGCTTCTGGTTTTGAAAGCGTGTTAAGTAACAATGTTAGTGAGGAGTCTAGTGTTTCGTTTGATGAAAATGATTACTTAGGATGCTACAGACCAGAGGAAGCAAAATGGTATGGTAGCAATGGGTGGGAGAATTATATTCATTCAAAACATCAGAAGTTTCATGGTGGTGTGGAAGAGTTTAGGTTGAAATTGTGAATGTATGCAATTCAGGTGGAATTTGAATATCAATATGTTGGGAACAATAAGAAAGGTGTTATTACTTATTGTACTAATAGAAAGACTCAGCATTGTGGATGGTGTGCGAAGGTTTCCTTGTCCGACTATAATGGGTTTTTTGTCATTATTGATCTGGTGAATGAACATAGCTGTCTAGGTGTTGTTCGCTTGAAAAAAAAAATGATGATAAGGTTCCAAAGTGAGTCGAAATCTTATTTGGTCTATGATTTTTACAACAAGATCGGTGACATTTAGCAAATGAAGCTTTGGACAGGGTGGTGAGTTTGAAAGTATTTGTCAAATTTTGTTTCTTGCTTTATCGTCGGTTATAGTATTTTTTTAATTTTATCTATTATACCATAGTCGACGAATTTAATGCTTTATCGTCGGCTATGATATTTAAATATTTTTAATTTTTAATTTTTAATTTTATTTATTATATCATAGGCTCATAGCTAAACCCTTATTATACCATAGCCGACGAATTTTTAAGATTTCGTCGGCTATGGTATTTAATTTTTTATTTATTTTTTATTATATTATAGCCGACGATAAATTCATTTTTTTGTAGGCTAATATACAGAGATTACAGCAGACGAAAAAAAAACTTTAGCCGATGAAAGTTTTTTGGCCGACGAAGAAAAATTTCGTCGACTAAAGTATACTTTAGCTGATGAAAAAAACCTTCATCAGTTTTTTTTCGTCGACTAAAGTACTTATTCTAGTAGTGAGAATTGAGAGAGAGATCAGAGAGCAGGAGAGGAAGTGGGATACATCCGGACGGACAGATAAGAATGAGAATGAAATGGTGGCAGCAGTAAATCCCTGTACATAACATTGTGTAGTTTAAAACGTGAGGTAGACTTAGGGTAGTAGTTGGGTCGTGCGTTACTCATTCTTGAGTGCACAAGTTCGATTCTTCTTGTTGTAACATGGTGTGATTGGAATTGGATGATGACACTAAAATGGCGAGTATTTCCTCAACTAACGACAGTGTTTAACGGTCAGGTATGAACATGTTGAGGCCCTGAGTCCATCGACTCTTGAGACTCTATTCAGGTACGGGTCTGTCTTCATATATATGATTTTGAGCTCTTTTGAAGTAATTGTAGTAAAAATGTAAAATATGAGCAAATCTTTGTGTTTTGGAGTATATAGAGTTATATCTGAGTAAATCTCTAGGTTTTGGAGCATATAGAGAGCATCTCCGAAGTTGCAACTTTTGACGAAAAGGATCAGCCACAGATTGGAGCAGCCAACGACAACGAAGAAATAGAGGTTAATCTAAACTATGAAGTTGATGAAGAGCAAGAGTCTTTGGAGGAGAAGGATCTGTCAGAAACTGAATTCAAGGTTACCATGGTGAATGTTGTAGCAATTTCTACATTAATTTCTGGATTAATTTCTGTCTTTATCGGATCCTCAACCTCCAGTTAAGTGAAGAAAGGAAACAGCCAGTTAGTACTAAGCACAAGATTCACGTAAGGCCTTAGGGTTTTAAGATGTCATCAAGTGAAATTGAGGTGTATTTAGTATCAGATGTGTACTCAGTATATTTATAGGTGCAACCAGAAACCAAAAAAAAACAAAGGCTACATTTTTCTTCATTAAACTTGAATTCCTTAATTCAAGTTCTCATCACTTAATTGCTTTAGTCAAATTAAGATGATTGATAATCAAAATTGCAATATAGTTTCTATATTCCACACGGTTTCAGGATAGTATGAAAGGTTGAACTTCTAAGAATTGGAAAAGGGGATTATTGCAAAGAAATTTAGTGTGTGAAAGTAACAGCCTAACAAAAGTTGAAATTCTATGAAAGCTTGGATAGATTGATCTTGGTCAAAGTCTGACTTGAACCAAAAGTTGGAGAAACTTCAAATCAAGTAACCCCCATATCAGAGTTGGAAGATAAGCTAAAATAGTTCAAGAAGAAAATAGAAGAAATGATGGATAATAGTCTAGCAGGTAAACTTTTATTTGTTTTTCAGTTCAATACATCGTAAGTCATGATAAAATAGTGTAGGGTTCAACTCTAAAATCAATTGGCAATAGAGAGAATAGCCCAAACCCTTATAAACCCACAGACAAAGTCTCATATTCCCGATGTGGGATATATATCTCAACACGCCCGCCCCCGCACGTGTGGCGAATCTTTAAGCCTAACACGTGGACAACAACTTGGGTGGTCGTGGAGTTCGTGTGGTCTTTGGGCTTCACACATGTACGGGGCAACCCGCTCTGATACCATGATAAAGTAGTGCGGGGTTCAACTCTAAAACCAATTAGCAATAGAGAGAATAGCCCAAACCCTTATAAACCCACAGGCAAGGTCCCATATTCTCGATGTGGGATATATATCTCAACAAGTCATTACGGTTCTGCTTAAAGATAACTTCCAGAGCTCAAGAGAGATGGCCTTATAAATGGTTAAAGATCAAGTTCTCATTTAAACAAAAAGATGGATACCTCTATATATGACATTGGAAGCTTTGGTTTTGAATATCAAAAGACACACGATGATATATTACTAGAAAGAAAAAGAATACAATGTGGAATTGAATGAATTGAACAGATCAAAAGGGTACTACTGGTCAAGCCCTGCTACATTTTTGGTCATTGACACGGTTTACATCTTTTTATTTCTGTGGAGCAAATGAGGATGGAATAGAATGAATTTGAATGACGATTTTCTCCAACAGTACAAATTTTCTCCAACACGTCTGAGTACTGTTGTATATATCATCCAATGGTCATCATCAGCTTCACAAATTCGTCGTAGTTAACTTGGCCGTCGCCGTCCAAATCGGCCTCCTTGATCATCTGCTCGACTTCTTCGTCCGTCAATTTTTCACCTAGATTGATCATTACATGCCTCAGCTGAAGAGAGTAGGCAGCACAAAACAAACAGAGATTTGTAATGTGTTAGATTCTGTTGCCACTAAAAGATCAATAGGGAAAACAAGATAAAACATTGTCAACTAGCATGATTTGAAGAGTCGGATCATGAAACAAAAGAACCGGAAACTCTCTAAATAATAGAGTTTCCATGGAAAACCATGTTGTTGTGGTGAAATGCGATTTCGCGCAACACTATGAGCAAGAACTCAATTATTTCAGACAAGAAAAGAACATGTTCTCTGAAAAAAATTGACACGAACATAAGCAAGTGTGTGTAAACTATTGTTTGGAAGCACACTGTTTAGCAAGTTCTTCCTAATTAACAAATGCAGACAATTAGATGCTAATATTCTATGGAATTCATCAAAGAAATTGTTTATCTACCTCATTAGCTGATATATATCCATTCTGATCCTTGTCGAATACCTTGAAGGCCTCTTTGAGCTCCTCTTCTGCATCAGTTTCCTTGTATACATAAACAAACATATTACAAGGACATTTTCATGAAATTAATTCAGATTAAGTCTCTATTTAACTCCTTAATTACAATTAAAAAGCCATGCTTATACACAAATACCTACCTTCATTTTGTTTGCCATCAAGTTCATGAACTCAGCAAACTCTATAGTCCCATTTCCATCAGCATCAACTTCACTTATCATGTCCCGAAGTTCCTCCTCTGTTGGATTTTGATCCAGAGACCGAATGACCGTAGCCAATTCTTCAATAGTTATGCAACCTACATATTCATACATGCAAACTAAATCCCCATTTCATGAAAATACGTCTAAACAGAATCGTATAACATAAGGGAAACTACTCCTAAATACAATTGCTCCCGTTTTCCCTCTCTTTTTCTGGGTATACACTCCTAAATATGAGAATCTAAACTATAGAAGAACATATACAACACCTAGAGGATAGTACTAACCAAGAATTGAGGACATAGTAGGAAACTCACCGTCTCCATCCTTATCAAATAGACAAAATGCCTCCTTGAATTCAACAATCTGTTCTTCACTTAGTACCTCTGCCATATGCTAAATGTGTACTCAAAAATCCCCTGAATAAAACCTCAAGAACACTCAAACCTTACAAAAGTCTCGTGAGAGAGAGAGGGAAGGAGAGAGAATGTTGGGTTGAGTATAGCTCAAGCTTAGCTGGGTTTATGTAGTAGTCCAATAGGGTGATAGGGCAAGTAGTCTAGCAGATTTTGTTTATCATGTAATAAACAAACATAATGTTTTTATTTCTCATCTAGTAAAATAAGAACCAGTCAAACTTCAAGGCTTCGTATGCATGACTGGAGTTTGTTGTTTGCAGTCATGGCTTTATTGAAAAGAATCATATATTCAAACACGACCCTTCCCCTTGTGTTTTCTAGTTTCTTCATGGACTTTAGTTAAAAAGGATTTTCCCAGGAAACAAACGACTCATTCTTAGAAACCATGGGAAGAAAATCCTATGTCCTCATTTATGTGTCTCCTCGGTTTCTGATTCAATCGTTGACACATGTTTTTTACATCATCAATCCTAACATCTATTTAATAGAGTTAAATAAAAATTATTTTTTAAATTCAACGAAAGAAAATTTAATGACACATGATATAAATTAAATTTAAAACAGAGAACATACACATAAATTGGAGATTGGAAACCTTAATATATCTCCATGCTTTACTGTAAATGCTTGAATATACTAAAGAAATTATAGAGAACACTAAAGAGACAGCTGTGAAGGTTTGATGTTTAGGAGACAGAGCATTCAAAGAGGAGAGTATAGACGTAAAAAAGGGTATGGGGAGCTGTGTAAATTGCTTCCCACATCACATTTTCAACCCCAAAAAGCACGCTGCGTTGCTTGCACGAGGGGTGAGAGAGAGAGAGGACCAAAGAGCAAGCAGAGCTGTCCTGTTACTCCTGCATCTTCTTCGTCAACAATTTTATTCAAATAATACTTTTGGTATTTTCAACGCGCTTATATGGTAGCTGCAGCATGTTTTGCCTAGAAGAAAAATGATCAACGTATTTATGTGAGTCAAAATAAGAATGTAAATATATTATAGTTATGTCGTAAATTAATTTTTGTTATATTATAGTTAATAGTTACCATTTGTATTTCTTGTAAACTCTTATATAAACTTCCATGAGAAGATGAATAATATGTTAGAAAGTTCATTCCTCTTAATATCGTTATATTTGAGTTGGTATCAGAGCAAAGATCCGAAAGAACTTTGTCTCTTTTATTTTATCTTTTCATTCTTCGATCTTGAAAAATTGATATAGAGAACTTTATTATTGGGGTTTGTGTCTGTTTTTTTAATATGATTGATTACCTTGTTTTTGTTGGGGTTTTGTTTTGTCTGTGGTCTTTATATTTTGGTGGTGTTGTTTGTGGCATTTGTATCAGGTTTGTTTTATTTTTTGTTTGTACCTGGTCGAACACCAATAGAGAAGACCATCATTCATCTCAGCCTTTCTCGTTCATCTTTGCCCTTCCTCTGCTAACTGCCCCATCCGCTATGCCCAGGCCGCCGACTCGACTACCCAATTCTCCACCCAAGCCTAGATCCGCCGACGAGGTCTTTTCCGGAGAGCCTAGATCCACCGCTGTGTTTCCCCGATCCAGCGAGTCTTGCTGCCTTCCTCTGCTCTCCGATCCGGCGAGTCCCTCTTCCTTGTTACCTCTTGTGCTCTCTCTGCTGCGTTCCCTCGTTTCGCCCAGCAGATCTGGCCTGTATCCGACCCGACCCGTCTCAGTCTGACTTGACAAAGACCTGACCCGACCCGAATCTAGTCCGATTTGATCCGGATCCAATCTGACCCGACCTAGATCCAGTCCGACCCGGCCTGACTACAGTCTGTTTGTCTTTCTTCTTTGTTTATTTTATCTAGTTTGGGTCCGTGTCCAAAACTAGATCCGGCTTAGCAACCACAGACCCGGTCCACTACATCCAATTCAGTGTATCTTCACCTAGGTGCATTTTTCACTTCAGTGGAAGTCCACCTAAGTGTAGGTACACCTAAAACAGATTTATTGTTTCTTCCGCTACACTTTCAATCTTTTCAATGACGGGTGATGATCAAAATAAGTCGGTTACCAAGACCAACGAAGTTTAGAAAGTTAAAGTCTCGGTTCGAAGCTCAGATGGTGGTTCGTTTGGGGTACTAAACTCAACGGTACCAATTACCGGACTTGTAAAAAGCTGATGTCGTTTCATCTTCGTGGCATGCACAAGATGAGACCTGTAACCGGAACTACCAAAGCTCCGAGTGAAGATGATGAAGATGCATTTGTCAAATGGGAGGATGATTAAGCTGTGATGGGAACCTTGTTCAAGTCCATGAATGATGATGTAGTACAGTTGGTGGAGGAGTGTGAAACTGCTAAGGCGATATGGAAGACCTTAGCAGATCTTTATACCAATGAATCTGACTTTATTCAGGTTTATGAGTTGATGTGCAAAGTGGCTGGAATGCAACAGAATGAACAACCAGTATCGATGTATTTCACCAAGCTGAAGAATGTATGGGCTGAAATAGATCAAAAACGTCCGTGAAAGATCAAAAACCCTGAGGATATTACTTGGTACCAAAAGGAGAAGGAACTCGAAAGGGTTCACGTGTTCTTGAGAGGACTTGATACGGAACATAACAGTGCTAAAGGAGAGTTGCTACGAATGTCAGATCCTCCCAGCTTGACTGCGACTTTTACATACATTCGGAAAGATGAGTCTCAGCAGGATTGCCTCAACCAAACACAAGTTGAATTATCTAGCCTGGTTGTTCAAACAAAACCACCAAATCCTCCCCTTCAGCAACAGAGTCTAGTTCTACTTCATCAACAAGGACCTCCACCTGGCTTCGGTTATCGCCCTCATCACTATTCTTATTGTGGTGGTAGACATATACGAGAATATTGTTGGAAGCTATACCCACACCTCAAACCTAAATCTCTTGGTTCTCATCCTAAGGCTAAAGCAACTGCAGTTCAATTGATTCAAGAACCAGATTTCTATGGAGTGACTGGACAATATCATCATTTCACTGGTGGAGCTACTCCCACAGCCTCTTTAGCTGGTCGTGGTAAGATTGGTATGACTCTAAAGGTCTCTAACTTTGTTGGTTTTGATACTTGGATTATTGATTCCGGTGCTAGTGATCATATGACTTACGATACGTCTTATTTTACTAAGTTGTCTTCCCCACTAGTCTCCCATGTTACTAATGCTAACGGTGAAACATTTCCAGTATTAGGAACATGATCTGTTCGGGTTACTCCTACTTTAGAGCTCGATAATGTGTTATATGTTCATTACTTGTCACATCACTTAATATCTGTCCCACAGTTGAAAACTGAGTCTAAATGTTCTGTAAATTTTTATCTTATGTATGTTGTTTTTCAAGATCTTCTCCCTAGGGAGATAGTCTGTCGGAGGTATCTAAGGGGCAGGTTGTTTCGTCTGAATTAGACATATGCCGGGAAGAAACCAGGAGCACAGTTTCGCGTCGCTTTGACTTCAAATTCTGATAGACTGAGTGAAGTTTGGTTGTGGCACCGCCTCTTAGGGCATCCATCCTTTAGTCTTATAAGAAAAACCATGCCTAATTTGTTCATTGGTGTGGATGAGTCTATTTTACGTTGTGAAACTTGTGTCTTGGCCAAGAGCCATCGTGTTACTTAATTTCCCACTGAGTCTGGTATGCAATATTTTATGTTGTTTATTGATGATTGTTGTCAGGACCCACCCCGGATTTTACCCTAAAATTTGAAATGAACCCATGCAAGGACCACCTTCAATGAAGATTTTACCGAAAATTCGGTAGAACCTCCCTTAAAAGTGGACAATCTTTCCCATCAAAAACCTGCACACTTCTATAATTGAAATTCAACCTTATTTCTCCTGGAGCCGACGTGCTCCCCAAACCCATAACACCCAAACACTAACGATACAACAAACAAAGGTTCAGAGCAACTCTAATGGCGACAAAGGAAAACATAAATAAATACAAATAACTGGAAGATAGAGTTGACTATGCCTCGCTCACGTACGCCCGACACAACTAAGCTAGCCAATCAAAATATTATATATATATATATACTCAATCAACACAATATTATAATTAAAATAATTAACATATATATACTCAATCAAAATCGACAATTTATTAACAACAACTTCATATATATTATCAAATCAAAATCGATCAACTCAATCACACTCAAAATTCATTAATTCAACTCAAATAAAACTCAAAATCAATATTATCTAACTCAAATAAAACTCTTAAATCAACTCAAAATCAACATATATACACATATATGTACCTATATATAGCTCCACAAACTAATTTTGGACCTATTTCGACGACACCCAAACTTTTTCACCCGTTTTCTTTTTCAAATGAGCTGCTGTCTAGATCTGCAAATATAAGGACTTTTAGCTGACAAAATAAATAATTTCGTCAGCTAAACTTTTATAATTTCGTCGGCTATAGTTTACAGATTATAGCCGACGAAAAAATTAGTTTAGCCGACGAAAAAATATTTCGTCGGCTAAAAGTCAACATTAGCTGAAGAAAATTTAACTTCGCCGACGAATTTTTTTTTTCGTCGGCCTGTTTTTTTTAGATTCGTCGGCTATGATGTTTATGCTGGTAGTGCTCCCTCAAATCAGAAGATTGATTCTTCCCTTGTTCTTCACCTTTCATAATTTGTTTTCTTCTTAAACTCAATGAATTACTTTTGTGTGTTTTCAAAGATCATGAGTAGAAATTTTTTTTTAGTTAGGGGCTGCTTTCAAGTCGTAGACATGGTGTAACTATGATGTTAGTGTTTAATTGATTGTTCAATGAGTTCAGATATTCATTGGTTTATTGTTTTCGTGTTGATCAATTGAGTATGTCTATTGATGGTGCACAACATTGATATATATGTTGGGTTGTAAATCTATGAATGTTTTGTATGATCATCATGTCTAGATAGATTAGGACAACATCAGTACCGATATTGCCTAGCCTTATTCATAATTCTTTAGACCTTAATGGCTTCTAGGTGAGAGCAATATGAGAACATCACTCTAGGCACCATTATAGATGCTAAGTTGAGTAGAAAACATCATTCTCTTAACATACAAAGTATGAAGGAATCGTAGGTTGAGTTCAACACATAACTTGAGTAAGGATTTCCGTATGAATTGAACATGTTAGTAAACACATCATAGGTATAATCTTTTCCTAGTGGTGAGAAGTAGTTCCTAACTAGTTTTTGTTATTTGAATTCAAAAACCAAAACCCCCAAATTTAGTTTTTTTATTTTTGATCATTCTGTCCGTCAACTTTCTGATTTTTGTTACCATAGAAAAACTGCATAGTTTAGTTTTTCTCTAAATTTTGTGTGTGTTCCTCTGTATGTCTAGTTTGTCCAGTTAAAATTTAATAATTTTTCGTTGAGTCTAGATATGGTTTTTAATTTCATCTTTGTCTAGTGTCTACGCTGTGTTTCAAAGTCATATTTTCAATTGTTAAGCCACAATCCTTTGCGGGTGACTCCTACTTTACTATACTACCATTGGCTGTGTTCATATAGCAAGCTTTTAAGCGTTTAGTCTGTATGTTTAAGTGATAAGTGGTAATAACTAAGTTTTGATGATGAATACTGTTTTGTTTTTCAGGATGTCGATCATTAGTAAGAGGAAGGAACGGTCGGTTAATGCCTCACATTTGATGAAGGCTAGCAGGCAGGATACTGTCGGACAGCCCACACCTTTGTCGGGGACAATAGTACTACCCGGGGCTTCTCCTTTGATCATCAGGCCACCAATCATCCCATCCGGTATGGCTTCCATTGCTGGGTCGACTACCGGAACCTCGGCACCGTCCACAGTCTTCTAGTACTAGCAGACCCATTCTTAGTGCTCGTTGCAAAGTGAAGGCCACAAGCACATGTAAAAATTTACTTTTATAATTCTTAATCGATTATGAAAATTAACTATTTTATTTTGATAAATAAAATTACAACAATAAAATATAAATTAATAAAAATTATTTATTTTATTTTGTTAAATAAAATCACAACAATAAAACTAATTATTTTATTTTTAAATAAAATATAAAATTTAATAATAAAATTTAAAAAAATATAATTTTTATTTTTTTTTAATATTTTATTTTCAAGTCTTCTTAAAAAAATTATTTTTTTAATATTTTATTTAATAAAAAAAATCAAATAAAATTTCTTCATTTACTTATATAACTTGAAACCTTTTTAGTTTGCAAATATAAGTTCAATGACAAGTATTTTATTTAATTTCTTGCAGGTCTCTCATCGAAAAATAAACAAGATTTTGTATATAGAAAGGCGATAGAGGCTTTATGCAAGAGACTAGGGAGAAGATACCGGTAGAGTATGACCCTTATATGAATGGACCTAAGCTGAAGAGGATGAACAGTTTTTTGGTCATCAAGGACATAGGGGCGGCCATACGGACCCTAGTTGGAATCAGGGCTAAAACTTTCCACGACCTTGAGCAACCGGAGCAGTGGAAGGTGTGAAACGTATTGTCGGTAAGTATATTGTCACGTAATTTACTTAGTTGGATTTATTCAGACAATTTCATATACATTTTTTGATGTATTAATATTTGATTTTTTTTCTTATCCATGGTACTCTTGGGATGAAAATGATGAGGCACTACTATATATGTCTTTGAATGGCATTATAGGCATGGCGTTTTTAGAAAAACGTCTTGAAAAGTCTACATTCACGACATTTTCTGAACAAAAGATCATAGAAAGCAACACATCGACCAAAACTTAGATTTCCTAGTAATTTAACGACATTTTTGAAACACCGTTAAATTGGTTCTCGTTTGCGTTTGTTGAAACGCCACTAAATTCGTTCTCGTTGGATGAAACGTCATAACCTTATATGACAATTTGCTTAGTCTCGGGGATTTCATTCTCTCAAATTCTTTCCTTATTTGTTTTCTCTCTCTCCCTCATCTATTGAAAATCTAGATCCCAAAACACCTGCATCCCCTTCATTCTCTCTCTCAAATGTTATTGATCTACCGAAATTCCTCAGTCCTCCATCTTCTTCATATTCGTACCCAAAGAGACCCCCCAATCTTCTCTTCTCTCTAGTCAACCACAAACCCTGCCTCGTTCGTCCCAAATCCAAAGACCCAGAGTGATTTGAAGAGTGAGAAAAGTGAAAGGGAAAACCGGAGAGAGACAAGCAAAGGCGAAGCTGAATA
Organism: Comarum palustre; assembly: GCA_951800085.1. NCBI lineage: Eukaryota > Viridiplantae > Streptophyta > Magnoliopsida > Rosales > Rosaceae > Comarum > Comarum palustre. The sequence goes on along the minus strand of OX637584.1, from coordinate 23,355,818 downwards.
AGCTGACTCAGAACTTAAGGCGATTCAAAGCGAAGTTTATCTGTAACGATTTCGATACAACTTCTAATCTCCTTTCGGATTTGAAGGTAGTGCCGATCTTCAAAATCCTAACTTTGTTTGCTTCAGTTTGGACATGATTTGATAGCTAGCTACAACTTGTGTTATTGTTCGCGTAGCGCTGAATTAGATGATCTTGTGAATTTTGATTGCAGGGTTGGTCGAGTCGAGAAAGATGGAGGAGAGTTGTGAAAAAGAATGCATTTTTCGTATTTTTGTTCCTTCTATACAAGTGTAACTTCACTCTTTATCAGTGGCATGAAATTCATAATGTTTAAGAAGACTTTCCTCCTCGTATCTTAATATCTTAATCATCCATGATAAGTTTCATTTCCTTTAATTAGATTATTCTGATTTGGTATTTCCTTTTATTAAAGGTCAAGAGACCTGTTTTAAATTAATGAACTTTGTTAACTGCCAAGACACAGTTCTATCTATAAGTTCATTTGAGTTGCCTTTTTACTTCCTCTTTTTGATCTTCAAAAGCCTTGTGTCTTTTAAGTTTGTTTAAGTATCATTTGCTGATACTTAAGATTCTTAGAATACAAAATTCAAGGCTTTTATATGATTTCTGGTGTTGTTGTTTTAGGGACGTATTGGGTTTTTGAGTTTGTGACTTTTGCTTTTTTTATTTCTATAGCTGGAAGTGTTTATAGTTTTGATTATTTTGAACCTATTGCAGTTTGCAGATCCCTCAGTAGAGGAAGATGCTGAGTTGCCTATCGAAATTTAGCAATTATGAAATTTCTCTTTGGTTGTACTCAAATCGAGTATTTTTTGTGTTGGTTTAGTTTTACTGAAGGTTCATATATTCTACTTTGCCTTTGAGTTGCAGCTTTTTGGTTGGTCATGAAATTGGGAAGTATTGGGTTTTCTTACTTAATTGTCTAACATGAGAAATACCTAACTAAGTATGGAACTTACTTGCCAATGTAACTGTGAAATTGTTTAACTTCCTGACTTCATCTTTTCCATTTATACTATGGGGACTTTTGACCATTGGAGCAGTGCTTAAATTCCTTGGATGTGGATTCTTTTTGCTTATAGTCTCATAATATATAGATTGCTGCTTTGTTGGTTTTAGGCATTTCTTCATGTTTGAATTTTGATATCATGTCTGATAGTCCAGATTCTTTTAAATTTGATTTTGTAAAAGTTGTGTTGAAAAATTAACTTGTTTAATGTCTAATCTATATCTACTTGGTATATAGGAGGTGTTGTTAATCTTCACCAGTTCCAAAGGCGACCGCTTCTAATCTCCGCCATTTCCCAGCCATTACACTAGTTCAACTAGCCCAAAGCAACCTACGTTGTCTCTTTTCTTTCATTTTTAGTTTTCTTTCTCTCAACTTTCATATAAATGAATTTGTAAAGAAGCAACTAATGGATGTAGTGTGATTTGGTATATCTTTGATTAATTAAAAGGTAGAGTTTTGTAAATGTGTAAGTGTTAAATGTGTAAATGTGTAGAGTTCTGTATTTAATCAGAATATTAACATATATTTTTTTTAAGTTGAAAAAAGATCTATGGCGTTTGAACATAGAATCACTTTTAATGGCGTTTTGCAAACGTCATCAATTTCAATGGCGTTTTAGAAATGCCGTTAAATGAAATTTTATGGTGTTTTTTAAAAGTCATGAAATGTAATTCTATGGCGTTTTTGAAACGTCATAAAACTCTGAAGAAAATGACGACGTTGTTTCTACGGCGTCTCGAGACGACGTTTAAAAACGTCATTAAAAACATTCAACGGAGAAAAACGATGTTGATGTGTTTGTGTATAGTAGTGAGGTGACGTTCAAGTGGATTATGGACACTGTCCAATCAAGGTAGTGGAAATAACAGTGTCACAATGTCTATAAAGAGCATGGAGCAGAAGTAATGAAGTGGGAGTCCTATGGGAGTGATGAGGAGTAGACATTTCTTTGCACTCATTTTGAGACCCGGGGGTCAAGATATGTGTTTAAAATATTATAATATAATTTTGTATATTAAGTTTACATTTACATTATTTATTTAGAATAAAATATTAGCAAATATATGTTTATAAAAAATAAATTAATGAGATTTTAATTAAATTGTGTATCAGAAACTCTCGAGACTAACAAGAACTGTGGTTTGAAGACGATGCACCACCACAACGGGTTTTCTCCCATCATCTACTTTATGGAGGATCTGAGGAACAAACAGAACTGGCCCTGGGGAAGCCCACCAAGCATGTGCTTTAGGCCCCCAAATTTAAGGGGCCTCCATTTTTTTAAATCTTATCAGTGATATCAGTTCCCCTGTAAAAGTATGTTGGATGACATAACATCTAATCTATCCCGAATGAGACCTTTACAACCGTGAACCCACCGTGCGTGAGCCCCCAAAAAGCTAGCCAAATATATAAGGTGTTGATATTAACACACCTCATCTCTTTTCCTATCCACATATTTCATTTTTATTTATAAGTTTGCCACTAAAATTTGTTCCATGATTGGTTGAAAATAAATGGGGTGTTAATAGCACCACCCAATATATATATATATATATATATATATATAGGCATACTAAACGCACGCCTTTAGCAACTTTTTCTTTGATTGAGAGCCACATCGCTCGCACACTTTCTTAATTTCTCATATCAATTATCAAGGTCTCCTGTCTTCGGCGGTCGGGCAAGCAGCCCTTAAGTCCTCGAATTTTTTCTGACGAAAGTAGTCAGGTAAGTCCTTACTCCTTCTCTAATGAGTCTAATTCCATGGTTTTTGCAATTTGAACTATCAACTGAGATTGAGAACTTCAGTTGATTTCGGAAGCACAACTTGAGTTGAGATTGATGACTATTCGTAATTACTTAAATTGATGTAAAGAACACAGATTTACGTGGTTCACTAACAAGGTGTTAGATACATCCACAGGCAGAGGAAAACAATTTTATTAATCCTTGAGGAAAACGGATTACAGATAACAGAATACCATACACACTCTAGGTTAATAACCTAATAGATATATATACCCCTGAAAACGGTAGGCCTAACAAACACAGCCCAGCATAATAGACTAATTTAACAATCCTTGTTAAATTAGGGTTTATGCATGATTCAAGACATATTCTAACAAATCTCCACCTTGACTTGAATCCTCTCACAAATAAACAGATGTACCAGATGCATCATAATAGTACCAGATGTACGACCATCTCCTCTGCCTCAGATGTTGCCCCCAAAGAAGGGCAACTAACAGCTTCTGACATTTAGCAAGTCCAAACAATGTTGGAACTTGCTATGTGGAACTAACTTGGTGAACATGTGAGTTGAATTATCAGCAGTACCCACTTTGTTCACCTTAACTCTCTTCTCACTTCTCAAAAAATGATACCTGACATCGATGTGCTTAGTCCTTTCATGATGAACTTGATCTTTGGCTAAACAGTTTGCACTCAGACTATCACAATACACTATAGCCTGATCGTGATGTAGACCCAAATTACTAACCAGTCCTTTCAATCAGATTCCCTCTTTGGCTGCTTCTGTCAATGCCATGTACTCTGCTTCTGTAGTAGACAAAGTCACTGTTGGTTGCAAAGTAGCTTTCCAACTAACAACAGAACCACCAAGAGTGAAAACATAACCAGTCATAGATCTTCTACTGTCAACATCTCTAGCATAATCAGAATCTGAAAAACCTGTTACTAAACATTCATAAATGAGCCCAACATCTGACGTACCTTTAAGATAACGAAAAATCCTCTTCATAGCTTGCCAATGCTCCTTGCCAAGCTCGCCTATAAACCTACTAACAACACTGACAGCATGTGCAAGATCAGGTCTAATGCAGACCATAACATACATCAAACTTCCTACTGCACTAGCATAAGGAACTCGAGACATGTACTCCTTCTCCTTAGCAGATTTAGGTGCAAACGCAGTAGACAAATGAATGTTTGCAGCACTTGGAGTATATATGGATTTTGTTGTAGACATGCCAAATCTCGACAATATCTTCTGAATATAATCCTTCTGTGATAAGAAAAGCCTCTTTTTACTTCTATCTCTGTAAATCTCCATTCCTAGAATTTTTCGAGCTGCACCCAAATCCTTCATCTCAAACTCAGCACTAAGAAGACTCTTCAACTTCTGAATATCTGACTTGTTTTCTGTAGCTATCAACATATCATCTACATAGAGGACCAGATAAATGATCGAACCATTTGTTACCTTGATGTAGTAGACACAACAATCATACGGATTCCTCGTGTAGGCAATCTTTATCATATAGCTATCAAACCTCTTGTACCACTACCTCGGAGACTTTTTTAGTCCATACAAAGATTTCTTCAATTTGCAAACATAATCTTTCTTTTCCAGGAACTTGAAAACCCTCTAGCTGAGTCATGTATATCTCCTCCTCCAACTCTCCATGTAGAAAAGCTGTCTTCACATCTAGTTATTCGAGCTCCAGATTCTGGTATGCAACTATGGCTAGCAGCACCCTGATAGAAGTATGTCTGACCATTGACGAGAAAATCTCATTATAGTCTACACCTTCTTTCTGATGAAACCCTCTTGCAACTACCCGAGCTTTATACTTGATACACTCAGCAGGTGACAACCCTTCCTTCTTCTTGAAAACCCATTTGCAAGTGATAACTTTCCTCTCCTGAGGTCGTTTGGCCAATTCCCAAGTCTGATTCTTATGAAGTGACTCCATCTCATCTCCCATTGCAGCAAGCCATTTGGTAGACTCAGTACATGTAACTGCTTCCTTGTAGGTGGATGGCTCGTGGGGATCCGCCTCTTCAGCAACCTGTAGTGCATAAGCCACCATGTCCTCAAAACCATACCTCGTGGGAGACTTCCCAAAGTTTGCCCTCCTAGGTCGATCAAGAGCCAAACTGTGCTGGTTAACTACTAGTGGCTCTGTTTCTGAATGTGAGTGTTGATGTTGTTCTTCTTGCTGTAATTCACTCTCATCTTGAGTGTCTTGCTACTCCACCTGTTTATCAACACTACCATTTTCTGATACAACAATAGACCTCACAGTAGGGTTAAACATAGAATTTTCATCAAAGACTACGTTTCTAATAAGTATAACCCTTCTTTCGGATGGAGACCAGATTCTGTACCCTTCAACCCCATCCCCATAGCCTACAAATACTCCCTTTTTAGCTCTTGGTTCTAACTTACCCTCACTCACATGATAAAAAACAGTACAACAAAAAACTTTCAGATTTGAGTAATCAGCAGACTTATCAGACCACACCTCATAAGGGGTTTTGAGATGTATTCCTGTGTGAGGTCCAATGCCCCGGTCAAAATACCAGGCTACTGCAGATGAAGTTCCACCGGATATTATTATGATTTGGAAGTAATCATACATGTATATGAGAAGTATGATTTGGAACTCAAGCAACCACCTACAGGCTAGCTTAACATCAGAAGTTATCGGGAAGGCTCGTTCACCCGAAGTACCAAGTTAATTGGTTAGTAGCGAGAAAACGGTCATCATCACCAGCAGCCAACATACAACTCCTCCTCTGTTTCATAAAGTAATGAACCAATATTGGTAACCTGGTGCGGATTACTGAATGCCAAGCATCATTTTGGGCACATAATTATCAGCACCAATAGGAGGACATGGGTGATTCAGCCGTGAAAGCCACTTAGAAATATAATCACAATCATCACCATAATACTGATATTATCCCACAACCTTCAGTATCATTTCCCATAAGAATGTAACTACCTGAAGATATATAGTGGACAAGCCATTCCATTTGTTGATTTTCCTGTTTGATCTTACAACTGCTTTCAAAATATCAAGCCTGGCAATGGTATCACCATGAAAGCCCACTTCCCAGCCATGGTATATATTATATATATCAGCGGTGACTGTAGCCAAGAACAAGACGTCCTACAGACCCATCACTTTCACCACTCTATGATTTGTCCCAATGTGAAGTTCTCTTAATTCTGTATCCATATAGGTAGGGGACCTTGAGGTGGAAGAAAATCTTTCCTCAATTGCTTCTTGTGTGTCACCTGATTCAGACAACCCAACTGGCAGTGAAACCTTCATCTTGTTCACCTGTATAAGTCTCTTGTGCTCAGTGTCCATGATAGCACCCAACACCTCTAGAAGCTACAAGCTCAGACCTGCACCAAATCGGTCTCCATTAAAGTAGGCTAACAGATAATTCAATAAGAATGGATTCACTCACTATGAAGTTGAGCCAAATATGTTCAGGATTCACTTCTCCAATTAGCTTATGCATACTTCCTGTTATGCTCTCCATAATGTCTTCAAGATCTCAGTCATATGTAAAGCTGTTGTTATTTAAATGAATTGGAGCTCGCAGTAAAATTAAATTCATAGATGGCATGCAAACGTGTAGATTAGAAATTGCATCTCTCAAATACTTTTCAACAGGCTCCAAGCACTTCTTACATAATTCCATGTTCAGTTCCTTAGAACTAGCACCCACAATGGTAGAATAGAAGTCGATACCCTCAAATATCCCTTTTTCCATTTGAAGCAGTGTGACATCAAACTTACCTCCACTCTTGCACACATCATGAAGTGGTAGGTAGAAGGGCTTTCTCGAGGGGTCATCAATCAAGACATTCAAAATGTAGTCACAGCTCTTTGTAGTAGGTGCAACCTAATGAGATGTCGACCTCATTTGTAGAGCCAAAACACTGTGAGAGCATCCAAGTCCTCTGGTCCAACTCTCACAGCAGTTCCTACATGATAACATAAGTTGATCTTCTATCCTCTCCACATCTACACGGTCAATATACAATTTCAAAGAAACCCACTTAGCACCAGATGTTATCGTCTTGAATTTGGGACTGCAACAAACCCTCGACTCATCTTTAACATAAATCAGCTCACCAATAATACCCTCACTCACGTCATTTCTAGCAATTATCTGGAACGACTCATCAGGAATAAAAGTATTGTGAGATGATGGGTCACTCATTTTGATGAATATTTCTCTATGAAAGATAACAGGCTTCCTTGTTGCATGATGACCAGAAATGAGCCACTACCAATACTTTGCTTTACACTATGCATCAACAGAATCAAGTTCATACGCATTGTCTTCACTTGCAAGTTTGGCATGAGCTTCTGATTTCCATATCTTCCGCAAATTACATCACATAATATTGTAGCATTTCTTTTCTATTTCTCCAACTTATCAGTAAAAGGCAAACTCAAATGTTCATCTGTTAAGAGAAGGTGACCACTACCTTTGTCCCGGACCTTCTTACCGTATCCAGAGAAACATGGTTGCAATTCATGCTGCCAAATCTTCTTTGAACCCTTAATGCACTGCCTCTTCCCCATACAAACAGCCAACTCCATAGTGCCTAATTGACTTACAGCTGGTTGACACAATAAGAGGCATAAAGGACTTCTTGGATTTCCATGTTGAATTGATGGTCTGGTTCCCCCACACAACCAATTGACAAATGATGCTTCAAAGAATGCTGTCCGATTTGATTAGTAGCAGGTACTGGTTGATGTAGAGTTATATAGCCTTGAGTTACAGACGATTGTCCATAGACATAACCAACCACTGGAACCTCCAATTCATGGACTCTGTTAGGTTTCCTTGAAAGTAATGGAAACCTTGCTAGTGGTGGTGCTACTGAGGGATGGTGGACGCAGCCGTATCGAGATAATGATTCTGATACACCTCGCCTGACACAAGCCCAGGAGTTTCCTCCCGATGCGCCTGAAACTCGTACTCAGAGTAAACCTGACACAAGAGGTTCAACGCCGAGCTGCGGAATCGCCGGTTGCCCAACACGTGCGCAACAAATGAGTAGATAAATCTTAAAATCATCAAGAATTGTAACAAGTTTGGCATCCACATGCTTCACGATCCAAGTGTAGTAAACCCAGTTCCACCTCCAGCATCGTCTCTCATATCCTCAGTCCAATGCCCAGGGTTTATCACATGATCATAGACTATAGATACAAACCTATAGAACCAAAATGCTTCTTGCTTCTTGCTTGTGCCTTGAGGATGAGACACATATGGGTCCCATAGTTCTAGCCTTGGAATTCCTGCCATAATTAACAGACCCCCTTTTGGGGAAAGACCCATGTTGAAAATTTCCACCAGAACCTAACCCAGTTGGTGCTATGCCAGAAGTGAGTTTCAGATTCTGTGCTCCATAGAGCATTGAAATAGCCATGGTATGATAACAGGAAACAAAACCCACAAAATTGAACACCTAATTTGTACTTTTTCTTTCCCACTGATTACTGGAAACTAAGATCAAAGAAATGCAAGTGGATTCAGAATCAGACTGAAGTGAGCATATAAGTAACAACCAAGGGGATTCAGATTACCCCATGACATGAAATATCAAGATAAAGGATTTCTACAAAGGGAGATCAGAAGAGGGAGTACTGAAAGCCACCACATGTAAGACAAGGCTGTCAGACCCTTAAACGCACCGTTTTAGACTTACATGTAAGACAAGGCTAGTGCTTTTATTAGTTTTGTCTTTTTCTGAATCATGTACTCTTGGGGCATCAAATCAAACTATGGAGCTTTGGAGTAATAAGCTAAAGTTGGATTTGTCATGCAACAAAATGTCCAGCTTACTACATCAGCAAAACTACATATTACACTCTTATTGGATGGTCAATGATGAAGAGGAGAAATTTGTTCAGAGATTTAAGGCACACAAGGACCAAAATACCTTCAAATACCAAGGCCTACAAAGAATACTGTACTATATACTGCACTCATTATTCAGATACCAGGATCAAACTATGACTATGTATATAGATTGCCATTTGCAGCTTTCTCAGATCATGATTTATGACATCTCTGACGCCACCTCTGATTGTCTCTTCAGGAGAAGCTCCGAAGGCAACTCCGATGGACTGTCTGGTGACATGTCTGATGGAATTTCTGAAGGCATCTCCGATGCAGTCTCTGAGGGTATATCTAACGAAGTCTCAGAAGGTATCTCTGTTGAAGCCACGACAGACATCTCGGATGAAGTATCTGAAGGCATCTCCGACGAAGTCACTGAAAGCACGTCTGATGAAGTCTCTGAAGACATAAGCTCTGATGGAGTTCGAACTTCCCTGAGCTGAACTGAGTTCTCAAAGCAGTGATAGAAACCGAAGTGAGGGAACCTCTCATACCAGGTGTCTTCCTGCTCATGTGTGTCCCAATGATCACCACTGCTGCTCTTCCCATACTTGTGAACCCACCCTGAACCATTGTGGCCCTCGCCCCATGTTTTGTTCCACCGCTCTCCATACTTCCCTTCCCACCATGTCTCACCCTGCTTCACACCATGGCCATTTGGATCAAAATGTTCATCCCATTTGTCACCCCATTTCGACCAACCATCTCCCTCACAGCATTCTGCCCATTTGTCAGTGTATTTATCACTCCCACCATGTCCATCATACTTTTCACCCCACCTGCAACAGAAGGAAACAAACTGAAACTTTGGAAAAAAACTATGTTCAACCAGAGGGAGAGTAGATTCATCGAGCCATACAAGTATTAGTATTTGCAAAGCAACTGCCATGTGGAAGATTTCAGATTCCTTGAAATATAGTTTAAAAAAAGTAAAATATTTGGTACCTTTCATGCCAAATATGAGCATGACCAGGATCAACAGGAGTGTTTGGATCAATTGTACACCACTTATGAGCCCACTTCTCTGCTTGGCCTGAAGCATCATAATGCTCCCACCATTTCTCTTGCCATTCATCGCCTCTACCATTCTTTCCCCATTTGTCTGCAGATTTCTCCATATGCACAAGTCCACAGTTCTGCAACCGGATCAAAATAAGCAGTTCAGTGTGTCTTACAAGTTACAATCTATGAAACATTTGCAAATATACATAGATTAAAATAAGCTACATGAAGTTGTTACCATGACTCCATCACATGAATTTGGATGAAATAATAGAGGGCCAAGGTTGAACCAGAATGAAGAAAATGCACATACATGGAGGAGTTGTGCTGTCAATAGGTGCAGGAATGCATAGACATCATCTGAGAATTAGGTAAGGGTGAGGCACTTGAATATAAAACACATTTCACTACCCTGAACTCTAGCACAGTTGCTGACTTGCTGTCTAAATCCAATTGGAGAGAATGGTTCACTAATGTCGAATAAATAAAGTCTAGTAGCTAAATGAACAAGACCGATCCACGAAACTAATAGGAACAAGTCACTGAATATCAATATCTTTTTCAATATTAGTTCTGACACACAGATGTTAATAAGTCAAGGGCTACAAATAAGCTAAAAATGGCTATGCATCTCTTTCTATGGGAATCCGGTTGGTGAAATATAGGATTACATTTTAGGGTGTTTAAATTTTACAGAACATGAGTTGAACTTGCAAGATGATAAAAAAACAGCTCTATAAGATTAATCTGACCTATAGTTCTTTCACTCCCTCTATAAAAGTTCAAAACTTTAACAAAGATTTTGAGAAGGAATCTAGGAATGCAATCATTATAACCCAATTATTGTTCCTGATCCGAAGAGGCGAAGATAAGGCTAATGAAAAAAATCCTTAATGTCAAGGAAATTCAAAAAAGCATGAAGCATTATTGGCAGCTTTAGAAGCATTCCATGATGAGAATAAATCAAAGAAAAAAAGTATAGTGAAGCCCAATAACCTGCCACATTGCTTCTTTCCAATGTTCAAGCCAGACATTTCCATGTGCATCACGTCCCAATTTTTCTGAACCAAGCTCCTTGTGGCCTAACTCATCTGCAGCTTCCCAGTACTTCTCTTGCCACTCAGTAACTTGGTCAGCGCTGACACCTCTGATCATTGTCCATCTGCATGTCACACCGTCCGGCCTTTGCTCAATTCCAGATTCCTTCCACCACCTAGCTCCATCTGTATACACACCAGATAATGACTCCTCATCCACCTTATCAAGAGCACGAGCAGCCTCTGCGGCATGTACTGAAAACTCATGTCCAAGTTCATGATCCTCTTTTGTGGAAGTAGACTCAGCGACATCCACTTTTTCAACCTCCTTCAGTGACTGCATAGGGGAAAGAAGAGGGTTCGACAGATTACTCTGAAGAGGAATTGAGAAAACATCCAAAGATCGCTCTTTCTCCTTCAACGGAAGACTTGAGTTTCGATTTGCTGAAGGCTTCTTCGCTGCCAGCAAGTCACCCGAACTATCACTACTCGGCGGTGTCCACGACCAAAAATCTGGACCTGGAGCCACAGCTCCTGAACTGCCTTCTGACACAGGCACAATTACACTCCCATCCTGCAATCCTATCAAAAGTTCAAATCTAAAAGAGTTTAATGTGCAATCTGAAGAAAATGCTCAAATAGCAGGGAGAAGAAAGGGTATGCAGCTGAATCAATCACTCTACATAAGCTAACAGAAACACTAAAGTAACAATCTGCAAGTACCAAAGAGCGAAATGACTTATTTAGAATATTCACTAAGATTGGAAAATTTCCAGTCAAAGAAAGTCAACGGCAAAGAAGCTGAGCACAAATGCAATAAATCAAAAACTTCAGATGCTACTAAACTCTCTCTTCTTAAGCACATATCCCCCTATTGCAATATATAACTATTTCAATAGCAGCTTCCACAATTTGACAGATTCAATCTCCAGAAATCATATAAAGCCAAAACTTTACACTAGAAATTTCCATAATCATCATCAAACTATCAACTTCAAATATAACATAAAAACTGAAAGAAAAATAATCAATTATTTAAAATTTCCAAATCCAGAGCAAGACAAAGCTCAAACCTTTATCTTCTTCTACAGAAGCCTCGCCATCCGGCTCAGTCCTCACTCCACCCGAACCGGACTCCTCCTCCTTCAAGCCGCTCCCTTTCAAAAGTGCGCGAGCCGCCGCGATCGCCGCCGCGGCCCGATCAACGATCTGTATTCGCTGAATCCGATCCCTCTCCTCCTTCGAAACCTCCAGAATCTTCTCGAACTCCTGGCTCTTCTTCTCTAAATTCTCCACAATCCCCTCGCCGCCGCCGTCCGCCGGAGCTGAATTCTCCGCGATCTTCTCGCTCTCCACCGCCTTCTTCCACATTCCGAGGTACGAGTCTCCGCCGTCCGAAGACGACGCCCTCACCTTTAAGCTGGCTCCTCTGTTCCCGATTCTCTCATACGGTGCCGTCCGCGGCTGCTCCAGAAGGATCGGGCATCGTAACCTGTGGCGGTGTAAGTAAAAATGGGAGGCGCGTGGAGTACAGGCGCCGAGATGAGACAACGCCATTTCTTTAGGAGAGAGTGAGAGCGTTTGTTGATCTCAGATATTTCTAGTTTTTATAATTTTTTAAATAATTTTTTTTAAGGAAGGAAAAAATCATTTGTTTCGTTGCGTGGAATTGAAGGAATGCTTTGTGATGCGGATTCTGTTTGGGCCAGATAATATTTTGTTTTACACGTGGCGGGTATTTGACGGAGGAACACGACGTCACCGGAAAGGGGCCAAGAGGAAGAAAATTGAGTCTTTTTTGGTCTTGGAAGTAGTGCTTATATTCCAGAACCCACCGAAATTTTGTCCAAAACATCTGCTCCAACACCACAAGGGTGCCTTTCTTGTCCTGTCTACGGTTCCCAACTCCCGTCATGCCCTTTTTTTTGTAATGAGCATTTCATAAAGAAAGAAACCCAACAAAAGGAAAAGACAAACAACAACAGAACTAAAAAAACAAAGAACAAGACCCCTAAGGAGGAGGCCCTGCTGCGTCAAACTGAAGGATTCGCATAAGGGAGGTTGGAGGATTGGAAATCCAATCATCTGTGCACACCCTTGGCAAAGACAAAGAGGCTACATGATCAGCCGCAGCATTTGCCTTTCTGCTAGCCCATTGCCAGTTAACTCGCTTGAACTTGGAGACAGAAGATCTAATTCTTCCAACGATTGTAGCAGCAAACCAATCCACAAGCGATAGGGGGTTTTTGAACGCCGAAATGAGAGCGAGAGAGTCAGACTCTAGAGAGAACGATGAGAGCGAGAGAGAAGAAGCTAGACTGATACCGAGCTCAACTGCTTTGGCTTCTGCAACCATGGCAGAGGAAGCAAAGGAAAAATTAGCAGATCCAGAGATGAGGTTGCCATGATCGTCTCGAGCCACAGCTGCAAGACCACAAGAAGAAGAGGTTGAGTCCCAAGCAGCATCCGTATTGATTTTCAGGGTGCCAGGCATTGGAGGAGACCATAACGGCATATCGTCGTGACTCCTTTGGCAAAGATTTGGGAAGTACAGGTTCTTTGGCACACTTAAGAATTCTTCTGCTGCTGGAAAGGCTTTCGAAGCCGTTTGAACCGGGTCTAGCTTGCCTCGGTTGAAGACAAAATTGCATCGCTCCTTCCATATGTACCATAAGAGGTATACCACGTATATGAAGAAAACTGACGAACTTCTTTCGTCTTTTGGATGAGCTTCACATATTGCCAAAACCCAGCGATCAAAGGTTGTGATTCGTTGCACCTCCACTCGGTATGAGAGCGGATGAGCGAACCAACACTTCTGAGCCCAAGGGCAGAGGAAAACAAGATGCTCAAAAGACTCATGATGATCTTCACAAACTGGGCATAAAGGGGAAGGAGCAATATGACGTTTACTTCTGGCCAAATTTGTAGAGATGGCGCCGGAGAGAGCTCTCCATATGAAATGAATTATGCGAGGAGGAGCTCTTAGGCCCCAAACCCATTTCCTCAAAACAGGGGATAAGAAATGAGAGCTATGAGGATGGGTAGAGTTATTTCGAGCCGGAGAAGCCATACATGATTTATATCCTGACTTGACTGAGTAAAGACCATTACTTGATAGTTTCCATATCAAAATGTCATCTGAGGAGGTGACCCCAAAATCAGTTGCCAGGATTGCATTGATAAACTCTTGAGGGATGGTTTGAGTCAGAGATGAAAGGTCCCACGAAGCATTGGAACGATCAATGAAGTTTGAAACCGGGATAAAAGGCAAGTTTGGAGGAGCATATAAATGAAGACTCATAGAGGGCAGCAATGAACCGGCATTTATCTTTCCAAAAATCAATCGAATGACCATTACCCACTTTCCAACATAAACCCTTCTCCAACAGGGATCTGCCATGAATTATACTTGACCAAACCCAAGAAGGGGATGAGCCATAAGAAGCTTCTAGAAAACTTTTATTCGGGAAGTACTTGCTCTTAATAACCCGAGCCCAAAACGCCTGAGGATGGGAGAGAAGACGCCAGCCTAATTTTGCTAGTAGCGCCGAGTTAAAATCCTGCATACTTTTAAGACCCAGGCCTCCCTCATTCTTTGACAAAGCCAGCAGCTCCCATTTTTTCCATTGAATTCCCTTTGATGAATGATTTCCCCACCAGAAGTTTGTTAATATAGAGTCAATCTTTTTGCACACAGAGGCAGGGTATTTGAAAAGAGACATGGAGTAAGTTGGAACAGCCGAGGCTACTGCCTTGATCATGACCTCTTTGCCTGCATGGGAAAGGGTTGATTGCTTCCAGCCCTTGATCTTTCTCTCTATGTTCTTCTTCACAAAATTCAGAGCCGAAACCTTCGAACGACCCCAAAGAGTGGGGAGATCGAGATATTTTCCTGGATTTTGAACTACCGGCATTTGGAGAATCCAACTGATCAGGTTTCTAATCTCACGCCTTGTGCTTGGACTGAAGTAGGGAGAAGATTTTTGAAGATTGATAGACTGACCTGAGGCCGAGCAATAGTGATGCAAAATGTCTGATAGAGCTTCGTAGTTGCCTACAGATGCCTTCAGGAAGAAAAGAGAATCATCCGCAAAGAAGAGATGACTGATTATTGGACCGTTGGGCTCAATCTTGATTGCATCTAATAACCTCTCATTACAGACTCTATTGATCATTCGGGAGAGAACGTCATTAACAAACAGAAACAGGAACGGGGACAGGGGGTCTCCTTGGCGCAGTCCACGGGAAGGTTTGAAAGTTTTCCCTGGAGAGCCGTTGACCAGAACTGCCATTGAAACTGTTGTTATACAGGCCATCACAAATTTTACCCAGGTAACATGGAACCCCATTTTTAGAAGAACTTTCTCAAGGAAAAGCCAATCCACCCTATCATATGCTTTATTCATATCAAGTTTAAGAGCCAACACTTCTTCAGATCCTGCTCTTTGTAATTTGAGATGATGAAAGCATTCATGCTCCACTATCATATTGTCTTGAATTTGTCTGCCCTCTACAAAAGCTGATTGGTTTTCAGAAATAATAGCTGACATCATTGGTTTCAACCTGTTAGACATGATCTTAGTGAGGATCTTATAGCAGAATTGCATAAGGCAATTGGACGTAGTTGTGAGGCTTCCTCTAGAGCTTCAACTTTCAAGATAAGAGCAATGAAAGTATGGTTAAATTTGCCAAAAATTTTCTGGGCTTGGTGTGAATCAGAGATGGCATTAAACAGGATATCCTTGACAATGTTCCAGTAGCTTCTGTAAAAGGTCACAGAGAAGCCATCTGGACCCGGGGCTTTTAGATGCCCTAGTCCAAAAACCGCATCCTTCACCTCCTCAATAGTGATTTCAGCCATGAGCGCATCATTCATTTCCTGCGTAACCAATTTATCAACAAAGCCTAATACATCATCAGTGAATTCTGTGGCAGTGGCTTTGTACAGCTCTTTGAAATGGCTGTTGAGGTGGGACACTATAGCCTTCTCTTCAGATAGCCATTTGTTTTTGATACGAAGAATTTTGCTATGTCTACGATGCATTACCATGGTTTGGTGAAAAAATTTCGTGTTTAAATCCCCTTGAACAAGCCACTGCACTCTAGAACGTTGCTTCCAATATATTTCCTCATAAGACCACCAGTTTAAGATGTTATCTGAGGCTGCTGCTATCTCTCCTGATACATCAAACATGTTTGAATCAAGAGCTGCCTGAATTTTTGACAACTCATTGTTTGTCTCCTTCGAAAAGTCTGGGAAAGTTTCCCGAGCCCACTTTTTAAGAGCTGATGCACATAAGTGAAGATTTTGCTCCCAATTTTGGGCAGTAGAGAGACCTACTTCATTCTTCCAATTGTCTTTGATGACTTCGAAGCTATGAGGATGACAAGTCCACAATTGCTCAAACTTAAAAAGACGGGGAGCTTTCGTAGTTTCTGGAAAGGAGTCAAACATGATCGGACAATGGTCCGAACCCAGACGAGGAAGATGGAGTAGTTGGGAACTGGGACAAGCTAGAAGCCAGTTCTGATTGGCAAAAGCTCTATCCAATCTTTCTTTCATCACAACTTGACCATGCTGTATACAAAACCAAGTGAAGGGAGAACCTTTGAAATGCAAGTCTATGAGCTTCGCATTTTCAATGAAGTTTCTGAAAAGGCGCATTCTCCACTGTGGTTGAGGGAGGTCTCCCCACTTCTCATGAGTCCACAAAACTTCGTTAAAGTCTCCTACACACAACCATGGAATGTTGCGATAGACAAAAACAGAGTGCAACGACCGCCAGAACGCTGATTTTTGATTAGCATGAGGATTTCCATACATCCAAGATATATTACAATGGAGAGCTTCAGACTTGAAAGAGACAACAGAGTTAATAAAGTTAACCGAACTAGAGATACTAGACACCGAAATCGAGTTGTTCCAGAAAATTGCGAGCCCACCACCGCCAGTAGATGAGGGATTAACCACATACATGTCTTCGAAGTTAAGAGCCTTCTTCCAAAAACGCAGAGCGTGTTCCTGCTGGTGTGTCTCCGATAAGAACAACATCGAGGGCTGATGACGCTTAACCAAGCGCCGCAAGTTTTTCCCTGTCAAGTCAGTCCCCAACCCTTGACAGTTCTAAGAAAGTAGTCTCATTGATTACCCGTGGCTGCATTTGGCCAGCCACCAGAGCCATTGGTTGGGAAAAAAACTGGGTCTGTTATCGCCAGAATATCTTCTGCAGAAATTAGAGTTGGATCATCCTGCCCATGTTGGTCTGCCGAGAAGATAAGGGTAGATGGAGGAGCCTCCTGAGATAGTTGAGGGAGAATTAGAGCAACAGTCTGAGTTGGAATAAAGAATTGTTGGTTCATTAGAACATTTGGGGTTTGGAATGAGAGATTGGGCATGGTGATGCCAAAGGGAGGGGAAGCCAAATGATCAAGCACGGTTCTAGATCTACTCATATTCTCATTGGGGATTGAATGAGTCGTCAACATACCTTCAGGGGTTCCCAAAGTTTCTCTTAGGATAACTTGTCTCTGGCTCTGGTTATGGGCTGACTCGGTGACCAATTGTCTTCTTCCTTTTTCTCTTGTTGATCGGACTCTACCCCACCCCCTGCCTCGATTCCTTTAGGGATTACCTTGATTCGGATTAAGAGGGTTGGCATCAGAGAGTTGAGCACTAGCTTCAGACAGATAGGACGAACCTTGAGATGAGCCTTCCGATCGCAAACGCTTCGAACTAGGATTATTCTGAAGCTCCCCGTCGTCTGCCTGTCTCTTCAAACGCAACCGATTGAGGTAAGAGGCGATCCTAGTCACTGTGGGAGATTGAGGTGAGTTAGTTGGAGTTGGGGGGAAGCGAACAATTCGGATCGGAGGAGGAGGAGTGAGGGCAAGAGAAAGGGTGGTGTCTGTGGGTGGGGAGTGAGAGGTGTTGGTTAGGTCTGGGGGGGTTGGATGTCGGTAGAGATTTCTGCAAGGCTTTGTGTTTTTGGGCTCAGATGGGTTTGATGAAGACCATTGAAATTTGAGGATGATGGGTATAGGAAGTGGCGGTTTAAGAGGAACGGCTTGATCACTTGAGTTGTAATACTTGAAATAGCATCAGAGACAGTTTGGAGTCTTGGCTGGGGGCCAACCAGAACAAAATCCTTAGTAGCTGAATCAAAAACTAGAGCAGTGTTGCCAATTGTCAACTCTCCCATTGGACCTATTCTTGGAATGTTGGGCTGACTGGAAGATTTAGGTTGGATAGCTGATTAGGATGAGGGCCCAGCATGCATGGGTTCAATATCTTCATCGTCCTCAGATTCAACTTCCTCGAGAACAGCTTTCCCTTTCCCTCTCTGTTTTGCTGAGAGAGGAGACAAGTGTTCTAACTCTGGTCTATAGAGAGGGCATCCGCGCTGGTGCTGATACGGAAGCTCTTGTTCTCTATTTTCCAAAATTACGATCCCCCGAATCGGACTTCGTCTTTGTTGTGCTTGTGCTGTGCCCGGATGAATCGTTGGGATGCATATAGGCTCTTCATTCCTGTTGTCACTACGTCTGATGTTGCGGTTGGGAAAAGGACTTGGAAGAATGGCTCTGTTGGTAGGGGTACTTCCAACTGACCATCTCCGCTGACGATTCTGGAAATCTTGTCGTTGAAAACGGTCCCATCCTCGCTCTCCGTAAGGGGGTCTTGCAACAAATTTACGGACCGCTGGAGTGATCATCCATACCCCAAGTTTCTCCTCCATCGGATGCCTCGGGAAGCTGCAAAATCTTTCAGAATGGCCCAACCTTCCACAGTTACAGCAAAACCTGGAGATACGCTCATACCGGAATTCTATCCAGATTGATCTTTCTCCTGACTCACCTGGAACCAGAGGCTCACTTGCATTTAGTTGGATTCGAACTCGTAGAAATCCCCTCCAGAAATCTTCTACTTCTAAGAGGTTCCTGCCTCAGCCCCGTGTGTGATGGCAGTGTCTCTCGTCATCTGCCCTCTTGCCAAGCCATGAAGTTGGACCCAAACAATGAGAATATGTGTTGGAACCTCCTCCAACGTTGCCTCCAGGGGCCATGGATTGATAGTTACCGTATGGCCCATTACTGACCACGGTCCTTCATCCAAGATCCTTTGACCTCCTTCCTCGTTGACTGCTGTGATGAGGAACGTCTTGATGTCTCTAACAGACTCTATATGCACCTCACCAAACTCAGACCACGCCCTGGCAAGGATACGCATAGCTGCTCCTACGTTGAGATACTTGTCAGCAATTATGTAACCCAGAAGAAACATTGGTTGATCATTTCCTTCATTTTGTTGGTTCAAATCAATGGTGATCCTTCTGCTGTTAGAATTGGGATCTGGGGATTGGCCTGGGTTTGACATACTGCTCAATGATCTGGTTGTTGGTTTTGGGCGTTTCCAGAGATGAGTGGCCACGGCGATGAGAAGGAGACTTTTTTTATTTGAGCTTGTGGACTTGTTCGAAGAGAGTGAAGCTCTTGTGGATAAATAGGAGAAGCACCCTTGCGAGAACATTACGGGAGAAACCTGGAAAGAGGAGAAAATAAGGTGATTTGATGCTTATCTGCCTGAAAAGATGAAGGAATTACTCCAGTGCCGGAAAGAGCGGGATATGGTTAGCAGAAAAGATAAGGGATTTGCAGAAACCGCCGTAGATTGAGCCACGGCAACTGGTTAGGGAGAAAAGATTGAGATCCGAAACTAATACTGAATTAAAAGGGTAGTCTGACAAGTGGTTAGAAGTGAGTTATGAGAAAATTTGGAATCGGGGGTTGAAGGATCAAAGATCTTTAGGATCCACTTTTGGGAAGTGGGGAGGTTCTCTATATTCCCATCATGCCCTGCACAAAGTAGTACTTATCGAAGTCTAAATGGACTCTTTGGACTCGTCTCAAGATTAAAGACACAAAAGCCTCTCTCTTTTCTCCTTTCCTGTTATTCCTTAAATTCAAAAAGCCCTCTCTGACAGATCCATCTCTACCCCTTTTCGCTTTATGAATTGGAAAATTCTTGTAGGGATTTCTGGGTTGTGGTTAATTTCTGCTATAATGGCCTAGCTTTGATGATCAATTCTGTGTGTTTGTGGTGATTTAGTAAGTTGGGTTTGCAACTCAGTGAGGTCAAAGATTGGTGCTTTTTTAGTGATTTGTGATAGGATGCAATCGGACGGGTCTGATTCCGTGAGCCTGAGTCCAACGGCTCAGAGGGTGCAGCAGTCTCTGCCAGCCTCGGATACTAGAGGGAAGCATCGGATACAGGCCGAGCTGAAACGGTTTGAGCAAGAAGCAAGATTCTTAGAGGTCAGTGATGGTGTTTTTGAGTTGTTTTGGTTTGATGATTGGGACTTGAGTCTGAGATTTTGTTTCATTTTGTATTTCTTATGTGGTTGGATGCATGTGTCGTGATTGGAATTTTATTAAAAAATTTAGCTTTTGAGGTTTTTTAGTTTTTTTTTTCTGTTTCATTCGAGTGTGGTGGTTCAAAATGTAATTAAATTGCATTTCAGAGAACTGTCACAATCCTTCTATGGAAATGGATTTTGGTGGGTGATTTGGTTTTCCCTTGTGACCGTAAACTTTTAGTCGGTTAGGTTGTTCATCTCTAGTTAAGAACTTAAGATGTAACTTTGTACTTGGTGATCTGATCGAAGTCTTGTTTACTATGTTGTATGGGGACAGGAGACTCAGTTTGCAGCAGATAGATAATAAGGGAAGTAGTTGGTTCAGACTTTTTGGTGTTTAGTTATGCTGTGACTGAGGAAGACTGTTGACTCCTCCCAAGTTGTAATAGGTAAATGATAAGGCTAGCACCTACATGTACGTATCAGTCTGCTTCCTCTCACAACATCAATCATATACTCATACTTTGAAAAAGTGGGTGTGGTGGGTGTTTTGTGTGTAACTGAAAAGACTCGAAAGGTTGCAGATGCTGGATACTTTGTTGGTCTGACTAGCAGACATGCAGTACCAATTGTTCACACAAAGGCTTCATTCAGACATTTCATAGATTCAGAGTTTACGTTTATTGGCCTAGGTTTTATAAAGCTTCAGTGTACTTCCTCCCCCCCCAAAAAAACTTCCTAGCTTGTGCAGATGACAATTTTTGGTTAAACTTTCATTTTCAAGCCTCTAATGAAGGGCAATTGTGCAGTGTAATAGAAAATTCAATTAAAATGATTGTGTAACGGCAGAGCAGAACATTTTTCCAGGCATATCATATTGTTAGTGACATGCTTCAAAGATTCAGAATGTAAATTTGAAATCAGAAACAATCTTCAAATTTGCCAGGAAATAGATGCAATGGTACACGACCTGTTTTTGCTTCATTTTTTTAAATAGCTACCCAATTATTATTAGTTTTTTCGTTTTTAAATGGGTGAACCCCCAACCCGCCCTGGGCCACGTCAGCTCCAACCGCGCAGACGCAGCACTCGTCAACTAGCCCACATAAATATCCACCTGTTCAAAACAACGTCATTTTGAGAGAGGAAAGCCAAAGCTGAGCCGTGGAAGGAGCCATGCATCTGGGAAGTTCAAGGTTTCTATCTCTTCACCCTTTCTTTAAAGTTTCAATCTTTCAACGTAGTTGTACTTGTTTGGTTCAATTCATCAGGTTGTTCTATATCTGTGTACCCATATGTGTAGAGAAAGTTTGAGTTTATTGTGTGATTATAGCTTTATTTGATCCGGGTCTGCAGTTGTGACATTATTTAGAAAGCTATCCTTTGAATGAGTTTATGTTCTTTGAAAGTACTGGTATAACATATAGAAGACTTGAATATGAAGATTCAATCCTTCAAAGTAAATAACAAAATACAAGATTTGTTAACTACGGTGTAAACATCCTATAAGGAAACATCACCGCGAGACTTTTAAAATAGTCCACACTAAGATCAAATCCACTATGAATAATCAGAGTTTACAAAATATATCAAGCAGTGATCACAACCACTTTTATAAGCCAACAAGCTTGATCTAATTACAAATGTAAATCCAATCTATCCCCTAATGAACTATGACCTATCTAAAGAAGAAACTGAACAAGTTTTCCACTCTAACTACACTGATCCAGATCTACTAGAGATGAAGAACACACTGAGTGGTACAATTAACAATCTCTATGAGTTCGAGTATAAATCCTGTAACCACAACAGCAATAGTAATACTCAATATAATCAAAAGAACTCTATTCTCCAAGAAACCATCTTTTTGGATCTTCAATAACATAAATAAGAAGTTCAACTAATTCAACTTAACATGAATTAGATGAACCTCTGACCTTCTAAAGTTCGTATAAGAAGCTGCTTTCTTAAATACGTGTAAAGGTGGTCTTTCATATTGTTGGTGTCTTCTTTATATATTTGCTCCAATATCCTTGCACCAACAACCCTAATAGATACTCAAAATAGGAATTCTTATGAGTATCAAATAATAATATAAATCATAAGATATTCATTGATTCATAAAAGAATAAATATTTTCCAAAACAATCTGATTAGTCAATAAGAGAATATAATCAAATAATCACATTAGAACTTCTTTCCTTACACATTATCATATCGGAATATTAGGAATTCAATTTCAATATCAATGCTAATCAAAACATGATCAATAAGGAAAATCAATCAAATTAATATTTAATAATCACTTAAAACTAGGGCTGCCATTTGGTTTCGTAAATACCAAACCAACCGAATATTTTTGATTTAATAAACCGAAACTTGGTAATAGAAATCGAAATAACCGAAACTGAAAAATACTAAAAAAGTTGGTTTGTTTTTTGGTAAATACCGAATTTACCTAAATGTTAGTCATTTAAACACTTATATTTACAAATAAGGTTAACCACTTTGATCTGAACATACACGTTACCCAAAATATGTATTTTTTCTACCTTAGTGGTATTTCACTATACTGATCATATCTTATTTTATTTGAGTATCAAAAATTTTGCTTCCACCATACAATTGGTTCACAAAGATCTACACTTGTAAATAACCAACTAAACAAGTTATATCACATTAATAGACATATTATAGTTTCTAACACTGAAATTTATAAAATCAAAATTTGTCCGTTCGATTTGGTCAGTATACTTAAATACAACTATAGAACAAATTTCACTTATTTTCGATAATGTTTAGAACTTGATCAATGCCTCAACCTTAATATGATATAACTTATTACACGAAAACGCTATTATTTAGCCTTTTATGTCTTATTTTGATCGATACTTCCGCTCATAGCCTCTCGTATGAATGAGAAGTAATGCTTCGGTGTAAAAATATTAAGAAATTTACAACCCAATGATATGGCTCCTTATGGGAAATCATAAGAATAAATAATGTTGACTGCTTTGATCAAGAGTCAAGACCCAAAAGTTACAGGAAATATGTGATTTTTCTACCATAGTTATTTTTCACCATATTGATCATATTCTATTTAATAATATTTTCAGAAATTTTGTATACTCTATGCGGTTAGTTCACAAAGATGTACACTTGTATATAATTAACATACTAAACAAGTTACACCATATTAGTAGGCACGTTATGATGTCAATGACTATTTTTTTTTAAAATTGCTTCCTCTATTGTTTCGTTATATTCAGAAAATATATTTGTTGTAAAGTTTGGTAATACCGAAAACCGAAATACCGAATTTGGTAAGATTTATCTCATACCGAAAAAGTTGGTTGGTTTTTGGTAGTCTTATTTCATTACCGAAAGCTTTGGTTTTGAAGTTGGTAACACCCATTACCGATTCGAACCGACCAAATGGCAGACCTACTTAAAACCTAATCAAGTTATGTTTCCTTCCTTTTCTCACACAACAATAATGTAAACAGATCTAACCAAGTTAGAATCCTATTTACACAAGATACATGTTCTAAAATGAATGAATATCACCTGTATTAAAATTCGTCAATCAAATATTAAAATAAGCAGGATATTAATTTGTTAAGAATTTAATCATATATAGGAATGACAATAACTATTATATGCCTACATTCTTGTTAGATTCTTGGGTTCGATTTGGATGCCTTCAAGGAATTTTATGATTCATTTCTGCTATGGTCTTCTTTGATTTCACATGTGATAATGCATTGGTAGGGTTGATTGTGTTTCTAGGACTAAGAAAGAACATTGTTAGAATTTGGTTGTCTCTACTTTGTATATTGAACCATGATTCGTTGATCAATTCGCTTTGGAGAACAAGGCAGGAGAAAAACTCAGTTGAATATTCAAAGCAAATTGTTGGAACCTTTGATATTTCTTGGAATTCTTAATTAGATCACACAACTTCTTGTCCCTTTTATAGAGATCAAGATAACCTAGAAAAGATCTTACTAAAGATCTGAAATGTACTTTAAATACAAAGATCTAATTCAAGGTTTGAGTGAGATATATGTTTTAGTTTTCTATTTCCTTTTATGTTTTCAATTTCTATTCACCATTGCTGGTTGTAATTGGATATGTTTGAACCTGGGTTTCACCCCATTCATCAATTGAAATCAACTCTAGCTGCTGTCCAGTCACATTTTGTCCATTTTTCACTTTAACTATTACATGCTTCTTCTTGTCTAATCATCTTTTCACAGCTCAAGACTTGTGCCGAATTCAAATGTGGAGGTTTATGACATACAATAAATAGGATATAGGGTATAGGAAGTAACATCGTTGTCAATTGAGTTTGGAACGAATGCTTTTCTGGTTTGGTTTTCCTAAGGAAAATGAAGTTCAAACATTTCAAACGAATGTTTATTCATCTTCCCCTGAAGATTCAGACTCACCATAGTCCATAGACCCAGTAACATAATGTAATACATGAATTTGGTGCCATCCAAAGCACAGTCACTTGCGGCAGAAATAGTGGCCACTGTACTGTTTGGCCTGTTCATCATCCTTTCAACAATAAGGTCGGGAAGGTGAGGCAGCAATGCCATGGCCTGCTCTTGACCTTCCATTGTGAGGCAGCAATACTGGCCACTGATGAAAAGATTTTTGAGCCTTTTTTTATTAGGGCCTGCATTGCTACTCTACACCATGTTTATATCTGGATGAATCAAAACAGAGATCAAACAAACTAAAAGAAAACTCGAATGCTGCCCACAGTCTGGTTCATAGTGACTACCTCTCCCAAACTCGAATGTTGTCTTCTCAGCATTGCCCAACCCAACCACCGCAATCTTACTCTGCAGGAACAACATGAACCAAAACTTGGATATGAACATTCTTTGATTTTCCATCCTTTGTCTGATCATGTTAATTTTTCTGGATAGAACCCAAGGCCCCCTTAATCCATTTTGGGATAGATGGTTTGAAGGACCCAAAAACTCGTGAGGTTGCAAACGCTGGATACTTTGATGGTCTTGACTAGCAGACCTCCAGTACCAAATGTTCACATAGGCTTCATTCAGGCATTTTTCATTGATTCAGTTTACTTTTATTGGGCTATGTTTTATAATGCTTCATTGTGCTTCCCAAAAAAAAAATGCTTCCTTCCGCAGATGACAATTTATGCTATAAGTTTCATTTTCAAGATTGTGCAGTGTAAAAAAATTCAATTAAAATTATTCAGTGTAATGGCAGAGCAGAACATTTTCCAGGCATACCATATAGTTAGTGACATGCTTTAAGATATTCCAGGCATATCAGAATGTAAAATGAATAAAGCATTTGAAATCAGAAACAATCTACAAATTTGCCAGGAAATAGCATTGATGGTACAGGACTGTTTTTACATCACTCATCCCTGAAAACCCAAATATGAAAAATCTTGTTCAGACGAACTCTTCAACTGGGTGCTTTCCCGGCAACTCGTGATGCGATCCAACCTAGGCCATCATACAACCCATCACCATTGAGGGCACAGCATGCTTGGATGTGCCAGTCATGATTCTTAATGCTGTGAAGAGACAAAGTATCAGTGATCTCAGCTGGGGTCATGGCATCCTTGAGATCTTGTTTATTAGCAAAAACCAGCACAACTGAATGTTGAAGATCCTCATGTCCAAGCAACCTGAAGAGTTCGTCCTTCATAATAGAAATTCTGGCCCGGTCTGTGCTATCTATAACCACAATGATGGCATGAGTTCCGCGGTAGTATGTTGCCCAAGAAGTCCTCAGTCTATCTTGCCCACCAAGATCCCATACCTGTCATTTACAACATTGGCAAGTGCCTTTTTTAGCTCTTTATCATCTACTAGAAGTAAAGCTGAACTGCCCAAACATGTTATAATATGTTCTAAAAAATAAAATAGAACAGGTATATGAGGGCCTTCTAAACTGAGTATCTCAATGTCTTCAATGAGTTGGAATGAATAAAACGCCCAGACCCAGAGATGTTAAAAGACAATGAGCCATGGAGTACATTTATATACAACATTCAAGTTCATGAACTTCTGATCATCAACATTGAGTACAGTACAATTAAATTTCATGTGTCAAGTACCTACAACCAAATACTTCATATTGTTCTCTGACATGTTAAAGTACCTAAATAGAGCATCACAAATCATCGTGTATTTGACATCACTCACAAAGGATGATACAGTTTTCCTCTATCCAAAAATCAGAAAATAACATGTTTGTAATTGTCTATTCATAAACAAATGATACATATTAAATGTTTGAGTGAGTAACCAAGTATTATGCTAAAAGTTATTCGTAAAGAGGTAATGATGAAAAGGAACCTTCCTAAAACACAAATATATATATATATATATATATATATATATATATATATGATAAAATATGTTCTTCCGTCTTATCTAAATCTCACCACACACAAACCCTCAACTATACCAAAATTATTTGAAATATTAGATTCAGACCATCTGATCTCCCCCAGCTATTCTTGGCTTGTTGCCTATTCAGTGTAATATAAGTTTTTTTTATATCTCAGGTCTTCATAAAGGAAAAAAATCAGCTGTCAAGAAATTATGGATTCTCTAAAATGTACAGACTAATGTCTGAGCTATGAGGTGGGCCTCTTCATTCCTAGCTAGCATTCAGTCGTACCAAAAATATTATCTTTGCCTAATGAAGAAAGCTCTATTTCCTGATTATGTTATCCTATCAGTTCCTTCCAATTTTCTTCAACTCTACACTCAACATAGTTTCTTTACTCTTAAGAAATTCACAATTCACTTCTGCACGATGACAAGGAATTTAACAGCCCCAAGCCTCAATCAGCTTCTATCATCTTTTCCTCATCCACATAAAATTCATTTCCAACAAAATACAAAACCACACACAAACACATAACAAGAAATGGTAATGGTCATGGTACCTCAAAGCGAATGTTCTTGTAGACAAGCTCTTCTACATTTGCCCACAGTCGGGTTCGTAGTGACAACCTCTCCCAAATGCAATTTGTAAAGAGTAGTTGTCTTCCCAGCATTGTCCAACCCAACCACAACAATCTTATACTCCTTTGCAGGAAACAACATGAACCAAAACTTGGATATGAATGCCCCCATCTTCTATCCCCCAATCCGAAAAAGATCAAATCTTTCACCTAAAAAATCAACCTTTATCACAAAAACAATACAACCAAAATAAAAAAAACACCCAAAACATGATAATACATATCATTTTCTGATCACCCAAATCAAGATCGCAGAGAAATTTATAACAAAGATAGCTAATTTATGTGTGTTTAATCTGATTCAGAAGATCCCATAAACGACAAAATTGAAGCAATTGAAAAGTGGGGATGTAAGATGATTGAACCTGGATGAAGACGGAGGTTGAGATTGATCCAGATGAACCCTGGTTTGAGATTGGGGATTTGATTTGGGCTACAAGTTTTGGGTTTTTAGTGTTTGGGAAATCAGATGGATCGGTATATATAATCTGAGATACAGATATGCTTTACTTGTGTGATGATGATGATGATGATGATGATGATGAAAGAAAGAAAGAAAGATATATTGGCTTCTGATTTGTTGGAGTTGGTATTTGCTACTACAAGGCGCGCACTAGCCTTCTATTTGGTTACAATTAATTTTTTTTTTCTGAAAGATAAAATCTCTCCAAACACCAACTATTGATCCAAATAGAATAGAATATTTGAGACACAGTCGAACCAGATAACCGTAAAATGACGTAATAAAGGGAATGATGGGCATGAGCGTAGGCATTAATGCTAATTGTAACTAAGTTAGCTTTCCAATAGATATCGGAAGATGATAGACTTAAAGAGGGAGCTCATCCTGGAAATATTATAGATTATAAACTTGATTCGCGAAAGAATGTCAATTTTGTGTTGTAGACACTTGATGACCAGCTTAGAGTGATAACAACATTTTATCTGACTGAAATCAAAGAGTTACTATTGGAGTCGTGAATAACAAAATCCTTAATAACTCGAAAATATTTGGGTCTGATCTAGATCGGACCAAGTAGTTCGTTCGATCTTCTCAAAATATACTTTTAACAACATCAATCGTAATTTTAACCGTTTAATAGTTGAATTAACCAATGAAGATCATCTATACAAAAAATCAATGTAAAAATAGATTGTTTGCTCGCCCGAATGCATCGAACAAAATGAATGGATTATCATAAAAGCTCAGGAACTGTCCATTTGGTTTTATGCATTCGGGCAAGTAAACAATCTTTTTTTACATTGATTTTTTTTGTATAGATGATCTTTATTGGTTAATTCAATTATTAAACTGTTAAGATTACGATTGATATTGTACACATAGCCTAACTTAGAGATCGAACGGGAAACTCCATCCGATCTAGATCGGACGGAAGTTTTTTCCTAATAACTATGTCTTGTCGTAATATCGTGTTGAACCATTAATACTGTGTTTGGATGAAGCAATTTCATGAGTTTTGTTCTAGATTTTATTGTAACTTGGTTAAACTAAGATTGCAAGGTACAATATCGTCAAGCACGACAGAACCAATTTGAGAGATTTCACATAAAATGAAAATGGAGGGGATAAGCGGCGAGGGTCTAGTTTTGGTGGTGGAGATCATGGAGGGGGTGGGTGGCGAATTTGGGCTTGGAGAAAGGAAACAGAGATAAGAATTCAGTTTTTTTTGGCTAAGACGAGGTTTGTTTGAGATGAGTTTAGATTTGGTTTTACAATTCAATAGATAAAATTGTTAGGATCAAAACGAGCTAAGGATAAGAAATTAGGAATCGCATCCCAACATCAGTGCAATTATTTTGATTTTAATTTTCTTTAAATGCCTTAATATATTCCCAACTAAAATTTTAGGAAATTATTTTTTTATCAATCTTTTTGAAATTCCAAACTTAAAATTTTTGAGGTTATACTGTATTAAACTATTAGAGAAAAACCCTTTAGAAATAAAGATTGAATTATATAAATGAATGATGTGTGTTGCATAGCTCATGGTTTACATAAAAATAATTTTTACAAGTTTAAATATTCAAAAATTACCAAATATAGCCGTTGCACACAAAATTACTCAGAAATTGTTATGTTATGTGAGGATACTTTTTTAGAAAAAAATAACATTATATAATATATCAAGACTAAACCATAAAAGATATTTGTGGTGGAAATAAATTTCTAAGACTCATCTCCATCCAATAAATTGTTATGTTCTGCGAGGATAGTTATATTGTCCAGTATTAAAATTTTCATAAATTTATCTTTGGACACGATTGTTCTTTTGGTATGTAAAATTGTAACACCCCGCCCTAAAATTTATCCTTTTATCGGGACTAGACGGGTTACAGAGGGTTGTAACCGCACTTTTAGTTTTCCTCGAATAATTAATATTCGAGTATCGAGATATTCTTGATTCTGGGGAAAGATAGAATTAATGTCCCGAGGGGGCAGATTAGGTTAATACGAGTCATCCGGTACGTCCGGAATATTTTCCGGAGCTACGAGCTGTTCATTATGGATTTATTTAGTTTATAGAAGTAATAAATATTATTTACTTTACCGTAAAAAGATGACTTTACAATAAGTCGAGAATTTAGGAAAACTTCTTTCGGGAAAGTTCTAGAGGACGTTCATACAAACTCGTGAGTATGTCCTATGAATTAATTGGAGTTCGTATGCGGAAGTTATTCGGGATAATGTTTAGTTAATGCGTGGTAAATAGTAAATAATAAAATATATATTTACTGTTCACGGTAACTTTTTATTATTCAATCTGGACCGTCAGATCAAACAGAGATTTGATCTGGGCTATTGGATTTTGTTATATTTATAGGGGGAGACTTTTCGGAACAGGAAAGTCTGTTTCTCTCTCCCTCTCTCGATTCTCGTCTCGTGCTCTCTCTCCCTCTCTGCTTCCCTCTTTAGCGGATCCACACCGTCGCGAGTGGTGTCTCACCGCCACCACCACCAGCCTCACCTCGTCCCTGTTAGCCTGCCCAAACCCTCGACTGCTCGGAGACGCTGTGTCAAGGCTCAAGCGAGGAGGAGAATCATGCCGGCAAACTGCCAAGGCAAGTGGGACGACAAACCACATTGCATATTTGTTCTGGATATTGGTGTTTTTGATTTTCCTTTGATGAACTCATTTGGCCTTATGAAACGAAATCTTAATTTTAGTAATATTTTATATATCGCATAGCTAAAAGTAACTAAGTAGTTAAATGTATAGAAAGGTCCTGATTCTCGAACCCTGTAAATTTTGTTCGTATTGGGCGTTTGAATTCTCAGGGCCAGCCCTGCTAGAAGATGGTCTGAATCTGGCTAGAATCTAAGATTTGGTAGTCAGGATTAGAGTACTTGCATGCCAATATTCTTCGTGTGGACAAAGCCTTGAGTTTTATAATTACTGCATGCGAAATTGCCTATGCATCAGAGTCGAAGTTTTTTTTTCATCAAAGAGAAATATATGCATGCCAATTATCCTAGTGCGGACAAAGCATAGAGTTTTATTCATTACTGAATGCAAATTTGCCAATGCATCCAAATTGAGTGAATTCTAAAAGATCTTAGGAAAAGCTAGGGCTTGCATAACAATGACCTTGCTGAGGACAAAGCTTAGAGATACATCATTACCAAAACGTACGTCTAGGGGTGGGTAAAAATCCGATTTTCAACCGAAAACCGAAAAAATCATCCGAAAACCGGATAACCGATCCATTTAAAGCGGGTCAAAAAATAGGTAAAACCGATCCGATCCGGTTTGAACCGGGTTGGTTCCGGTTTTGCTTAAAAACCGGTCCGAATAAACCAATTTTTAATATATATATATATATATATATATATATTTTAATAGGTGTCACCATTTTATTTGTTAGTCTAATTGGTTACAATGCAACCTGCCACATTTGATCACAAACACCATATATAAGGAAAAAAACCCTAATCGGCTCGCCTCTCTCGACTTTCGCCTTTCTCGCCTCTCTCTCGTCTCTGTCTCCTCTCACCTCTCGCCTCTCTCGTCTCTGTTGCCTCTCGCCTCTCTCACCACTCGCCTCTCTCGTCTCTGTCGCCTCTCGTCTCTCTCTCGTCTCTGTCCCCTCTTACCTCTAGCCTCTCGCCTCTCTCGTCTCTGTCGCCTCTCGCCTCTCTCACCTCTCATCTGTGTAAGAAGTGAGTTCAATCTGTGTAAGAAGTGAGTTCAATTTGTGTAGCTAATTATGTGTTTTGGGCTGTTTCAGGTATGTTTTGAAAAAGATCTGGCTTGCGAGGCAGACGGAGCGGTGCCGGAGATCTGCTCATCAAGAGGTGAGCTTTCGAGTTCGATTGCTTCTTTTGTTGTTGCGGACCAGGAGAAGATTTGCTTACTTGGCAGGAGAAGATTTGCTTCTCCTTCAAAACTGAAGGCAACTGAAGCAAATCTTCTCCTTCAAAACTATAACTCTCATGAGGAAACGCGACGTTTTTGATGTATAACATATGATAAAATTCTTTTTTTTTCTTATGTTGAAAAGAGGATCATGACTTCATCTACTTACCACTGTGGTATAACTACTTCATATGAAGTCCTTGAGACTGAATTTTTTATCTTGGGAAGTTTGTTCCTTGCTAGAAATTTGACTTGATAGTAGAGCACGTCAGTTGGTAGGTGCGTGATGTGAAGTATTCTGTATGTGATGTGTTGCGTTTTGATGGCTGAAATTGAGACGTCACTTATCTTGATTTATGAAGTTTTGTTCTGTTGAATGGTGAATGCAGGCAGGGAAGCTACAAGTGCCCTATCTAGGATAAGTTATTCATTAACAGAAAAGAAAAATGCAAGGGTCTTCAAGTACATTTCGGTTCTTTTTCCTGCTGGTAAGAGATTTAGTCCACATGAGATTGGTGTATGAGTTTTCTATTCTTTGTAATAGATTATGGAATGACTCGGTGTCTCTCGGTTGTCTTCAACTTTCAAGTTCTGAGGTTAGACACTCACTCAGCTTCAGGCTGTGCCAGAGCTATCCACTGGTTCCTCAGACGATAACTTCACATCTTCAACCTCCTGCACTGCTGCCGATGGTGGCATATCCGTGTTTGTTGACATATTTCTTGGCAACATCTCACAAACCTGAGAAACATCACCTGCTTTAGCTTTAGTTTCAGCCTCCTGTGCTCTTGACCATGGTTGTAACAAATTAACTTAATTATAGTGTGTATGTGTATGTGTATGTTATCTACTATTTGAAGTTGGTGATGAACATTTGATGATTGGATTGTTTTTGAGGTTTGGTATCTGTTAGATTTTGAAATTGTAAACTGAAAGTGAAATTCTCCAAATTCGGGTGAAATCCGAAACCGATCCGATCAAGTTTTCGGATGACCCGAATAATCGGTTAACCGGATTTCGGTTTCAGATTCGGATGGAAATTTTACAAATCCGATTGATTCGGATCGGATACGGTTTTGGCTCAAAACCGGTCCGGTCCGAATATGTCCACCCCTACGTACGCCATGCCTAAAACATATCAGGTTTAGCTATATTGACACAATAACCTTGGCATGCGATTTACCCTACTTCAGGTTCGGATGGGTCTGAGGTATATAGACAGAATGCCAGGTCAGATTTTGGTTAAGTGGTTAAACGTATGAAAGGTCCCGAATTTTGAGCCCTTTGAATTTAGTTCATCTTGGGCGTCCAAATCCCTTGGCATCCTCGCTGACCTATATCTCCCTTGCCAGTGCAAGTCCCACTATAGGACACGCCACACGTATCTCCCAATGCTTTATAAGAAGCTCTGCTCGAGCCGTAAGGGTAACCTTTGAGTCAACTAGGACACTCACTTGGCACTGCCCTTCATGATAACTACCACAAACACGACATTGTGGAAAGTCTACCGTTCTGTTCAAAAAAAATCCTCTAAACCGACCACCTTATGTGTCACAGCCTCTGAAACTCCATCTTGTAGACAAATATTACTATAAAGTGACTTAGGAGCTTATTATACAGTTATCGTTTCCTCCTCTTGTATACTTTTGCTGTATATACTTGTTCTCTTGATGAGATTATCAGTCACTACTGCACGTATTCATGAATTATTGTTACTTGGGTAAATTTTTTTATTTATATTACAATTGATGTTTCTCCTTTCAATCGTAGCATATCTTAATATTGCATAAAGAAAAAAAAATTAGTTTTACTGTTACGAATAAATTCATGTGCAATGTTGTCTTGTGCCCTTTTTCTTCGTTCGTTTTGTCATTTGGCTTATTCTCCGATTGCCTTACTCATCACTCAGGGACCTGTTGCTAATGCATTTCAAGGGCCTGATTGCCCAATCTTTGCTTTCACTACGGAGACGTTTAAACCTACAGTGGGGGCTGATACCATTTCGTGTGATGGAAGCCAACTCTTGATCTTGCTTGATTGTGTTATTTGCAATGGTCTAAAAGGCGTTAGACGAGTGACGACCCATAGCTTAACACTTTGATAGCCTAGACGGAGAGTAGACGATTTACTTTTTTATATTTAATTATTTAAATAATATATAATGCAATATATTACTTGAAAATAATCAAATAATTTAATGTAAGATTACTAGTCTAAAACCAAAAAATCCAACCCCTAGCCCATTAATAACTAGTTCTAAACTCAATACTCTTATTTTCTGTCGCTGTCTCTTTCTTCTATCATTTTGTCTCCTTCAGTCCTCTCTCTCTCCAACGAGATGTGGTCCATAACCAGCCACTCACCGCTCTGACAAGGTTTGGTTCAAACGGTCGTTGATCGGAGATTGGTCCGATGAGGCCTGGTTCGAATATGACGGAGGTCGGATATTTGGTAGATGATACTAGTTTGTCTCTTTCTCTCTCTCTCTCTCTCTCTCCAAAAAGCCAAGAAGCAATGTCCTTTTATTCAGGACTGCCTAGATTCGTCTTCGTCGCCTAGGCACCGCCTTGACGGCCTATGCGAGCCTCAGGCGATGCTCCACCTAAGTGAAACTCATTTAAGGAAATCGGGGTAGCCGAGCTCCAGCTACAGCTTAGGCGACACCTTTCAGAACATTGGTTATCTGTCAAACTACTATATTTGTTGTTATCGTTACTACAGTTTGTTTACGGTGGAAGAAAAGCGGGTCATCCTGGGAATAGTTCAGTCGCAAGTTATTTACCTTACCTCCCGGCTATACCCTGTTTTTAAATTTACCATTGTTTGGAGGGGTTTATTTGACTTGAGCTGCTTGTTTTGCTCACAGTACTTGCTAGTTGTAACATTAATTTTCTGAGTTAAGAGTTGTTATAATATCCAGACCTATAAGTTATACTAAGTTTACCACTAATTCATGATAGGAATATTAAAGGTTCATGAGTTATGAGTTAGTGGTCTTAAGAGTTAATGACTCTTAAGTAAAAAATCACCGTCTCCTGCCGGTACTGCACCGTAAAACCTCTCCTTTTTTTAATTTTAATTTCTCATATATATTCCTTTTAATTAAAAATTAAATTAAATTTTGGTGCTTCCGGTGAATACGAGTACATCGATGTGATTGTGTTGTTGATTGACATAGATTTTCGATCGGAATTCGAGGTGGCGCGTGTCACTGGGGCCTACAAGGCCGTCCTCCAATCTCTTCCGTTCATTTTCGTCGACAAATCCGACCGTCTCGGCCAGATCGTTTTGATCGTATCGGACCTTATTATCTCTCTTACGTAATAAAAAGTAAATAGTACAAAAAAATAGTTAATATTTTTTGGAAACCTTATTCTTTGTTTACAGATATATCTTATAATGTTTTAAAGTATTGAAATTTTAAAATCGATTGTATTCAACGGACTAATCTAACAGCCATCGAAAAGTGTTAAATGAGTAACCGTTTGGAAGGATTCCGAGCTTCGTAGTTCAATGATGATGAAGGAAAGATGACGGCAGAGGGCTCGTGGAGTCTCGAACTCGGGGGGGGGGGGTAAAAAAGAGTAGTTTTCTTTTTTCACCATCATGAAAAAAAACATCGAGTTTCACGTATTCGGATAATTATGTCTAACCTCAATTATTTACCGACGTATGTGGTGGATCTGAATAAGAGATGGCGGTCTAAACTGATCTTTTCTTCATCTTTACTCGATCACCACGAATGTATAAATATTTTGCTAAGTAACGAATTTGTCAATTTTGTTTGATGAAGTTACATAACCCTTTATTATATCTAGAACTAGATAATGTACATTTGAATTGGAAAATCATTTCTCTAACAGTATGACTAAATTGGGACTCATGTAGTGATTAGGTTGTTAGATATTAACACAATAATATTTGAAGTAAACACGCGCTAAATATCATCTTAATTTCAAAAGAAGATGGAGTGTGCTTCATTTGCGCAGTGGAGTGTGTTACACATTATAAAGTGGAGTATGTGACGCAATTTAGGGAAGTGTCATGCTAAATTGATAATAATGAAAACAGTGGAGGTGTGTGACAATATTCAAGAACCACAATGTGGCATATATTCTATGGTTTGAAAATGCAATCATTCCAACTTTGGCAAGACACTATTCTCGTTCAAACACACGCTTTCAAGGGTCCAAACTTTCTCCACAATGTTAATTTTCTTACCAGTGGATTCAAGGACAAACCGACCTTCCTCTTGTTGGCATTTCATTACCACAAACTTTCCCTTTCATCGCATGACATGGTAATAGTGGGATTTTACCCAAACATTTCTTTTTTCTCTAACACTTGGTAAAAGAAAATATTTATCTGTCAGGCAACATGTTTTACAGAAAATTAGTCTACATCAATTGAAATTGCTGAGTCTTGCAATTCTTAATGATTACAAAACAAGTACTATTTTCGCAATTCTTAATCTCGTTGAGTCTTGCAATTATACACATATTTGCTTGTACGGTTTATGTGCCTATTACATCTTTATTACGTACAAAAAGGGTCATCAAAAATGATTGGGTATATATGTTATCTTTGAAACACCAACGATTGTCTGCTATTTAGAACCTTTGATATGAGATCTCTTTACTGCTAGATTTGCAGATTGTTACTTTATGAGACATATTTCCCGTCGTTAGGGAGAGACAGGAACAGTAATGTTCCAGTTGAACGATAAGAATTGTTGTGGTTTGTTTTCACTATGTCTCATTATGATCTCAGCACATCTCAGAGAGATTGAATTGCAAAGAATTCTCGGTCTTCAAAAAGTTACAGATTCGATGCCTGACTCATTTACGGATACTGTGAGAGTGACGAGATCAACTATCCTTGATGAAAATGTTCCTACAAGGTTGGAAGTCCTGAAAACCGAGCAAGTTAATGTCACACCCGGGCTAGACATCGCCAGCGTTGCCGGTGCACCTGATGCCCACGGTGGAAGAGTGGCTACGGCCTCGGTTCCCACCCGAAAGAGGGGGAGACTAAATAAATGTTCAACTAATGCCTTGCCGCGGAAAAAGCAAGACATCAAGGCACAAAATGATCCAGTCATCATCAATACTGTGAATCCATCACATGCGATTGTCTCTGACTATAGCTATATCCAAAAATAGATATTGAAACCTTTAGGGGACGCTTCAGAATCAATGTTGATGTCAGAGAACAATCAAATCTCGTTGAATTACACAAGTGTGCGCGTTCTCATGGATAGGTCTTCTATGTTGATTGATGATGCTTTTAATTATTCCGTTGCTCAGGAGATTATTGACAACGATGAAATAGAACCTCGCTCTGTTGCAGAATGTCAACGTAGAGCTGATTGGCCGAAATGGAAAGATGCAATCTAGGTAGAACTAGACTCTCTATCGAAAAGGCAAGTTTTTGGTCCGGTTGTGCCATGTCCACCAAATGTTAAACTTGTTCGACATAAATGGGTCTTTATTCGGAATCGTAATGAGAAAGATGAAGTCATGCTATATAAAGCTAGACTTGTGGCTCAAGGATTCTCACAACGCCCTGATATTGATTATGAGAAGACGTATTCTCCTGTTATGGATGTCATTACTTTCTGCTACTTGGTCAATTTAGCAGTGTTCGAAAAACTGAATATGCAGCTTATGGATGCGGTTACCGCATATCTCTATAGATATCTTGATATATATATATATATATATATATATATATATATATCCAAATCAATTACAAGTGTTTGATGGCCTTGTGTTACCCAAATCAAGTGACTCATAACCACGAAGTGCTTATGCCATCAGATTGATGCGTTCACTATATGGATTGAAACAATCTGGATTATCGCATTCAGCCATTCAAACATCAAGATATCTCACAGCGAATTCTCCGAAATCACATTCTGAATCCCTTTTAACAGTCAATTAGTTTACATAAGGGTCGGGGCAGTGTTCTAACCTCTTGTAGAGGATCCACTATCAAGAAGAACATGATTCAGTGCAACTCCTTGTGGTATCTTTCTCTGTCAGAGCCAAAAAGAAACCATGAATAGAGAACTCAAGGATCTACAATTATTTGAAAAAAATAATAAAACAATACATCACAACCAAGTGCAAGTAGCTAAGTACTAATAGATACTAAAGCACCAAAGGGATAGGAGAGCTAGCGAAGAAAATATTTGCAACCAGATGCCAACTCAGCTGAAGTGATGTGAACCACAGCTCTGACTTTATTCCAGAAAATTTCCAGCATAGTTCAACCTTGATATTGATGGAAAACCTTGATAGTAATTGGTATTAAACAAGTCTAACCTTGCAAAAGCTTCCTTACGTGATTCTAACTCTGTTGGGAATCAATTACCAAACATAGCTGTGATATCCTACCATCCTACTCCTGCCAAATACACCAAGGAACTCGCTTGAGTTTTCAAGCGACATAAACAGCCACTGCACCCTTTAGGGGAATTTATCCACTTTCAGTACTTTCTTAAGTAAAATCAACCATGATGACTATGGCAACCATACAACTGTCTAAAGAAAAACACC
The DNA here is from genome assembly GCA_951800085.1 of Comarum palustre. Taxonomy (NCBI): domain Eukaryota; kingdom Viridiplantae; phylum Streptophyta; class Magnoliopsida; order Rosales; family Rosaceae; genus Comarum; species Comarum palustre. The sequence goes on along the minus strand of OX637584.1, from coordinate 23,317,734 downwards.
AGTTTTCTTGAAAGAGGGCAAAGAGCTATAAAACAGCAAGTTAAGCTCATCTCTTCATATGAAAAATCTAATGACAAGTAACTATTAGCATTAAATGATAATAAAGCAGCACCAGGGCTGACCAGGAGAGATAGCAAACAACAGATCTGCAAGACAAGCCAAATCAGCTGAAGTGATGTGAACCACAACTCAAAACCGTATAATGCTGGAGTTCATCTCAAATAATATACTCTCGTCACTTTTTGCTCTCCAATTATGACTGAACAGATGAAGCTACTTCAACTGTGACAGGGAGAATAAAGGACTTATATATGCTCAAGTATCTAATCCTACTACCCACCCTTGGTGTTGATGAACATTCTTACGTGCGGCAAACGCACCACCTCAGCCTCTGCCACCAGCCAGTAACAACCAGACCCGCATTGATTTTTTTCCCACTCAGCATGGTAGAAAAGAGAAAAAAGAAGAGAAATTAGACTTATGGTATCCGATCAAGTACTCAGGCCAAAACCAAACCCTCTCCCCATCTCCTCCACCTAAATCTTACCCCAAGCTCCTGCCTTTATCTCCGACGACGCCTCTGCAATCTCCGCCAGCACCCAATTCTCTTCCTTTACTCTGGTCATTATTGCTTGGTCGCATATGTGAGGTGGTACGTTTGCCGCACGTAAGAATTTCTCTATACTCGATCGATACTCGTGGTTAAGTTGATAAGAGTAAGTGTAGAATCTCACATGGTTTGTTTGGTCTTCTTTAAGATATGGCTGTCATATAGAAAACCGTTGTAGATAGGGCTAGGCTCGGGCCCAGACCGTTAGTCTTTTTGGAGGGACCGGGCCCGGACCGGCTGTTGTTGACTTGGGTCGAGTTTTGCACATAAATTCGTCAGCAACGGTAAATGCACGGCTGATTCTGCCTTTTTAGGGCTTGAAAGTATCGTCGCCTACTCGCCTTACTTGGCGACGTCGAGGAGAACAAGGAATGCGTCCAGCGGCAAAAAGAACCCATGCAAAATTTGGAGATATGATCTAACCTGTTCATATCAGATCTGATCACCAATTTAAACACCACCACCCATTTAAATCACCACCAAATTCTCACCGTCACCTATTTGCATAAAGACAAGGGAAGAGGGAGAGGGTGACAAGTGACCCAACCAATTTAGTGAAAGGGAGATGATCCTTTCCGTTAGCCTCGAGATGGTGTTTTGCGATTGTGTTGAACCTTTTTTAGAAGGACGATTGTGATACTGAGTTGAGTCAGATAAGGGGCTATAGAGAAGAAGAAATCAAGTCCCAGGCGGAGAAGAGGTGAGATCCTGAGTTGTGGGTGTCTGAGTGGAGTCGTGATTGACTTAGATACTTAGATTATTATTTGGAAAAACGACCATTTGCACAAAAAAAAGTAAGTCCTCAAACCAATGAATTAAAAAGTCAAACAGCCATTCCAATATAAGGTGTACTTATTAATGCCCAAACACACAAATCATTATTAAATTCATAATAAAATAATATTTTTAAGATAATTTTACCCTTGTTCTTTATACACACTTAGAGAAAAGAAAATGATAGAAAATATTTTGCCGGAGCCTCGCCAATCGCCGAACTCCGGCCACCGACCACCGATCACTTGATTCTGGTCACCACCATCGGACTCCGGTCACCGGTAGCTGGAAAATTACTAGTAGCTGAAATTTCGCCTGATATTTTTCCGCTATGGACAATAAACTTTTACAGAAAGTTTTCTAGGGCTACATCTATATCAAATCTAAGTGCCGATGAATTAGAGCTTCGTTGACTAAAGTCCTATATAGCTGATGAATTTTTTTTGGTCGACGAAGAAAAATTTCGTTGGCTAAAGTGTACTTTAGCCGACAAAAAAGCCTGGTAGTGCTCTTACCTTATCTGAGCCTTTGAACTCCAACTTCAGAACATTCTAAGCTCTTTTGGATATTGTCTCGTTTGAAATCTTTAGAAAGAACTCCTCTGCGATTGATATTTGTAAAATACCAAGATCTTTCACATCTTTCTTGATATTCACCCTCAGCTCTGTTTGCTGAGTATTTGTTATCCTTTCAGCTGCTGGAACCGCATAACTTTCGTTCACATAGCTCAATAAATCTCGAGATATGAACATGGTCTTCATCTTAATAACCTAGAAATAAAAGTTCTCTCATGTGAAGATATGAACTCTAACCTCTGAACCATTTTCTTGTGTTGCCATCACAGTAGAAGAAAATTAAAGAACAATGTTTGTTTTCCTTTGTTTTGATTTAACCGATGGTACACCCCAGTTGATATTGATCAATAGATCGCTCTGATACCATTTTAAAATTTGAGGGCCTCTACCCTGTATTTGAACAAAAGTATGATAATGATTGATTCACTGTGGCGAACGAGACAGAAGAAAACTCAGTTGAATTGAAGCAAATCATTGCAGTATCTATTTCTTTCTTTGTCCATTTTATAGAGATCAAGATAACCTAGAAAAGATCTAACTAAAAAAAGATCTACAATAGATCTAATATTATATATTAAATACAAAGATCTAATTCAAGGTTTGAGTGAGATGAACAGTAGAACAAGTGAAAGAAAATATCTTGTTACAGTGAGTCATTACTTCTTCTGCAGTTTTCCAGTTTCTCAAGAAAAATATTAACTTCAACAGACATCAGATCGCTCGTCATACTCCGCTAGCGCATATACCGTTTTCCCATAGAACTAGGGCCTGCTTTCAATTAGATCCTTCTAGTCTGCCTCCTCTGTGAACCGAAGAATGTACCACTCACCTTGTGGTAGGATGATGAGCCGGTTGCGCAGTCCCCAAATAGAACCCATTGTGGCCATGAAATCCTACATTCCACCTTCTTTTGCAACGTGGGGACGCCCTACTGCATGTGAACGGCCTGAGAAAGCCGCTACCCCACCCCACCGCACCAAACGAAACCTTCCCTTTGCAATTGTTTTAGCCAACTTGCAATTGCACCTCTAGCTATTCATGTGACAAAGCAGATTTGTTGTTATTTTCAGTAGGGGAATAAATGATTAGGGAGTTTAACTTTATTGTTTTTTAAGGAAAATGGATGTAACTCTAGGGGGTGTGCAACCCATTAAAGCGACACAATGAGACGAGTGAGAGTTAAACTCCAATACAAATCCAACAACTGGTCAATCGGGAGCATAGTTTCGATAGAACTCAAATAGCCTACACAAGCTACAAAGAAAGACTAACTAAGAAAATCTAATGTCCACAAAAGAACTTTATTATGGCTTAGAAAGCAATAAACCTACATAACTAGATCAAAGTACCCCAGGTCAATGAATCGAGATCTAAGACCATCGGTGTACCTTTCCATTAAAAAGGGGTAGGCTATTCAATAGGTTACGTAGGGATTTATGATCACTCCTCAAAACCCTACGCAAAACCAAAACGAAATGAAGAGAGGAGAAAGATTGAGGCCCAAGAGTCCAGCCCACCAGGTAGCAAAGGGACCACCCAGCAAGCTAAGGCCCATCGGCACACTCCTTTCCTCTCACTCCCGTCTAGATCAAACCGGCGGCGGGTTCGTTGGAGGCAACTTCGCCCGCCCTTCAGTCAGACGACTCCTCAACTATGAGGACCATGACCGCTGCTACTTGCCTCCTCTACTCCAAACATTGTCGCCGAAGGCCGCCGCCTCGCAACCTACACCAGATAGATTGTTGTTGGAATTTTCATGTGATCTACAACGTCGATCGGTATCCTCGTCTCTCTCAGCCAACGAATCCAAAGCTGATGCTAAGGTATCATGTTAAAAACTGCCTACCACAGCCTTCACCAAAACGGTCTCTCTCAATCTGCTATCAAAAAGCTTACCCTACAGGACTTCCCTTGGAGAGCAAACTCTCGTGCTTTCCCCCCTAGACGAGGAAGGAGGTCGTCCTCTGTTTCATGCCGCCTGAAGGAACCCGCAGTAGACCGCAAAAGAAGAAACAAATCACCAATACAATTAACTAAATAAGCGATGAATTTAAACGGACGAGTTTAACTTTATTTTGATTACAATTATGTGCGATATAATAACACGTTTATAGTTTACTTATAAAGAGAACGATTCTATTATTGTATGAAGTGATTTTTAGAAATTCAAACGTGAGATAACATTTTTAGTACTCAAGACAGAGTAAATCGACCCATTCCTCTTCAATCTAGAAGAGATGCCAACAGTCGATTATCAAAATCCCAAAGACCTTCATTCCTATTTGTCCAAGAATTATGTTATTCCTATTATTCCAAGGATACAATCCTTAAACCCTAAAACATCTATATATATATATAGCATCAGAACAACAAGCTAGCAAAAGGTCTTACTTCACAACTCTTTCTCACAAGATGGCCGAGTTGAGGCTGTACAATTCGATGACCCAGCAGAAGGAGATTTTCAAGCCCTTGGTTCCCGGCCAGGTCAGCATGTACGTCTGTGGAGTCACCGTCTACGCTCTCAGCCACATCGGCCACGCACGTGCCGCCGTCAACTTCGACGTCCTCTACAGATACTTGGAGGAGCTTGGCTATAAGGTCACATACGTGAGAAACTTCACCGATGTTGATGACAAGATAATTCGTCAAGCTAATGAGCTTGGGGAAGATCCAATAAGTTTAAGCAATCGCTTTTGCCAAGAATACACCAATGACATGAGAGATCTCCAGTGCCGCACTCCAACCTATGAGCCTAGGGTTTCTGATCACATGGAACAGATAATAGATATGATAACGCAGATCATCAACAATGATTACGGCTACGTTGTTGATGGCGATGTGTTCTTTGCTGTTGAGAAATTCCCAAGTTATGGGAAACTATCTGGACAAAAGCGGGAACATGTTAGGGCAGGAGAACGAGTTTCTGTTGATTCAAGAAAGCGTAATCCTGCAGACTTCGCATTGTGGAAGTCTGCAAAGCCTGGAGAGCCAAGCTGGGACAGCCCTTGGGGACTAGGAAGGCCGGGGTGGCATATCGAATGCAGTGCCATGAGTGCTCATTATCTTACGTTTAAGTTTGATATTCATGGTGGTGGTATTGACTTGATCTTCCCACATCATGAAAACGAGATTGCTCAAAGTTGTGCTGTATGCCAGGAGGGTCGAGTTGGTTACTGGTTGCACAACGGTCATGTCACTAATAATAATGAGAAGATGTCGAAATCAGTGGGGAACTTTTTCACAATTCGTCAGATTACTGAAAGGTATCATCCATTGTCTTTGAGACACTTTCTATTAAGCGCTCACTACAGAAGTCCTATCAATTATAGCGTATCAAAGCTCGAAAGTTCATCAGATGCAGTTTTTAAGATATACAATACTTTACAAGAATGTGAGGATGCTTTATCTACATTTCAAGAGAAGGAAGGTGCAGAACAAAATGGTAGAATTACTCAAGAGGAAGGAATGAGCAGTAAGCTAAAGAATGAATTTGAGACTAAAATGTCTGATGATTTGAACACTGCTAGTATATTGACTGGTGCCTTGCAAGTTGCGTTGAGTTCTATAAACTCGAATGTGTCACTACTCAGGAAGAATCATTCAAAGCATCAGCAGCAGCAAGTATACAAGTCACTAGTTGAAACAAAGAAAGCTGTTGAAAAAGTTCTGAACTCTTTGGGTTTGCTGTCCTCTGATACATACTCTGAAGTGGTGCAGCAATTGAAGGCCAAGGCGTTGATTAGGGCTGGACTTTCTGAAGATGATGTGCTGCGAACAATTGCAGAGAGGACATTAGCAAGGAAGAACAAAGATTTCGCAAAAAGCGATCAGATCAGAGCAGAAATCGAGGAAAAAGGTATTCAGCTCATGGATGAGGACAATGCGAGTAGTTGGAGACCTAAGGCTTTAAAAGAACAAGAACATTAGAAATTGTTTTGAATATCTTATCAGACATAACTGATGTTATATTTTTTCACTTTTTGGTAGTTGTCACCTTCTCAAGTTCCTTGGATTTTTGTTTTTTTCTTATCTTATAGTATTTCTTGCTAGCAAAATGGAATAACTGCATACTAAACAGGTTCTGCAATATACAATTTGGATATAATGTTGTTTTGATAGGTTATATATAGTCAGATAGTGTTACATAGTTTACCCCCTGAGGCCAACTTGAAGGACCAGCATATAATATAGATTCCCTCTTTTATCATGTGTTGCTCTACATGATTTTTTTTCACAACAAAATCGAGGTGCTTGATTTACTTAGGAATTTCCTGTGTACCATGAACTTTTTTACGAGCCATTCTGCTTTCTCTCTTTAGTCCAACAACAAATTAAGTAGGTTGGTGAGTCCTGCTACGAGAAAGTGGTACAGGGTGGACTGATGGATGCGTTTTTTCTTTCTTGTTGTCCTTTAGTGTAGCTCACCTGCTGATAGTTTATGTAGTCACACTCCTTAAAACTTGTAACAATTTGAGCACTTTAGTTTTTCTTTAAACCAAAGTTCGTTGATATGAAATTTATCATAGATTAAACATTTTGAATAGTTTGAACTGTTGTTGGCTCTCTTATTTTTTTCTTTCCTGATTGATCTGGTCTGCCCTTCTACTTCTTGCCTTGCCTCTCTTCTTTTTATGTTTAGAATTTGAACTAGATAGTTCACTACTTCTAGTATTTAGGTTTAGTGTTTGAAATATTTTTTTTTTCTGTTAGTTAATCATCATGACTTATCAATCTATAATCGAACGTCTTAAGTGACCCAATCAAATCCTGCACAGTCTCTATATCCATAATCTCCTCTATAATACTAGCTATAGCATAACACTTCCTATTTAAGCTCATAAAGATTCTACATAATCCATATTTTCAGGATACTTCGGCATATGATATGTTTATATCAGAATTGCAGTACTTTGTTGATTCAAGATCAGCCCCAATAATCGTTAGCATCTTTAGAATTGCAGTAACCTTTTATGTAAGATTGATAGAAGCTTCGAGATAGAGAAGAAGTTAGTACTTGGAAACAAGGAGGGCTTAACGGGATCTGTTTAGGGCATTTGATATCTGTTCAAATATGATGAATTTTACCATTCAAAGAAGATTATCATTTCGTATTTGGCCCTTTACTCAGATATTGAAGCAAACAGTGGAAGTGCGCGAGCCATTAACAGAGGCTTCTGTAACTTGCTCAACTGGGATGATCCCTACCTTGTGACTCAAGAAATTATTGGATGAGGCATCAACATACTGTATGTTGGTTCTAATTTGCATCATCAAAATTTATCAACTACTGGGTCCTTTTCTTCCCCTCATTTATCACCCCAATGAATATGACATACACTGATTAATTCTTCATTTATTCAGTGCAAATTGAAGGCTCCAACAGATTGAGAGATATGAAACTTTTGCAGAACGCAATCAGCTATTCCAATGTCTGAATTATTCCAATGAACCAAAACATATATAAAGTTCTTAGCGTTATATTCCAATTCAGAACATGAATAATTCCAATGTCTGACAGAAATAATAAAGATGAAAATGACATTGATAATAAAGTGAGATGGTGTTTATGGGTTTGGCTAGCGTCCACCAAACTCATAAACACCACCTCACTCTCATACCTCGCCATCTCAGACATCCCAAACCTTAGCACACTAAGCACAGCCATCCAAGTACTTCAACACTTCTCCATGACCCGGAAACTTTCTGGGGTCTCTCTCTTCATCTCCTTCCTTGGCCACAAGAATCATCCACTAAAAGACATTTACTGTCTCCATTCTTCAGAGACTGGACACCCACACAGAGCTGCAAGCCAGTCATCATTTCAAACTGCAGAAACAAAACTCTGTTGCTTATGTATAACAGTATAAAACTACAGGTCTGCAATTACTAATACAATTAGGGGGAACAAGAAATTAAATAGTGCCCGAAAAGTTTAGCAGCTTTGGCTGAAATTTAAATTACACATAAAGCATATACACAATGAAGAAATCCTGTGATTTCAAACATTGAAAACATACGAAATAAAAGGAAGATAGATCACTTGGGACTGGTAATGACCAAAGAAAATTTATCTTTAAAGCAACACAGATTGATATAGTTTTTTTTTCTTTCATTTTTATAGTAAAACATGCAAAGTTAGAAAGTGCAATCAACATCAAACTAGGCTCGAAAGATATAGATATGAAACTGCATTATGCTGAAGGCCTATAACCACAATAATGGGTTTAATTGCATAACTTAACTGTGCAAACGCTGGAAAGGGTATTCCATCTTCATAATCATAAAATTTTCAAGTGGAAAGACGATTCAATTAAAGTGGGAGCATTGGGAAGTAATAAAGTTAGTTGTGGCAAGATGACCAATTATAGGGCGCACAAGGATGCTTTCAACAAAATATCTTCTTGTAGGAACGGTAAGAAGCCACGTGTAGGGCTTTGATCAATTCTTCTTGTCCAGGAGATTCTTTGAATCAAGGGTTGGTGTGTGACTGTAATAAGCTGTTGCTGAAGTAACCACGAGATCAATCAAGCACTGGAGAGGCACTTGCTTGACCTGGGCTTCTTGTAAACCAATGCATTCATCATCTCCAAGTAGTCATCATGAAAAACCAGGCTTTAGAAAATCAAGGATTATCAGAAAACGATGGAAAAACGCCTCTGACAAACAAAACAAGAGAGGCTTTAAACGTTTTCTGTAACAAAAATAGTGATCTGAAAGAACAGTGATGCTGTCACATTACCACACCCCACCTCCCAAACATCACAATTCTCTTCACACCCAACTAGTTCAGGGAATTCTTGCAACAACCATCACCATCGTCTTTCCTGCATCAGATAGTCACACTTGAGATCAACATCGTTCCTTGAAGGCATCCAAATCCAACCCAAAAAACTAGCAAGAAACAAAAACTTATTCAAACCCAACTCAGAATCGATCAAACTGATTTACACGTAAAAATTACATTGAAAGATTGAAACTTTACGAAAAGAATGAAGAGAGAAGAGACAAGTGTTTGAGCCAAAATAATGTTTGTTGGCGAATGCCAACTCCTCGAGCCTATTGGACCTATTTTTGCGATCTAAGTAATTGTAAATATTTTCTTTCCATTTGAGATCATGCTTGTCGAAGATTTGCAGTCGCTTAAGGATCTAATCTTCAAGAGATTTAATATTCCTTGATCCGCAGGTAAGAACAAATTCTAGTGTTCACTATATAAAGGGGTCATGGCGAATGAAGAATAAAAGCATCAATCAATCAACAAACAATTTTTACACACTGAAAAACAAGCCTCTCTTGGAGCACCTGTACCAAAAAGATTATCTAGGTCTTTTTGTTCACCAAAGCCCTATCCGTAGGCATTCTCCGCTGCTACTCACCAAAGCCCGATCCGTCGACAGTTCTCGCTTCTACTTCACCAAGCCTCATCCGTGAGCGAACAGTCCACCACCGCTTCATAAAGCCCTATTCGTAGGCGAATACTCGCAAAACCATTGTTGGAGTGAGAACTCTAGCAAATATCCTCGGTTTGTCAAGTAACTCTTTTACGAATGCCCTGCAATCTTGATTTATAGCTCTGCTCAACCACACCAGTCTGAGTAAGAAACGTCCGCTTCGCGAGAAGAGGAGAAAAATCTTAGTTGCTCCTCAGTTAGGTCTGTGAAGAACCTAAATGCCGGCCTGACCAGTGCCTGCACGACAGTCGTTTGAGGAGAAGTCAGAATGAGAACAAGCATCAATATCAAGGTTGTACCTGACCTATAGGTACTGGCATGCCTCAAGCGTGGTTGTTCGAAAAAGTCATTTTCACTCCGAACATTTGGCAAGCCCAGTGAGACAAACGTGTCAGAATTGTAGAAGAAACTATTTCGTGTTTCAGTTGATCACCAGAAGAATCAGTAGAGTTAGCCAGCAGTAGTGTTGGACATAGACGACGAGTCGAAACAGATATTGAAGTCTCTCATTGAGCAATTTGAGAAAGTCAATGCAACCATGACTCAGATAAATGCTTACATGAATCGGCATAACTAAGAAATTAAAGCAGCAGTGAGAAGACAACAACACTGCAAAATAAAGCAAATCATGATGTTTGCAATACTAACCAAGCGGTTTTACAATCCCAAGAAGTAGAACCTGAAGCTGACGAAGTCATGCTCTTCGAAAGGTTGAATCATCAGTTTCTGATCAATCTAGTGGCGAAAGCTTTTCTCTAATCATGTAGAAAAAATTGATCTGCCAATTGGTGGTGAATCCCATGAAGAACACAATAATAATGAAGTCACCTCATTCGAGGATGGTGAGCCTATGGGTGACTTTGTTATTAAAACTAACTTGGTGTTTCATACGGAAAATTCAGAACCAGATTGTGGTTTAAATAGAAAGTATATTCATAACTCATCTTATGTGAATGACTGTATTTCATATTGTTGTGGCCAACTTACAGTACCAAACTTGTTATTGAGTTATCATCAAAGAAGATTTGGTTTTGCTTATAGTTATCGAGCACTAAAGCTTTTGGAAAAGAAATTTATCTATGTTGATACAGGCCAAGCTCCGTCGACTTCTCGAAGTGATGTTTATAGTTTTTATTTGTCTACTTCTGAGGCAGAAACTAATTCACCAGTTTGTAGTTTTCTTGATCCTTTTGTTGTTAAAGGAATAAACCAGCAAGTGGTTTTTTATGAAAGCCAGTATGCTACTACATCTGTGTATGCCATGCACTACGACATGGTGTAGTCGATAAGGGTGATCTCTACTCCAAACCATCTCCACGAATTCAATTGGAGATCATGCTTTGCAAAAGGTTAAGAAGATGCATGAGGGCTAAACAACATACCCTTTGAGCAGACCTTTTTGAATTTTTAAGTTGGTGACAAGAAGCATCTCTGCTTAATATTCAGGAATGTTTGAAGGAGAGAATCCTATACTGCAAACGTCAACACATCAAGGCTTGGAGTGAAGCATCTATGGCCTCCCCCTTGGCCTTACGAAGGATACCTAATCATGATGAGTTTCCTTCTTTTCCTTGCTTCCAGTCTTTTTTAATTCGTTTTTAGTTACTTGCATTGAAAAAAAAAATAAAAAACCAAAAAGAGATTATGGGTTTTGTTGAAATGCAAGACAATGTTCTTATCTGACAGAGGTCTGAACTTATTATATCATATACTTATAGGCTTATATCTAAGGCCTTAGATTCAAAAGACAATTTGTGTGTCTTAGATCTCCTGCCATTAAGCTAATGAAGTTGAATTACAGAAGAAAAGAAGACTGATGTGCAAATCTGCAAATTACAGCAGCCTATGCTTCTGTGCAGCAAGTTCACAGATTAAACTGTACTAGAAAGAACCAGAAGGCAAGCCACATATGCACAGAGATATATAGATGTCTATTATCTAGAAAAAATTTACGGCTCGAGATTCTGACATTCCTAGAGAGAATTATAGCAACTTGAGTCCTGACAGGTCAGAAGACACGTTTTCAGAAGCCTACACTATTGTGCAGCAACTTTAATGAATCACTAGTGATGATCTACTAAGAAATAGTCTGTAAACTACATATGTTTGGAAAGCCCTGGATGTGTAGTTTCCAACAGAATTTATGGTTTGTGATTCTGACGTTCCAGTAAAAATTTATTACAGTATGAAGACATGAAGGTCGGGATGAACAGACAATTGGCAGCATCCATTTATGCGTGCGCGAATAGGCATTGAATGTCTCGTTTGGCTGGAGAATGTATACTTGTGCCTTCTATATATGTTCTTATGTGTTTAGGGAGCTTGACACTCAAGATTCGCTATCCTTCTTCGCCTAACTATGGACATCAAAACTAAGCAGTTTGTAGTTCAGCCAATTTCAGTTGCAGCTTCTGTACAAGAGATTCAATGAATTATTGGGGATGATACATAATGAATTAGTGAGCAAGGTACATATTGGTGTAAAGATATGGGTGTGCAGTTTCTAACTCAATTTACAGTTCGTGATTTAGATATTCCAGGAGTGAGTTATGGCAGTTTGAGTACCGAGAGGTAAGAATGCTTGAGAATCTGCGTCCTGTGTTTGTGACTGTGGTGAACAGACTTGCAGACACATATAGCTCCGCGAATGCACACTGGAATGTTCTCTATACATTCTTGCATACTTGGAGGGCTTGCTTGAAGTTTTTCTCTCTTCTGTTCGCTCTATTTTAGACTCCAAAACTGGGTGCACATATGGACAGAATCAGTGGCTTACATTTTATCACTTATGGAGTTTTGAACGACCAGTAGCCAATCAAGCCTTCAGTCGTTATATGAGAAGACAAAGTATGTTCAGAGGAATCAAAAAGAGGTGTAACTGATTATATATTGCATTATTGCTGCACAGAAGCTTGGTCATTTCTAATTGGTTGTTGTGTAACTAGTGGGCTGCTAGAGGAGAAGTCTGAGTTTAATGATGGCAAATAAGAAACCAAATTTGTGGCTTCAGATCCTCTCAGGACAATTAAGTTTACGTGATTCTTGTACGTACCGAGACTAAGAGCGTAATGATTAGCTCAGAGGTTTGATTATAACCTATGGTTGTGCTGCTACATATAACAAGAAGTACAAGAATTGAAAAGCCAATCCTAGTCTGCTACATTATTATGGTTCCATGCATGGTCGCACCTAAAGTGTCAAAGAAGTGAATCTTGGCTCTGCTACACACCTAAGCACCATATGAGGGGTTCATGTTCACTATGTGCAAGTCATGCCTTAGGCGGTAGAATTATGCAGAGTTATATCAAAATACTCATTCATCAGAAATCATAATTATCATGAGTGCAAAAGGTGTTACTATTACAGGTTACATATCCATTGTCTTTAACGGGTATGACTCATAGAGGCAAGGTTAGCAGCTTCATTTCTTAGGCCAATACTTGTGGCCTTAAATGTTGTGTTTTCCCAAGGAAGTGAAGGAGCAGCCCCTCACCCCGAAGCAAAGAAGAAACAGATGAGGTCCCTTTATAGCAAAAGTATATGTTTTCAAGAGTTGAATGTAGTACAAAGAAGATATGCTTTGGAACTAGACCACGTAACCTCTTAAAAATTCTGACTAGAGCTAATACAAGAATATTGATGTTGAAAATCATGAAGCTCTTGGAGATTGTTTGTTGGAAGGATTATTGAGCTTAGTTCATTATTCATGAGACTGTTTACCACTCACCAAAATCATTTGCATCTTAGATCCTCATGTCATGGTCTCACAAGTGGGTTAATGCTTACATCATGTTGCATGATGTATATCTGTACGCATTGTGAGCATGAGTATAATCTTGTTAGAGGTTGGATGGTTATGGAATAATCTGCGAGAAGACAACTCCGGGTTCAATAGCAAGTAGGTTACAACGTGCATTTTGCAAGAGGTTTTGGTCATGAATAGGATTATAGCTTGGCAGCATATATGTGTCAACATTCGTGGTGCATGGTTGGGGTTGTATTTGGAGCTGTACAGAGGCCTAGGTGTTCAGGCTCTGTACTGGAGGGGGGGTTTCAAACCTCATGGTAACAGAAGTTATTCAAGAGAATTCACTGTGTTACTAACATTCAATCCGAAGTAAGGAGTTCAAACGAAGACTATAACTTTCTGAAAGTTTCTATGGAACATGATGGTTAGTTACAAGTCCAAAATGTTCGTTGTCGCAATGAAGCAGAAGACCAGCAGCTTTTTCGATCTCTTAACCAAGTTTATACTAGGGGCTGTGAGTTGCGAACCACATATTTCTGTGTCAATTATAAACAACATGTGGAGTTGTTGACACATGGCATAGAATTTTGACATTTGTCAGAAGAAAAGAGGCACGCTCTAATATCTTTTGGAGGAATGGAGACAGCGTTAACAACAGTACAAAGAATGTCTATTCTTGAGGCTTGCAAGATCAGTTTAATTGGCCTACTCTCACTACATTCATTGCACCCAATTAATCTGGAGGGATAAACTATACATACTCTGCCAATTCCTATAGCAAATTTTTGAAACCTTTTGAGTTCAGTATTCATTTTATTTTTAAACCAACCTCTGTGGTTTATCTAAACCAATTCGTGGTTTTGCACTTTATTTAGTCGATCTATTCTTGAGGTTGATCATTATAATTCAACGCCAATACTTATGGCCTATTATTTTGAAAATATTAGCAGCAACAAAAAGTTGTCAAGACTCAAGAAAATTTGGTATCTCAAGGTACTAATTTGCAAGACAGTTTAAAGCTTTTGAGAGCTTCACATCAAGCATCCAAGACTTTAGATATGTACTGCTGATGCTAAGGAATATGTTTGGTTGCTCCATTCCTAAGAAATCATAAGAAAGACCTATGAAAATCACCAACCAAGTCAGCCCCTGCAAAGAGAAAATCTGAAAATTTCAGATTTGGCTTATTTTTAGCCATTTTCATGGCTCATTCGCGCATTCTTGCAAGGGTTGAAGTCTTGTTCGCCATATACAGCCTTGAAGCCAGTGTATTGCACTACAAATAAAAAAAATAATCATGTCGTTCGCTGCTTTGAGGAGTGAGTTACGAGGTCTACAAGTTGGTATCTTGAAACAACATTTACAGAAACTGCACTGCAATGAGTTTTGATGGCCTTGTTTCTTCATCTTAACATGTAACTATCACTGAGGTTTTTCTTTATACATCAAGTTGGGATGTTGTACAGAATTTTAGAATCAAGAATCATCTAAAAAGACCATGGGAAGACAAAGTTACAAGCTCTTTAAGTCGACCAAATAATAAGGAAAAGCTGGAATTTCTAGAAAAAATTGTTTTCTAGGGCTGTTTTAGGAGACAATTTGTGCCATCTTCCTGGTTTTCTTTGGCCGTTCGCTTTATCAATCATTCAAGTACATATATTGTACTACATTTTCAAGCCAAAAACCGATCAGAATCATCATCCGAGGATATGTAAATCGTGCCTAAAGTTGGTCTCCTAGGCAGCAAAATGTCATCAGCTTTTTTATAAAGTTTATTTTAGGGCTGGTTTCTTAGTCTTCTTGGAAGTTCTTTTGAGGAATTTGGTTCAACTTGGAGGTTTTGATTTTGAAGAACAACGTCAAGTTATAAAACAACCAGTTGGTGATTGGTTCAAACCCTTCTTATTCATCTAAATTTGGCTTCATGAAGTGCAATTATGTCTACCTTAAGGCTAACTTTTCTTGGTTCATTGCTATCAATTGTCATCAAGACCAATTCTTGGAGTCTTGCTATTATATTTAATTAAGCATGGGGGGCTTCTTTACGTCGAAGTGTTCAGCTGGAGCTTAAAGTCATCAAAGTTAGCCTCATGATTTTCAAAGTCCAAGAATTCAAGTTCATTACATGATTATCATGTTGAAGATTAATTGTGCTGTTATATGGGCTACCTAGCTACTGTTCATTATCGTTGAAGCTACAAGAGTCAAGACCTACATCTGATTTTGGTGTTTGCCAGTTAAGCTAGTAAGTGGTTTTTTAGGACATAAACGATGCATTAGGACTATAGGTCTTTTCAGTCAAGACACATGACTTTTCCTTCAAGAATTGGGAGGCTATGTTTGGGCCAAAATAATATTTCTTAGCAAATGATGACTCCTCGAGCCCATTGGACCGATTCTTGTGGTCTAAGTAATTGTAAATATTTTTTTTTCCATTTGAGGTCATGCTTGGCGAAGATTTGTTGTTGCTTAAGGATTTAATCTTCAAAATATTTAATATTCCTTGATCCGTAAGTAAGAACAAATCCTAGTGTTCACTATATAAAGGGTTCATGGCGAATGAAGAATAAAATCACCAATCAATCAACAAACAACTTTTGCACACTGAAAAAGCATCCCTCGGAGCACCTCTACCAAAAAGATTCCCTGGGTCTTTTTGTTCACCAAAGCCCTATCCGTAGGCATTCTCCACTGCTACTCACCAAAACCCGATCCATCAGCAGTTCCCACTTCTACTTCTCCAAGCCTCACCCTTGAGCGAACAGTCCACCATCACTTCATAAAGCCCTATACGTAGGCGAATACTCGCAAAACCATTGTTGGAGTGAGAACTCTAGAAAATATCCCCAGATTGGCAATGAACTCTTTGACGAACGCCCTGCAATCCTGATTTATAGCTCTGCTCAACCACACCGATCTGAGTAAGAAACGTCCGCTTAGCGAGAAGAGGGGAAAATCCTTGTTTCTCCTCAGCTAGGTCTGTGAAGAACCTAAGTGCCGACTCGACCAGCTCCTGTACGACAGTCGTTTGAGGAGAAGTCAGAATGCGAACAAGCATCAAGATCAAGGTTGTACCTGACCCATAGGTACTGGCACGCCTCTAGTGTGGTTGTTCGAGAAAACTTATTTTCACCCCGAACAACAAGACCTTGAAGATCTCCCTGAACAACAAGGACCTTGAAGAACTGCCCTGATGCATGGTGGTGATGAATGTCATTCAACGGCTGAGATCCACCCTCTTCCTCATGCTTTCTTCATTTTTTTCTCTTCAAACTCCGCGATTTTGCTCTGACGGAGGTTAAGCAAACGACAACGTTGTTTTGAACAGGATTAAAAACTATGCAAGACAGGTGTCGTGTCTGCGCGGTCCGAGCCTACATGGGTCGAGTCGGGTCAGAGTGCCCACCTTTTAAAGCGAAAGAAATAAAACTGGGAAAATAATTGCATCAATACCGGTATTGATTGCGTGTGTGCATACTCTCTTTTATTTATATATTTTTAGCAATGTAAAACATAATTTTAGCCGTTCAAAAGTTTAATTAACCAATCAAGATCACCTATGTAAAAAATCAATTTGAAAAATGATCATTTTCTCAGCCAAATGCTTCAATCAAATGGACAGTTATGGTAAAAGTTAGCAGATTCATGAACGACCGTCCATTTAATTGATGCATTTGGTTGAGCAAACAATCTTTTTTTCAAATTGATTTTTTACAGAGTTGATCTTGATTGGTTAATTAAAATTTTTGAACAGCTAAGATTATAATTTATATTGGTAAAAATATGTAAATAAAAGAGAGTGCACGCACGTGTCAATATCTGTATTGACGGCTTGATGCAAGTATTTCCCATAAAACTGGGCCGCAGACACATTGGGCTTAAGCGGGCTTAAGTGGTTGGGTCTCATGGGTCTAGTCGGGTCGGATGGTCCAGCATTACAAAATAGTAGAAAAGGGGTTAAAACTTAAAGCGAACTCTTTTTTTTTTTTCCAGTTTGTTTCTTGTCCATCAAAATCGAAGAGAAGAATGCAGAAGAGGGAGTTCAACAAGTCCGGCGGATCTTCCGGCGTAGCCTCCGCACCTCCGGCGAAGCGCGGCCGTCCATTCGGAAGCGGAAACAGTAGCGCCGCAGCTGCTGCTGCCGCGGCCGCCGCCGATCACACCGCCGCTCCGTTGAATCTCCTCGGTCCTTCTCTCCTTGTCCACAACGCCTTCACTGGTCAGTACCTGAGTAAATCTCAGTCTTCAATTTGAAATCTAAGGGATGCAAATTTGTCAAATTCAAAGTGAATCGGTTGTAAAAGATAGGTGAAACTTTGGCTATGATTTTTTGCAGTTGAAAACAATAAGAGAATAGTTCATGCTCTTCAGAGCGGACTGAAGAGTGAGCTGACGTGGGCGTTGAACACTCTTACGTTACTATCCTTCAAAGAAAAGGATGAGAATCGCAAAGATAGCAATAATGCTCTTACCAGGATTTCCGGCTTGCTGGATGCTCTTCTCACTGTTGTATGTTTCGCAGTCCTCGATTTAAGCTATCTTCTAATTTTCTGCTTGTAGATGTTGAATGTATGTTGTTATGGATAACAGATTGATGATTGGCGCGATATAGCACTGCCTAAGGAGCATGTGAGGGGTCCGAGGGTGAGGAATTTAGGTGCGAATTTGCTTGTGACTGGGTTCGGAAATGAGTATGAGGTGCTGGGGTCAAATAGCAGTGTCCCTCATCCGGGGTAAGTACCGAGAAAGATTGTGAATTTCTGAGTGTTGATAAGTTAGCTTGGAAGTGATCAGTATTGTATTGAGATTTGATTGTGAAGAGATGTTTTGATTGAAGCTTAGGATCTGGGTCTCAAGACACGACTATCCTGAGTAATGTGGGCAATCTTCGTTCTTCGGAGTGGTGGCTTGAGGAAGATGGTCTGTTTAATCTTGATGATGAAGGTAGAGCGGAAAGACAACAATGTGCTGTTGCAGCTTCTAATATCATCCGCAATTTCTCTTTCATGCAAGATAATGAGACCATTATGGCTGTCCATCGCCATTGTCTGGAAACAATTTTCCAGTGCATAGAAGATTACATCACAGGTTAGAAAAATGTTGTGTTTCGGTAGCATAATGATTTATTAAGTGCATTCGTTATATACTTTTTTGTTCCAAGTTTAGAATTATTTTGTCCATAGAAGTACTTGGGGTCAATCACATTCTACACCCAAATAGTTTTGGTGGTATTTCACTTCGGTACCAGACACTAGTAATTGGAATATTTGGGATATCCCTTTTGTTAGGTTGGGTTGTTCAACTATCAGCTTTGTATGTGGCACATAAAGGTTCCAACTTATGGCTGATATGGATGCCAATTTGCAGCCGTGTGGTCAAATGAATATTAAATAATATGAATAACCATCGTTTTTAAATATGAAAAGTAGAAATCAGGAAAGAGAAGGAGAAACAATCTAAGATTGTTATCAAGCCATCCATATGGTCATATTTTAAACATCTAGGAAGTTGAAAGGTAATTATGCCTTGGATATTTTATGTGTCTCATCTTTTACTGATTTTGGGTTTTGCATTCTATGATTGGAGTCATGAAAAATTTGCTAGGTATGGCTAGGGAAATGCAAATTTGTTTTCTAACTGATGTAGCCTTCAAATTGAAGAATTTCTCTAGATTCCGAAAAGGAAAGAGTTATTGTAGATGCAAATCTTCCACCTTTTTCCCACTCTTGAGTGGTATACAAATCTAATTGAAGACCCCTTGGTGGCAAGACCATGAAACTTCAAATCCTGAGATACCATTAACTATATCTCCATACTTATCCATAATGGTGGAGTAGGTCGTAGTAAGCTTGGATTTTGAAATTGCTAAGAACTTTTTGTTTGAAGATCTTTCTTCTTGTCTACTTCCCACATAGTTGGGTGCCATATGTGTCCTTCCTATCAAAAGAAGCTAGAAGTAACCTCCACTGATTAGGACCAAATAATAAAAACTTACCATTGTGGAATGATTTGATAATTTGTTAACAGACTTCAGTGTTCTGTATGTTAACAGAAGATGAAGAACTTGTAACAAATGCTCTCGAAACAATTGTAAATTTGTCTCCAATGCTGGATCTTCAAGTTTTTGGTTCATCGAAGGCATCCTACATCAAGATGACGTGAGCAATTTGATCTTCGTTTTTTTCTTTAGCTTCAGTTCCCTTGTTTCCTCCTGGTTGACGACTTAACTTTCTGTCAAACAGAGCGAAACGTGCAATTCAAGCGATAGTTGGTGTGCTGGATTCTCCGGTCAAAGCTTGGCATTGCTCTGCAGCGGAGTTACTTGGGCGTTTGGTCATAAATCCAGATAATGAACCTTTTCTTCTTCCCTTCATTCCGCAGGTTAATTTTCAACAATTACGTTGTTGTATATAGTTTATATATTAAGCATAGCTTCTGATGAAATGTCTCAAATTGCAGATACACAAACGATTAGTTGATCTTATGAGTTTGCCAGCATTTGAGGCACAAGGAGCTGCTGTTGGCGCGCTTTATAACTTCTCTGAAGTAAATATGGACTGCAGACTAAAACTTGCTAACGAGCGATGGTGGGTATTCTTAAATCCCTCCCATCCCCATTACAAAACTTAATCGAAAAATGTATTTGTCACTGAAATGCGTTTTCTGTTTAAATTTACCAAATTTCAGGGCAATTGATCGACTACTAAAAGTTATAAAGGGGCCCCATCCTATTCCCGAGATTTGCAGGAAAGCTGCTATGATATTAGAAAGCCTCGTGTCTGAACCACAAAACAGAGGAATGCTGCTAGCTTATGAGAATGCATTTGCAGAAATACTATTCACAGATACCAGATGTTCTGAAATCATTGCCAGAATTTTGTATGAACTGACGTCTAGACCAAACAACAAAGTGGCAGCAGCCCGTGGTATTTGGGGCATGTGACGAAGAATTATATCCTCGTGATGTGCCTCTTGGTAAGTATATTAGATTGTTATTGTTCTGAAAACGAAGTCTAGGATCTACTCTATGTAGCAGTCGACTTGATAAACAACTAGTCATAATTTTAAGTGGCAATTCAAGTGCGCTCTTTTAAGTTTATTGTAATTTAGAAGTGTAGTGTCTAGAGTCATCAGAAACTACACTAGCGCTCTTATGTTTATGTCCTGAATTGACTATGTCACAATATATATTATGTCTGATTTATTGTATTATGTGGTTCTTGCTCCTTGATTTCATATATTAGTAAGCTTCAATGGAATTGTGAATGAGCTTGTTTGTATATCGTGTTTAAATTCATACATCTTTGGATTGGGAGCTTTGTTCATGAATTGCCCACCTGAAACAATTCTTTGATGATCAGATAGTACCACTTATATTCTTTGTTTTGTCTATAGAACAAGATCCTATAGTTTCAAGGAATTAGTGACCTCAGTGAAAGTGTGGCAAAGTGAAGGAAAATTTCATCTAGATGTTGAGAACATTTTGTCACAATAATATCTGTTTCGTACGTAGTTGCTTGCTTTAAGATTTGAGTTAATGACACACAAGCATATTTTATAGATTCATAATCTTTGATATTTTGTAATCTTATAATTACTAGGATTTACATATAATTAGCTTTCCCTTTTAGTTTCAGCGTACTTGTTTTCCAAGTATTATAAACCATATAAATATGGGTATTGTAATAGTTATATCAGCTTAAACCCTAGCATCGTTCCTTCTTGATCCTACAACAAAATCTCTATGTTTTTCTTGTTTTTCCCTTGAGATCTTTGTTCTCAAGAGTTTTACCCCTAATCTAGCTGCAGGACTGAAATCTTCAGTTTCTGCCTTGCATCAACTGGTATCAAAGCCCTACTCTGGGCTTGCAAACATGGTTGGACGTGGTAAAAGACGTGGATGAGTAGCTTTGAAGGATAAACAAACAGAGATGACTAAGATGCGTCGTATGATTGAAGACCTGACAAGGGAAGTACTAGCTCTTTAGGGTCAGGAGCGCAGGGGAGCCCCGGATGACGACCCTAACCCCTCAAAGGGCGAATTGGAAGGTAACCCCGAAGATGACCAGGATGTTGACAACCATTTTCATGATGTTGCTGGAGAAGGAGAATGTCCTAATCGTAATGGATTGGAAGAGCAGTTGGTTTGCGCACTGGGACCAAATAGTTTCGACTATGAAGGTTCAAATTTTATTTTTACTTTTTTAGTCAATATTAATTCAGAAAAAAAAATGTTGTGGATTTTAGTAAGCCATCGATTTATAATGATTGTTTTTGTGAGGCTTGTTGTAGTAATCATGGTATGGAAGTAGATGAATACGAAAACAAAGATTCAATCAAGGTATTTAGGAAGGATATTGATCATCATTTTATTGATTTTCTTGGACTTGATGTCCTCATTATGCAGATTCCCAAAGTCGTAGTTACTTATTAATCAGATCAAAGATGGTGAAGGAAATTTTGGGACTACAAGATTAAGGTTGAAAAGAAAATAT
Organism: Comarum palustre; assembly: GCA_951800085.1. NCBI lineage: Eukaryota > Viridiplantae > Streptophyta > Magnoliopsida > Rosales > Rosaceae > Comarum > Comarum palustre. Next base: position 23,296,081 of record OX637584.1, on the reverse strand, counting down.
ATTGGATCAGGATCAAACATTTATTCCAAATATTTATTTATTTGGAAAGGAAGAATTCAACTGCAACCTAATTTGTCAATAGAATATTTGAAGCAGTGGAAGATTTATTTTGGATTTTCCACAATCAATGGTGCAAATTCGAGAACGAATTCTTTTTCAACCAAGGGAGTGACACATGAGCATATTTTATAGATTCATAATCTTTAATATTTTGTAATTTTATAATTACTACGAATTACATTTAATTAGCTTTCCCTTTTAGTTTCAGCATACTTGTTCTCTAAGTATGAGAAACCATATAAATATGGGTATTATAATAGTTTTATTAGCTTTGTTATTCTAAATACAATTATCCAGACCCGCTTACCTGCGGGACAGGTTTTGCGGGACTGAAAGGGTTGAAATCATGTAGGCCATTGGATGTGAGTGAAAGAAATCTGATGGACACAAATGCTTACAAGTTAAAACACAACAATGAAAGACCCATCACCCAATCTTGTTTTTCCCTTGAGATCTTTGTTCTCAAGAGTTTTACTTCTGATTTAGCTGCAAGACAAAAACCTTCAGTTTCTGCCCTGCATCAGTTAAGTTGTTTGTGATAAAAAAAATCAAGGATAGGAACTAATAAGCAATAAACTCCATAATCTGCAATCCCATGAATTCCTTCCTACATTCAATCCATAGATTCAAATCAGAGTGCATGATTGTAGATGACAATCCCAGAAATGTAGCTATTTATTGTCTCTTAAATGTAATAAGTGTCAAGACCTACCCCGGATTAACCCTTTTAACCCAAGTTAAATCCAGCGGTGTCCACCTGAAGGAAAATTTTTATCAGAAATCTCCCTTGAAATGGACAACCCTACCTGCAAACCAACTAAATACTTCCACAATAATAAATCCAACCCCAACACCTGGAGCCATCCTGCTCCCCAAATTGTATCTACACTTCACTAATCAAATTCATCTAAACTAAATTGGGGTAATCAGAGCATCCTACGTGGAAGCAATACCTAAATAGACATACTAGCGACAATGGATTAGTTGACTATGCCTCGTCTTCTATACGCACGACCTCCTCTCAGCAACCCTGCAACATTGGGCATTTGAAAACGAAGGACCCAAGGAAATACATTTAAAAACATAATGTTAGTGTGAGTGGACAAAAATAATATCCAAGCGTGAGAAATATCCCATTTTAATGTTCTCCCTCTTATTGTTCCAAAAATCGTTCATGCATGTCTTTTAGGAAAAATCCTAAATAATCGTTTCGAAAACCAAAACATATTATGTCAATCGTATTGGCTTAAAAATCAATATTAAAAATATGAGAAGATGTTTCATCATAACGGAGAGTCTCCAGACTAGGGTCGGAACCTTTAAGGCTACTAAGTAATATGACAACCCTTCATGGCGGAGAGATTCCACCATGACGATGAGCCTCTCAGAGTAGTGTCGGAACCTTTAGGGCTATTATGATGGCTATCTAGCATATTTATATATATGACGACCCTTTATGATGAAGAAAACAAACTAATATAGAAAAGCCAATAATGACTTCTCTCTCGTAAATAAAGTATGCATCTCACGCATAAGGTACAGTTCCCCGACCGTCCTCAAAATAATAACCATAAATAATTTAATTCCAAATGCAATCAACATAACATAAATTCCAGCCGACATAACAAAAAAGCTTACTGGAGGGAAGCAACCCGCCTTTCTGGCCCCACCGGCGCATGCATGTTTTAAAATAAAAATGTCCACTCACAGACTTAGGTCTTAGCCAGATGAAATCCAGATCACTTCTCAAGCGAGAACTCTTCATCTCATGTTCAACGAATAATAATAAATCTCAATTGTCAAATGAATAATTATTTAAAATTAGCAACAGTGTTACCTCGGCCAAAACTCTCAAATTTAATAAATCAAAATCTCTGACCTTTAACAATAGCTTAGTAGTCCTTAAAATATTTCTTAAACCTTAATCAGCAATAATCGATGGCTGGAATAATATTTTATTATCCGCCAATAATACGAAACTTGAAAAATTCCAAAACCTAACCAAAACTCTTCAAAAAATTACCAAATTTAAACCATAGACTCCTCTTATTTTATACTATTTAAAGGACATGAAAAACTATCCAAAACTGGCCAAAATTTCCACCACTTCCAATCGCCAACAAATTTTAACAGTATATTTGTCTCATCATTTTGAACAACTTTGTAGATCACCTTGAAGGCCAATTCTAAATCTAACTAGGTCAATATAAATCAAACACAAAAAATCCTAAATTTTAAACTTAAAAACTTCAAACTCCCTCCACACTCCAAATAAATCCACCAAACTTTAGGGGTGAGTAGTACTCCTAATAGGGGCGTTACATCGAAACTGAAAACATAAAAAAATCGCACCGAAAATCGAAACGAAACCGAAAAAAAACCGAACTGATAGAAACTGAACCTAAAATAAAATAACAGAACAGAACAGGTCTTGTTTGGTTTGGTTTACGGTTTTGGCCTAGCAAAAACCGAACCGAATAAACCGAAGTCAAATAGTCAACTATACAAAACGACGTCGTTTTAAACAAATGCAAAACTTTGTGAACCAACTCAACATATAAGCAAATTTATCAAAAACCTCGTAAAATAAGATATGATCAAAATGGTGAAGTACGTCTACGGTTGAAAAATCACGTAATTCCGGTAAAGTCTCGGTGCCAATAGTTGCGGTCAACACAATTTACCATTCTTTCTTCTGATGGGTAGCCCCATCTTTGAGGATTATTATTCAGTAAATTTTTTTACCACTAATTGCGTCTCATCGATTTGAAACTATTTTGTGTTGAAGGTCCTTCCAAAATACGTAATTTAAATGGTCAAATAACTGTTTCCGTGCGTTTAGAGGTGGACTTACATGATTGACAGTAAGGATCGAGCCCTTAACTTTATCGTATCAAGTTGAATTTTTTCTCATACATGTATTTTATCATGATAGTCAAATCAAACGGTTAGATTTTCGTTTGTCAAGTTTGATCATCAAAATCACAACATGCCTACAAATCCTTTGTAACTTGTTTAGTAAGTTTTAAGTATATGTTCCGTTTAAAAAACACTCTATGTAGAACCATCAAAATCAAAAAATTCGTGAAATAAGATATCACTGTAATGGTGAAATACGTCTACGGTTGAAAAATCACATAATTCCGGTAAAGTCTCGGTGCCGATAGTTGCGGTCAACGCAATTTACCATTCTTCTCCCTATGTGTAGCCCAATCTTTAAGGGTTATTTTTCAGTAAATTTTTATACCACTAGTTGCGTCTCATCGATTTGAAACTATTTTGTGCTGAAGGTCCGTCCAAAATACGTTATTTAAACGGTCAAATGACCGTTTCCGGGCGTTTAGGGGTTTAACTTACGAGATTGACCGTTCGGATCGAGCCCTTGACTTTATCGGATCAAGTTGAATTTTTTTCCATACATATATTTTATCATGATAGTCATATCAAACAGTTACATTTTCATTTGTCAAGTTGATCATCAGAATCACAACATGCCTACAAATGTTACATAACTTGTTTAGTAAGTTTTAAGTAAATGTTCGGTTTCAAAAAACAAACTATACGTAGTACCTTCAAACTTAAAAAGTCGTGAAATAAGATATCACCATAATAAGATATCATGCATTATATTTAAAAATAAAGTCCACTCACAATACTTATTGCGACCTTTTTCCTGCTCGGAAAGCCCCTCGAGCTTAAACCTCGAACTAACCACGTAGTCGAGCCCGTCTCACGTTTGACTAGAGACTGTACAAATAAACCAATATATTAATCATTCCATCGTTGACTTGATCTTTTCCCAGTTTGACTAAGCAATCCTATTTGACAACGTGTTGACCAAGTTCCTTTCTTTTTAACAGCTTTTTTTTCAAACATTATGCTTATTTCCGATTATCGACTCGAAGTTTGGTTTCCATTTACGCCACCTTAGCACAAGTATTTTTCTTTACTAAATCATTTGACGGTAGGTCACACATAGTAATTTGTAGAATTACTATGGACACCCAATAAACCACTTCACCAATTTACGGGTTATGAGTCGATATATCCAGTATGAAATTATCCGAATTATTTACAGCACCCAACACGGTTTCTGACTAAGATTCCTGAGTTGCCTAGAATCTCACTTTAAAGATCCGGTTGTCTTAACTTAACCGGTTACTAAGATTGACCTTTCCCTTTTTACTTTATCGGTCAATCTTCCATAAATGGAAACCTTCCAAAAAGGGAAAGTTTTCCAAAATGGAAAGTTTCCTAAAATGGTAAGTGTCCTTTAGAATGGGAAGTTTCCCAAAATGGAAACTTCCTACTTACGTCCAATTTTTCCGTAATTACCCAAATTAGGAATTAACCGAACTTTTCGACTAAAAGCTTAACAGGGGAAATGATTTCTACCTTTTCGGCATTCTGTCGGTTTAACTGTATTCCCGGAGCAGTCCCCGGATTCCGGCAACTTTACCGGAATCTTCGGCCGGATTCCGGTCAACTTGTAGGAATTTTGCCATAACTTCCTCGTTTCCTCCGATTCACCAAGTTATCGACCACATGCACAAAATCAACACAATTTCAGCGACAACAACACCAATTCGATAAACACACAACAACAATACACAGGAGACACAAAACCAATCTCACCTTGAATCCACCCTCAAGACAAGCTCAGTAGTTTCCCGATCTCCTATTGCCAGACTGTACACCTGCAGCACCCCAAATCCACGTAACAGCTACCTCAGTCGCCAACCAAACCCAAAGCAGCCCCTCCCTCTCTTCCTCGGTGCCCCCACAGCCAAACACCAAGATCTCTGCCTAAACCCAAACCCACAACATCGACCTCAAACCTTTTCTAGTGCCCCAAAAGCTTTGCCTTGGCTTCACCGAAGTCCCAATGTGGTCCTCGGAGCTCGAGGAAACCGTCGAAGATAGAAAAACCCAAAAAACAACAAATTGAGGATTTTGGGATTAGGGTTCGATTCCAGAGATTTTGAACATGAAATTGAAGGAGGAGGAAGGGGGAAATAAACCATACCTCTCGTTGCTACCGCCGCCGTCATTCTTCGCCCAAAAAACCGGCGAACACAACCACGCTGGCCTTGAGTCGATCTCCTCTGGATTTGAGTTCCTAAGGGATTTAAGGACTGGGTTTTGGAGAGGAGAGTGCGAGGAGTATTTTGAAGGCGGTGCGCCGGAGTGGGTTGGCCGGACGTGACGGCGGTGGAGGTGGCGGAGCAGAGGGTCGAGAGCAGAGAGAGAGATTGGCTCAGGTCAACGCCCGAGTTGGGTTTGACTCGGGTCAACTCTCTCTTCCCCTATTTATACCCAAATCAACGGCTGAGATTAACTCCCCAAACGATCCAACGATCTAGATTTAAAGAAGGTGAAAAGTAAAAAGGTTAAATGGTAAAACCCCTTTTTACCGGATTGATAATTAAAAGTTACCGGAAACTTCAAAAATTCGTAGAAAATAAACCGAAGCTCCGAAAAATATTCCGAAAATACTGAGAGACTCGTGTCGACACGTACTACAACATCGAGTCATTAAATGAGGAATTTGGAAAGTTTGGAATAACTCGAAAATAAACTCGAGTGATAACGTATTAAATTACCAATCGCAATTAAAGGCTCTCAGTAACTCGTAAACCTCTGTGAAAAGGTAACTTTTAGGTACGGGGTGTTACACTGTTCATCAAATTCGTCAGCTAAGATCTTAGCCGATGAGTTGTCGTCGGCTAAGATGTCGCCGGCAAAGACTCGTCGGCTATAGTTTCATTGTTAGCCGACGACTTATTTTCTATTTTTCGTCGGTTAAAGTAATACTAAAGCTGAAGAAATAATTTTTCGTTAGCCTTAACCTGAAACTTTGGCTGAAGAAATATTAATATATTCGTTGGCTAAAGTATTTAATAAAAAAAATAACTATATCCGACGAAATTTACTATAATTAGTCGGCTAAATATTGAAAAAAATAAAAAATAAAAAAATATAACCGACGAATTATAGTAAATTTCGTCGGCTAAATACTATTATACCCAATGAAATAGGCAATATTTCATTGGCTAAACCTTGAAAAAAAATAAAAAAATACTATAGCCGACGAATTATGGTAAATTTCGTCGGCTATAAGTCTATTCCAGCCAAAACAAACACCAAAATTTCTAAATTACCATTCCAAGCAAGCTGCAAATTACACTAAAACAATTTCATATAAGAAACAACACCATCAAAAGTGATAACATGTTTTTCATTAAATTATTTATAAATTGTTCATAAACCCATAAAACTATATAAAATATATATCATCTAAATCTATATCTGCGTCAGGAGAAGGTTGCTGTTGAGGGGGTTGCGGCGGCTGAGGTAGGGGTATAGGCGTAGGTATGGGTAGAGCCGGAAGTCCCTGAAGCTGGCCAGCTGAAAACTCTTGCAATTACTGGAACATCTGCTGCTGCTGTGCCTGTTGGGTGGCATATACTGTCGCATTATACTTCTGTAAAGCGGCAGTATAGACTGTCTGGGCGGCTTGCTGTTCCCGTAGCATCTGAATTTCCTCCTATAGCTGATCGTCCAGCTGCTAGTAGAGACTGCCTTTTTGTGAAATCCAGTAGTGGTCTTCAGTACCCCCTCGCCCTTCTTTCATAGACCCCGACAGCAGAAGTTGTTTCCTCGCGGTGGGAATGTTGTGTCCATGATCCTCGCCCCAACCCTGAGATCCGAAGTTTCGATCTGGGATATGGCTTCAGACATGTGTTCTTCGTGCGTGTCTGGCCATGTCTTCCTCACCTCGTCACTAGGCTGCCACAACTTCGCCTAATTGGATAGGAAAAAAATAATTAATTAACATTTTAAAAAATATATATAATTTAAAAAATTTGAAAACGTAAAACGATTTACAATATCCTCCTAGGCGTCAAGATATGTCTTCTCGTACGTATAGACGTACCGGTTGACTTCCTGGATGTTCCCTGGCCGCCTCATCCATCAACGATGCAAACAGTGTAGATCCGACATGATGGTTCCTTGTGTTGTGTTGCTGGTTCTGAGCGTTCGCCCGGGAAACGACCTACAAGTGAAAAAATTAAAATATTAGTAAAATATTTTAAAACATACTAATTAATAACAATATAGCCAATTAATTTTTTTAATTACCTGTTTATGAGGGTTGTTGAATTCTGATATCAGAAGCCAACTTCACTCGTACTCCCTGAACTGGAACTCAACAAGGGTACCAGAACGTGCATTCCCATGCGTAGTCCAGTGCGTCTGCAACTCGTTCTTTCACTCCTTGTATCTACATATACCTCAAAAAAATTATAAATATTATTAATTACACATATAATTTTGTTTTTTCATTAACTTTCCAACTTACACATATAATAGGTGCTCCTCAGGTGCTGGGGAAAGTCAAACCACACATGCATTAAAACGTTTATTAGTTTAGTTTTTCATAAATCAACAATATAATAGATAATATTAATTATGAATTTTTTAAACTTACCGACATTGCGTTGTGGACCATGTCCTTTACCTTCTGTGGGGCCTCGCTCCAGTCTGACTACACCATAGGGACTCTATCCCTAATGAGTGCTCCCACGCAGACGGAGTACATCCTCATCTTCCCGCCCGATACTACGTTTACATCCCCGTTAGTATCGATGACGATCCTTCTTGAGGTACTCATGGTCTTCTCGAGAGTCTTCCCTGTGACGGAGCCTCTCTTCTTCCTTGTCGGCTTGGCTCTGACGGTGCCTATCACAAATTGATTATTAATAAATTATTCTTATTATGACATTATAAGAAAACAAATTATTTATATTTCATTACCTGAGGGCGTTGGGGCGGACGAGACGGATTTCGACTCTATCGCCGATGATGATACCCTCGCAGAAATAAGATCCGTACCAAAAGGCATGAACTGGTATGCCGCTATTGGGGTCACCTGCTGTGGCAGTGGATAAATCGGCGCCTCTGAGTCATCGACTGTAGGTAATGTCAGTATCAACCGCGGAAGGTAGAGAAGAGGCGGCGGCATCTGTACCCCAGATGACCCACTCTCCGAAACAGTAGGACCCGAAGTCGGTGCCCTGTGTATCTCAGGCATACGTGGTGCATACACCTCTGTTTGGGTCGGAGACCACAGCTGCCTCAAGGAGTGAGGGGCATACGGCTGCCTGAGGAGTGAGGGGCGCCCGGCTGCCTCGAGTAGTGAGAGGCGCCCGGATGCCTCAAGGAGTGAGGGGCGCCCGGATGTCTCGAGGAATAGGTGGCCCTCGACTGCCTCGAGGAATGTGTGGCCCCAGCAGTCTAGAGGAATGGGTGGCGCCTAGCTGCCTCTGCGTCGGCTCTAGAAGAGACGCACGTCAGGCTGTCATGGGACCCTAAAACGATGTTTGATGGTTGTTAGACGTTCCCTCAAACGATTCGGACCTTTGGCCCTTTGAACCCTTTGTTTTACCGAACAAGCTTTTTATCCTGTTTAAAATATTAATTTATTAAATTATTTTAATTTTAATTTTAATTAACACTTGTTATCAATATGTATCAATATATTAAAAAATTATATGAATATAGTAACAATTAAACTAAAACTTTTAAAACCCTAAATTTTGTCGGCTAAAAGTCCACTTTTGCTGACGAAATTTAACTTAGCCGACGATTTTTTTAATCGTCGGCTATAATGTTTATGTTGGTAGACGTTGTGTATGCTTGATGTTGACATTAGTTTATTTAAGTCTGATCGAGTTGATCTGGTTGATCCTAAGCTGGTGCAAATATGATTGGTATTAATAAATTGATTGAGTTAATGTGAGTTTTCGATTAGAGCACATTGATTCAGTGCTTCAGGAATGCATATGTGAAGGTCATCGGGTGTTTGTTGTGTAGTTTCTGATTTTGTCATGTTTTGTAGAATATGTTGAGAGAATCAGTAGCTTTAGCACTTTGGTTAGAAGGTTATCATGTTTATTTGGCACTTCTAATTAGTTTTTTGTTGATAGATAGTTCTTTTAATTTCTTGTACTTGTAAACTATTCCAGCAACTCTTCAATTTCTGCTGGAAGGTAGATATATAGTAGCGGTCATCTTGTCCAGCATTCACCATGTGCTTATGGATTATGGATTATGTTATTCCCCAACAGTTTTCATTTATTCGTTTGGACCTGCAGCTTAATCTGAAGTAAAGTGCATTATTCTTCACTAGTCGGTTTTGAGTGCCTTTCTCTACTCATAAGGTGTGTTTATTCCTTATATCTTTATTTATTTCATTTGAATCTCTAGTGATTTATTTTCTTCTTTTTTTTTTTCTATATAACTAATGTAAGATCAGTTGGGTGGTTCTATATGCACCATATCAAGTGTTGGAGTGCAATGAGAAATTTGTAGATTATTCTTGTCATGTTCATCAACAAAGAAAGATTATACATGAAGAAGTACTAAGCCAGATTCTTTACATTAAGATAGCTTGATTATGTGTTTTATATCATAAGGCTTACGCTTTATGCGCCTTAAATCTTGAGGCTTGAGACTCTTGTGAAAACGCCTCGGCCTACGCCTTAGCGTTTTAAAACATTGGCTGCAACCATGAATTGAGGTGAAGTAATATATGAGGTATATAACATAACGCTATAACCAAAAGTAGAAGCACTATAGCGTTTGCATGTGGTCGTCTCTAAAAAACTGACGAAAGATGGGGTCGGCTCAAAGGTGGAAGTTGATGCTGCGCTCCTGAAATTGGATTCACAAGAAACATAGTAGAATCCAGATCCTTTTCCTGTTATAATATCCGAACCAATAACTTACACTAACTTAAATGTTCATATATTAGTGGTTTCATAAGTTACAGGAGTTGGTAGATCTATGGTCATAAGGTATTAAGGCGGGAGTTACACAAGAAAGTACGTGGATGGTTATTTGGAGTTATAGTGTCATGAATTATGAGATTTACATAAAGCATTATTATGAGAGAGTACAAATGAGGGTTTTTCCATAAGCCTATATAAGGAGAAGTCATTTTCTCATTCCATAAGATCATCAAAGAGCATCTATCACAAGCATCATCTTCCAAATTGAGAAGAGTGTCCACTCCAAGTTGAGAGTGTAGTGTAGTTGATAGCAAAACAAGTGTGAGCGAGTGTTTTCTTTCAAGTAATATTCTTGAAGTTATGTATCTTTTGTATACCCATTCTTATAGTGGAAAGTTTTTGTTATTGTTGTTGCCCTGTGGACGTAGGCCCATTGCCGAACAACGTTATATTTCGTATTCACTTTCCGATATCGTTTATATCTTTACATATTTATCATCTTTGTAGTGTTTTTGTCACTTCTATTGTATTATTTTTCCCAACAATGGAATCATAGCTCTATTTATAAGGCGTGGCTGTAAAATGTAAGGTTCAAGGAGTACAATGGTTCGAATCAACCACTCAAATTGGATCACATAGAAGTCATGAATGGAGGACATTATTTATTGCAAAGATCTGCATAAGCCTATCGAAAGAGTTAAGGCTAAGCAGGAAGACACCTCTGATACAGATTGGACAAAGTCGAACTGCAAAGCAATCAGCCATATGAGAGAATGGATTGATGATAGTGTGTTCCACCATTTTGCGAATAAGACCGATGCACAAGAGTTGTGGACACCGAGAACTTGAATAATTTTCAAAGTTCAATTAATCAATTAACCACCATGAACATGACGATTGATATTGAATTACAAGCATTGCTGTTGTTGGGGTCGTTGCCGGATAATTGGGAGGCTTTTATAATCACTGTAAGTAACTCTACTCCGGCGGCGGAGCTGGCGGTGGAGCCGCCACTTTTTGGACAGATTTTCTTGCCCAATAAATTGTAAAAAATAAGAGAAGGCCATTGAAGGGCGGTTTCTAATTTTTAGGGAGTTAATTGAGATGTTTGGTATTTTTGGAAAGTTTGGGTTATTAATTAGGTAATTAATGGTTAACCGGTCGTTTAGGGAGAACCGGCTAGGCGTGAGAGCGTATTTGAGAGTTAGTACGCTAATGGGGTATTAGAGGTCGACTCCCCACGTTTTTTGAGAGATGGTTAAGCTTGAACGTTAAGGGTAGAGCTTGTTAATGTTGCCCTTACTTTGTTATGGGTTTAAGATCTGTTTCTATGTTTTGAACAGGACGTGGGGGATCTCGAGCTGAGCAGCCTTCTGGTAGCCGACAGACCTAGCGGCATCTGTGAGTGGACCTTGTTTTTAAATTAAACTGCATGACATAGACTTTATTTGTTTTCTCCTTTATTTATGAGATTTCCTCCATTTAATGTTTTACGGTGATTTTGGGAAAATGAGGATTTACTATTTTAAAGATAAACGAGCCGGGAAAGAGGTTCCTACCTTTCCTGGGGTTTTAAAGGTTTTTCCCGGATTATGGTTTAATGGTTTTCACCGTTTTGGGGATTATGGAGGGGGACGTTTTAAAAAGGAGAAATTTGGCTCTTGGATTTAAAGGGTTTTAAAGTAAAGGCAGAGAACCGGTTTTTGGTTCCTGGAAAGGTTTTTAAATCCAATGTATTTGGGGTGAAGTCAGGGAGATTTGACTTGGTTTTCGATTTATTATTCCCACGAGGTTTTACGAGGTTTTACAGGTTTTACAGGTTTTAAAAGGATTTAAAGGATAAGGATTTATATTGCATGCTAGCATGGACCCTCTCCAGATGGAGCGGGTACCATCTCTGGATTGTAGCAGGTCTGACCCTCTTCGGTGGTAGCTGGTCATTATGACCCTCCTGGATAGAGCAGGTCAGGACCCTCTTTGGTGGTAGCTGGTCAAAGGACCCTCCCGAATAGAGCAGGTCAGGACCCTCTCCGATGAGCTGGTCAACGGACCCTCTCGTGGTAGAGCGGGTCAGGTTTTCTCGTGGATGAGGTTAACACCCCACATAATTGTTTATATTCGAGCCAAGGCATTGTTTATGTTTTACTTGCATGCGGATTTTCCTAGGAAAACTTAGAGGGGGAACATTAAAGGAATTAGAGCTTTTATATTTTATTTTTGTCCACTCACCCTGACAGTTTTCAATGTTTCTCCCCTGCGGCCTTTGTTTTAAAATGCCCAAATTGCAGTGCTCGACCCGACTAGTCTACTTGGAGGCCAAGCATAGTTACCACCACTTTCCGCACTATCAGTAGGTTCCGGGTTGACCTACTTGTAATCCATCTATGTTTCTATTTAATCTTAGACGCTCTAATACACATCGGGTAGTTTTAATTGTGGTGAACTCTTAGGGATTTGGAACTCTCTGTATCGCTTACATTTGGAGTTGTTGAACCATTTGTGAATTTGTTTTAGATGTGTATCTTGTGGAGTTTGTTGGTTGTTGGGAGCAGGATGGCTCCAGGAGATTAAGGATGGATATTGGTTATAGAAGTGTTTTGTGGGTTCTGCAGGTTAAGGGTTGTCCACTTTTCAAGGGAGACTATGTCGAATTTTCGGCAGAATTTTCTTTGGAAGGTGGTCCCCGCAGGTCTTACTTCGAGTTAAAGGGGTTTAACTCGGGGTGGGTCTTGACAATATATATATATATATATATATATATATTTGTTTAATTATAATATTGTGTTGATACATGATATGAATTAATTAGGTTGTTGATAATATGTTGATTATGATTTTGTGATGATCGATGTTGATATATAATATTGTTATGTAATTATTAATTAGTATATATCTGTTTCCGGGTAAACTCGCGGTCCCTTTAACGGGTTGCACGGTTCCAGAAATAGCGAACTTCCTCGTACTCCGAGTTTTCCTGTGTAAAGAACAAACACGTCAAAGAGGCGTCCCCGGGTTTACCGAGGGAAGCCACTCCGATGCTTAAGTCAGACACTGTCAGCTAAGCAGAAAACTCAAGAATAGTTAAGAAGTTGCGCGTCCTCTTACCGGGAGGCCCACGCTGGTATTTATGGTAGCATTAAAGGCAACCTGCCTTGTCCTTTTCCAATGTGGGAGCAACTTCCCTTGCTTTTGTTTAGCTTTACGGCGAAATGGCCCTGTCAAAGGACCCAGAGTGGCTTCTCATGTCTGATTGGGCTTTCACCCTGTAAACAACACTTCAAGCACAATAAACAATGCATATTTAATAATTGACCAGACATTTGGAGGTTCCTTCTTGAATTGTAACCCGGTAAAGGTGAAATATTAGGTTCCACCTATAAACAAGTCCCCCAAGTCCTCAGTCAAGGGGTACGCTTGGGTGGGGACTTAGAATCTTTTCTTTACCGGGTTACAAAGATAGCAACCAAACCCGGGGTACCCAGTCCCCCAAGTCCGTACGCAAGCGTAACCCGTAGACACTTCCTACGTTGAGAATTCAAAAGACGTCTCCGGGTTGTAGTGGGGGGAAATTGAAAAGTTTTTCGGTTTTGTGAAGCGGCATGCGTGACACGTGTCGTTTCCCTCGAGAAACTGAAACGTCCCCTCAGTGCACGCCCTTAACTGTATAAATAGGGGTTGAGGGTGACAGTTTTGTCTCACCTCCAAACTCGATAACTTTTTGGTGCTTATTTGCTTTCGCTCTCTCCTGTCACTGTTTCACTTGATTCCCAAACTCAAATCCGTCTCAAAACCTCTTCAGGCCTTTACAAGTAAGGTATTGTTTCTTCTTCCCTCCTTTTTGAGTGTTTTGGGACGATTTGTGTACTGTTTCTGGGTTCCCAGGAAGGTTTTCTGGGTTTTCTGCGTTACTGTGGGAATTTAGCTTTGTAGCGCCGGGTTACCTGGGTTTTTGTTGACGTTCCCGTGTTTTTGTCTTTGCACGTCCCCGAGTTTGCCTCTGTAACTTTCACCGATGGTACCGCTCTCGATCCTCCCGGGTACTCACTAACAGCGGAGGAGATCGTGGAATTGAGGAGCAACTGGAAGATCCCCGAGTCCGTTGAAATATGGCCCTTAGAACCCGAGGACCAGTTCTTCGCTCCCGGGGATGGGTGGACGCTGTGCCACGAGTATCAGCTACGCTGTGGCCTGTCACTCCCGCTAAAGGTGGAGGTGCAGTATCTCTTAGCTGCGAGCAACTTCGCAATCGGGCAAATTGGCCAGAACATGTGGAGGGCGGGTTTTAGCGGGACTATCCAACTGAAGTCCAAGGCGACCTTTAAGAAGATTGTCGATGACCTGCCAACCTCCGTGAACCGGACCTGGAGGGAGAAAAATTTCTTGATAAGAAACTTTCAAGACCCGGGATACGCGCTTCAAGTACCGGGTGACTTCCAACCACTGATGAGTAAGTCCTCTCCCTCAGGGTTTCTTTCTTTTCTCTGTCCCGGGTTATAATTATGTTATTTGTGTTGCAGACGTCCCCGACATTCCTCTGGAGCCGGTGATGGAGAAGAGGATCCGGAGGATGCTATGGGCCTTCTGGGGTCAAGATGACCGGAGTTCATACCGGCTTTGTAGGCTGTACGTGTACAGCAGGTGCCGGTTGATGGAGATACCAGGTTTGTCCGGTGTCCTTTCAAATTTTTGTTGTCACATGCTCTTGTCTAACGGGTTATGTTTTTTGTTGCAGCTCTTCTTCCGATGGAGTTCACCAAACGGAAGAACCCGGGAATATATGACGGCTTCGAGGATAAGGCTGTTTGGGCCGGGATCCGAACGCAAGCAACGGATGGTCAACTATACGACATTAACCTGACCACGAAAGCGGCTTTCCTGCGCCCAGAAGCCTAGCAAGGGGATACTGAGAAATTCTTCGTGGATACCTTGCACTTCAACGAGATCCCCGGGTACCTGGCTGAGGTACTTGGCACAGAGATGTACCAGGAGTTAGATGAAGAGATTGTGGGGAACCCCGCGGAGGAGGTGGCGGCAGACCCGGTGATTGAAGAACCGGTGACTCAATTCCCCTTAGCAGACGAAGAGATGGAGTTTGAAGAACCGGTGATGAGCGCAGTTCCCTCATCTATGCTCCCGGGTGAGGATGACAACGGGGGTGAAGAGGTTGGAGGGTTGGAAAGGGTGATAGGGAGTGAGAGCCCTGAGGGGAGTGACGAAGTTCACGAAGTGGAACCCGTTCCCTCTCGCAAACGTACCCGGGAGGCATCCAGCTCGGCGAGGTCCGAGAGGAGGAAGAGAAGGAAAGAGAGGAAAGAGAGGAAGCAGCACCGGGCCACTAATGAGATAATGGAGGAATTGGCGAGCGGGGGAATGGCGGACGTGGCCATCCAGAGGATGGTAGCGGACTTGAAGAATTGTGCCGCCGACTCCTGCGTCCTGGAGCATGAGGACCCGTTGATTGTAGCCCGGAGGACAGAGGAGAAACTGATGCGAGTTAGTGTTTCCTTCGTGTGACTTGTGTTTGGGGTTTCTTTCTTTTTCTCGATACTAACCCGCTAAATTGTTTTTTGTAGGCGGTCAGGATATCATACTTGGCAACTGATCGGCTAATCAATGAAGGAATCCCCGAGAGGGAGAGAGTGCTCAGGGAAGATCTCTGGGCGGCCCGGGACCAGGCGACAGTTAGCGAAGAATGCCTGGCTCGGTTCCGTGAAGAGGCAAGCGCAGCAGCGGTCGCGTCATGGGCGGAGTTGGCCAAGGCAGAAGAACAAATAGCGGAGTTGGTGGCCAAAAACTCGGAGCTTGAGAGGGTCATTGAGGGTCACCGGGAGGACCGGTGTTCTCAAGATGCCGCTATAGCTCAGCTGACCGAGCAAAACCAGGCGCTGCAGCAACAAGTTACTTCCTTGGGGCAACAAAAAGGAGATTTAGTCCAGGCAGTTTCCCGGGCCAAGGACTCTGCTATCTCCGAGTTTCTGGCGAGCCCCGAGTTTGACCTGAAGCTGCGGACGGCAAGGGCCGAGGCTCGTGCCGAAATTGTTAGCGCTGGGATTCGCCAAGGCTGGCTCGACAAGGCTGGTTATGATGGTCACCAAGGTCATGTCAGACCCGATGAGGCTGCAGGCACCTCCCGGTCGACTCCTGCTGTGGCTGCAAACCCTAGGGCTCCTGCAAACCCGGTTCGGAGTCCCCCGGTTCGTTCTTCAGCAGCCCGGAGAGATACTTCCTGTGGTGGGATTGTCGGTGGTCCTCAAAACCGGCCACCGCTCCGTAGGGGACAGTTTATCATACGGCCCCGGGGAGGACGTGGCGGCTCGAGCACTAGGGGGGGGGTAGCGGGTCTGCAGCGCCATGAGCTGGAGCTTCTCTCGGAGGATTTGTCTTTGCTTTTGTAGACTAGCCTTTATTTTTGTAGCGGCTTTCTGCCTTGTAGCTGACTTTCGAATAAAAATATTCAAGTTGTTGGCATAATTTTTCCTGTCAAATAACACGTTCATTTGATGCATATCTCGCAAGTGTAGACAAAATTTACACATAGTGCCGGTCTGGCATGTTATCGTCATAAAATAACAATAGGCCCGGTAGGGCTTTACCGGTCCGTTAGGGCTTCCTGTCAAATAACACGGTAATGTGATGCATAATATACAAGTGTTGACAAAATTCACAAATATAGTGCCGGGTCGGCATGTTAACATTATAAAGTGAAAATGGGGCCGCTAGGGCTTTACGGGTCCGTTAGGACTTCCAAGGGCCGCTAGGGCTTTACGGGTCTGTTAGGACTTCCAACCCGATGCATAACCAGAGATTATCAGAGCTTGCCGAGTTTGACAGTGAAATAAGGCCGTTAAGGCTTGCAATATTTCACGTCATGTAGACCGGAGATTATCGGAGATTGCCGAGTTTGACAGTGAAATAAGGCCGTTAAGGCTTGCAATATTTCACGTCATGTTGACCGGAGATTATCGGAGATTATCGGAGATTGCCGGTTAAGGCATACAAGTAGGGCCGCTAAAGGCTGCATTCACTCAACAAACTGTTTGATAAACATAACCCGGTAGGGGTTTTATGCATTGTGGGCCTGAAAGGCTTTATATATAACATCATAGATAATAAATTTGGACATTCATAGATAACTTGGTACCTATTTGGGGAAGAGATGTAGATGTTGGGCGTTCCATGGTCGTGGAAGCGTAACTCCATCTGTACCCCTGATGTAAAACGTTGTCGGGCCCACGACTTCAACAATTTCATATGGACCATCCCATTGAGCTTTCAACCCCGTTGGCTTAGGGATAACCTCCTTCATTACCCAATCCCCGAGTTTGAGTGGGCGCTTGATAACCCGGGAATTGTAATGTTTGGCCACTTTTTGCTTCTTGTTGATATTTCGGAGATGTGCACGCTCCTGGCGTTCCTCCAGGAGGTCCAAGTTAAGGCGAATGCCTTCATTATTGGTTTCCCTGTCAAACAGTTGTACCCGGTCACTCGGGACTTCCATCTCTACAGGGATCACTGCCTCAGAGCCAAAGGTCATAAAAAATGGGCTCTCCCCATTGGCTTCTGTCGGAGTTGTTCTAAGTGCCCACAAAACCTCTGGAAGTTTCTCAGCCCATAAACCCTTTGCGTTCTCCAGCTTCTTCTTCAGAACTTGCTTGATTAGCTTGTTAACAGCTTCAGTTTGTCCATTAGTCTGCGGGTGTGCAGGGGAGGCATATAGCACCTTTGTCCCATTGGAATGTAAGAATTCCTGGAACTCGTCATTGTCAAACTGCGTCCCGTTATCTGTGATAAACGTCTCTGGGATTCCAAACCGGCAAAAGACAATGTTCCAGAGGAATTTCTTAACATTTGCGGTTGTGATCCGAGCCAGGGGTTGAGCTTCTATCCACTTGGAATTATAGTCCACTGAGACAATGGCGTGTTTGAGCTGTCCCGGAGCTGTGGGTAGAGGCCCAATGAAATCAATCCCCCACATGCAAAATGGATATGGAGAAATGATTACTGATAGTGGGACCGATGGGGCCCGGGGAAAGGTTGCAAACCGGTGACATTGAAGACAGGAATCTACCACGACTCTGGCATCCTGTTCCAGAGAAGGCCAGTAATATCCCATTCTGAGGGTTTTGAAAGCCAGGTTACGGGCTCCAAAGTGATTTCCACATACCCCGCTATGTAGTGACTGCAGAACCCGGTCTCCCTCCTCGGGTGTAATGCACTTCAAATCAGGGAAAGTATGTCCTCGTCGATACAGTTTCCCATCACGGATACTATACTGTGCCGCTCGGACCCGTAGTCGTTTGGCCGCTACCGGGTCCTCAGGTAGGGTTCCATGTTGGAAGAAGTTAATGAACTCATCCATCCAAGATGGTGTCGGCTTTGCTTCCACTGCGAAAATCTCAGAAAAGGAGAGTGAGATACTTGGTTTCTCCAACGTCTCAACTAGCCAGAGTATCTGCTCTCACATTCTGCTGCCTCGGTATCTGAGTAATCTCAAAGGTGTCAAATTTTTCAAGCAAGAAAGCCGCTAACTTTTGATAGGAGGAAAGATGTGCTTCCTTTGCCTGAAATCCGCCGTTAACCTGCTGCACTACCAGTTGTGAATCACTCAATATGCGGAGATGCCGGGCGCTCATATCTTTAGCGAGTTGGAGTCCTTTGATTAAGGCTTTGTACTCAGCCGTGTTGTTTGATGCTTTGAAGTTAAAGCGTAGAGCATAATCAAATATGTTACCCTCCGGGTCCACCAATGCAATTCCTGCTCCACACTGCCTCTGATTGACTGATCCATCTACAAATATTTGCCAACTCTCAGGTTCAGCTTCTGTAGGAAGAGTTTCAGCAACTGAGGAATCTGCTGGGATTAACTCGGCAATGAAGTCTGCTGCTGCCTGCCCTTTGATTGTCGTGCGCGGTTTAAAGTGCAAGTCATATTCCCCCAACTCAATTGCCCACTTGACCAATCTTCCTGAAGTTCCCGGCTTTTGCAGAACCTGCCGTAGTGGTTGGTTGGTGAGCACATGGATAGAATGTGCCTGAAAGTATGGTCTTAACTTTCTTGCTGCTACAACCAAGGCCAGGGCCAGTTTCTCAATATCTGGATAACGAGTTTCAGGATCATTGAATCCTTTTCCAGTATAGTAGACCGGCAGTTCTTCAGACTCTGGCTTTCTTACCAAGGCACAGCTCATAGCCGTTTGAGATACCGCCAGGTATAGATAGAGTATTTCCCCCGGGTTAGGTTTGGATAAGGAAGGAACTGATGCCAAGTATTCCTTCAACTTTTCAAAAGCTTGATTGTGCTCTTCATGCCATGTAATCCGGTCGCGGTGTTGACTCTTGAGAATTTTGAAGAAGGGGGCACATTTATCTGTTAACCTGGATATAAACCGGGATAAGGCTACCAGCCTGCCAGTAAGTTTCTGGACTTCATTCCTGGTTTTTGGCGGTTCCATGGCCAAGACGGCTTGAACTTTGTCGGGGTTTGCCTCAATTCCCCGAGCGCTGACCATAAACCCGAGAAACTTTCCTCCTGAAACACCGAACACACACTTCTCCGGGTTTAATCTCATTCCCTTGCTCAAGGAAATGTCAATAACGGTCTCCAAGTCATCCCGGTGTTTGCTTGTTTTCCGGCTCTTGACCAACATATCATCTATATACACCTCCATAGTATCCCCGAGTTGGTTTGCAAACATGCCCACTACCAGGCGCTGGAATGTGGCTCCTGCATTCCGGAGTCCAAAAGGCATCACTTTGTAGTAATACATCCCCTTGTCCGTTGTAAAAGATGTGTGCTGTTGATCCGCGGGATCCATCGGAACTTGGTTAAACCCCGAGTATGCATCTATAAAACTCAACTGGGGGTGGCCCGCGGTTGAATCCACCAGTTGATCAATCTTTGGAAGGGGAAAACTATCCTTCGGGCAAGCCTTATTCAGATTTGTGTAGTCGACGCACATCCTCCACTTTCCGTTTGCCTTCTTGACCATCACCACATTGGCCAACCAATCCGGGTATGTTGCATCTTCAATGAACCCGATGTCCTTAAGACGTTTGACTTCTGCTTGAATGACCTTGTACTTCTCTGCACAAAATGCACGACGCTTCTGTCTTACCGGTTTAATACCCGGGATAATATTGAGGGAATGCGTCATAACCTCTGGAAAAATCCCAGGCATGTCTGCATATGACCATGCAAACACCTTCTGTTTCCGGGTTAGCAGCTCAATCATCCGGGTTCTGACCTCTGGGTCAAGGCCTGTGCCAATGCAAATCTTCCTCTCCGGGTATTCCTCTGAAATCTGAATCCATTCTGTTGTTTCGATTGGGGCTGGCCGGGGGAACTTGGCAGGATACTTCTGGCTCTTCTTTTGTGCCGTCTTACTGATGGGCAAGGAATCCGGGTCATCTCTGGGGTCATCGGGTTTGTCAAATGGGGATAGGGAAAAACCGGCTGAAAACATTTCATGTTGGGACTGAGCTGTTGCTATCGCGTTGCATCTGACAGCGGCCTCTTGGTCTCCGCGAATTGTAACCCAGCCCCCGGGTGTAGGTACCTTCATAAGCAACATATGACCCGCTATAAAACTCTGTAGGCCCCAAAGGGCATCTCTCCCCAGTATGGCATTGTAGGATGATGGGCAGTCCACAATTATGAAGGGAACTATGATTCTTGTGGACTGGTGCCCGGCTCCAACTGTAACTGCTAGCTGATTTGACCCCAATGGTTGAGTTGTTTCTCCTGAGAAACTGATCAATGGCTCGTGGTTTCTATATAGCTTATCTCTTCCTCTTTTAAATCCCTTGTAGCAGCTGCTGAACATGACACTGACAGCGGCTCCCGTGTCTATTAGAACTCGCCGAGTTCGCCAATGGTCAATCTGAAGAGTAATAATGAAAGGATCATTATGATGCATTTTCAGCGTGTCTTCAGACTGAGAAAATGACACGGTATCCCAAGGAACCAGTTCCTTGCGGCATTCCTGACGAAGCTGCATTATCTCTAACTCCGGGCCTCTTAGGCAAAGTCTTTTGGCCCGGTGACCTGACACTCCTTGGGTGCCACCCCCGTGAATCGTCATTATCTCCCCATATACTTCAATCAGGTTGACACCTGTAGCGGGTGACTTATACTGCTGTAACTTGCCGTTCTGGATCATGTATTCAATGCTGTTTCGAAGGGAAAAGCACCGGTCGGTAGTGTGGCCAGACTCGTTGTGATAGGCACAATGTTGCCCGTTGTCCGGCCCTGCCCTTTTGGGAAACTTCCTTTTTGGAGCCGGGGGAATGTCATTCTTATGGCGGTTCCAAATTTCTTCATAGGAGGCAGTCAAATTGGTTAACACTTCATATCGAGGGATGTAAGGGGTTTTTGCTTCCTGGGCTGGAGGTCTCGGGTATGGAGCTTCTCTTGGCTTCTCCCTTGATCTGTTTGAACTTTTGCCGTAGTATCCCTGGCCACTCTTATTTTGCCCTTCCTTTCTCCATCCATCAGCTCGCTGGCTTGTGAACCCGGTATTCGTCCGGCGTTCCCCGAAGGTGTCATACTCGGCTTGAGCTTGCCGAGTTACTTCATTAATCAAATCGTCGTAGCACCTGAACCGCTGCTTCCTGAGCTCCACCACAAAGCGGGTTGGCTTGAGCGCCTGCAAGAACGCCTCTGATGCCACTGACTCATCCAAGTGCCCACATTTGGAAGTCGTGGATAGCCAACGGGTTACAAAGACTTTCAAGCTCTCATCATCCCTTTGCTGGACTTTGAATAATGAAGTGGTGCTTCGGTTGTCACTAGACAGCAGGATAAACTGGGAAAGGAACTTCTGTGTCAGCTGACCATAGGTTTCTATTGACAAAGCCGGTAACTTGAGGAACCAACTCAATGCCTCCTCACTGAGTGTTTCCTGGAAAGCATGGCATGCTTAGGCATCCGTGAACCGGGTTGAATCCAACTGAGACTGGAACAACTCTAGGTGTGCATATGGGCAGCCCGTTCCGGCATATTTCTTGATCTTAAATGGCTTTGCTTCCGGTGGCTTTTTATCTGCTTGAACCCGGGTGGAGAATGGGCTTGCACGGGTAATAAAGGGTTGGTATTGCAGTGGTCCTGTTCCCGAGTTAAGACGCTGCTCAAGTTGAGTCACAGTTTGCGTCAAATGTAAGAGAAGCCGGGTCTGGGCATCGGCTGGGGGAAGTGGTTGATTTAACACCGGCTCTGGAGGTGGAGGAGGTCCTGAAAGATTGTGATTAAACAAAGGATTGGAGAGATGGATAATTTGTGGATTTGGGTTAGGGTGGGCAGTGGGTGGGAGAATAGCGGGTGGGATGTATGCACTGTCAAAAGTTCACGGGTTTCCATAACCCGGAGGATTCCCTTCTGGGGTAATGACATCAGCAAGTCTGGCTGACGTCCCAATGGCATTCGCCCTTTGAGTTAGGGTTGCTTGAAGAAGCCCATGCTCGGCCTGGATAGTCGCTAATTGCTCCCTTACCGTCATTAACTCGGCATGTTCTCGAGTAGATTGCTCCTTCTGAGCGAGAAAATAATTTTTCAAGAGCTCAAATGCTGCTACCAAATCTGTTTGGCCAAACTGGGTCTCGGAGGCCCCCGGGTTATCATCCCCTGAGAAATTAAGCCTCCTAGTTGGATCTTGTTCTCCTGCCATTTCTACCGTCCTTCAAAATATTAAACGGGAGGTCTTGAGTTCAACTCTCAACGAGAGCACCAATTGTTTCCGGGTAAACTCGCGGTCCCTTTAGCGGGTTGCACGGTTCCAGAAATAGCGAACTTCCTCGTACTCTGAGTTTTCCTGTTTAAAGAACAAACACGTCAAAGAGGCATCCCCGGGTTTACCGAGGGAAGCCACTCCGATGCTTAAGTCAGACACTGTCAGCTAAGCAGAAAACTCAAGAATAGTTAAGAAGTTGCGCATCCTCTTACCGGGAGGCCCAAGCTGGTATTTATGGTAGCATTAAAGGCAACCTGCCTTGTCCTTTTCCAATGTGGGAGCAACTTCCCTTGCTTTTGTTTAGCTTTACGGCGAAATGGCCCTGTCAAAGGACCCAGAGTGGCTTCTCATGTCTGATTGGGCTTTCACCCTGTAAACAACACTTCAAGCACAATAAACAATGCATATTTAATAATTGACCAGACATTTGGAGGTTCCTTCTTGAATTGTAACCCGGTAAAGGTGAAATATTAGGTTCCACCTATAAACAATATCATTATATATATATATATGTTAATTATTAATTTTTTATTAATTAATTTTTGTAGACTACTAAATGATTTGATATTTTATATATGAAATTAATTAATTAGAGTTATGCATATATATTTTGTTATTTTTTCAGGATATAGATAAGAGTTAGATTTCGCTTCCAAAATGGGACAAAAAATATGGTAAAGGAGTTATTAGTTTTATTGAATATGCGTTGGCTAATGCTAACGGGAATATAATTTCTATTGCCCGTGCACGAAATGTCAGTGTCGTAACGATATGCATCGATTTACGATTGACAAAGTAAGACAACACCTGAAAAGTAATGGGTTTTGGAAAAAGTACACATGTTGGATATATCACGGTCAAACATCATCAGGGGGTCCCCATGATCATGGACAATTTTTTGAAACGGGCAATACATCCAACGATCCAACAACGGCTTTCATCAACGATATATTTCCTTATGAGAGCGGTGTATGCTCTCAAGGACAGTATATGCTTGAACCGGTGCAGCCATTTTCTAGAGTTGTCAACACTGCTGGTATTGACAAGTACAACAAACTGCTTGCATTCTAACAGACCCCTGTGTACTCCGGTTGTCAGAAGACAGTCTTGAAAGTGTGATGGACGTAATGAAGATTAAAGTTGAGACAAAATCGACTGTGAAGGCTGTTGATGATTATCTACAGTACACTGCTTCTATGCTGCCCGACGGTTATCGTCTTCCTACCACTCATCATAAGGTCTAATGTATCCTGAAAGATCTTGGGCTTTCCTACATTAAGATCCATGCATGCAGATATGACTGCGTTCTCTTATGAGGTAAAGATCCAGAAGAGAATAACCTTGGTGGCCTTGACGCATGTCCGGTATGTCATACTGACAAGTATAAGCTAACTCCTGCTGGCAATAGGAAATTTATGAAGGTACTTTGGTATTTCTTGTTAAGGGATAGGCTGGAGCGGTTGTACATATCATCACACACGGCCAAAGCTATGAGATGCCACGCTGATAGGGAATTGCATGACGAAGATACCCTTATACACCTTGCTGACGGGGAGGCTTGGAAGCATATAGATAGTGAGTTTCCTCATTTTACGTCAAAGGTCTGAAATGTGAACCTCGGGCTCTCATCCAACGGGTTCAATCCTTTTGGCAACAAGAGTCTTCAACCTTCCTCCATGGATGTGCATGAAGAAAGAATTCAATATGTTGAGTTTGTTGATTCCGGAGCCCGGTTATCCAGGGAAGTGTCTCGATGTGTATTTGAGACCCTTGATTGAAGAGCATAAGTTTTTTTGGGACGTTGGTCATCCCACTTATGACAAGTACATGCATGAGATGTTCTAGATGCATGTCATGGTTGTTGGTACCATCAGTAATTTTTCTGCCAGTGGGATGTTGTCGGGCAACGTTGTTATGGGATACAAGGCTTGTCTAGAGTACCATAGCGATGAGGGGAGCAGCAGTCATTACAACAAGATATGTAAATTGGGTCACGGTACTCTCCTTTCATATGATTAGGAATGGGGGTTCAATAACAAGGCATTTGATAGGACCGAAGAAAATGGTGTGCCTCCTAGAAGATGAACGAGAGAAGAAATTTTAGCAGTGCTTAATGAGTACGATTTTGGGAAGCTCAACAATCATTCTAATATTGTAGCGGCAATACCTGAAAGACCTGACCGATACAAATTCTGGACACATAAGAGCATATTCTGAGAACTCTCATACTGGAGTAAGTTGTGAAACAGACATTACCTATGTGATGCACATAGAAAAAAAATGTGTGCGATAGTGTGGTGGGCACAGTGCTGAACTTGGAGGGGAAGACGAAAGACGGTCCTAAAACATGAAAGATGGTCCATTGGTTGCGTCTTATTGATTTGAAACTATTTTCAGTTGAAGGTCTGGGCAAAATACGTAAGGAGTTTGGCTGTTTCCGTGCATTAAGGAGTTTGACTTACGGGATTGACCGTCCGAATCAAGTCTGGATGAATTTTTTCCCATGCACATATTTCAACATAATGATAATATCTGATGGCTGGATTTTTGTTTGTGAATTTTGAAGATCGGAATCACAACATGCCTACTAATGTTGTATAACATGTTTACAGTGTTAAGTATATGTTCTGTTTCAAAAACAAACTATACGTAGAAGCTTCAAAAAAAAGTCATCAAATAAGATATGATCGGAATGGTGAAATATGTCTACAGTTGAAAAATCGCGTAATTTTGGTGCCGATAGTTGTGGTCAATGCAATTTTCTATTCTTTCTCCCTAGAGGTAGCCCTATCTCCGGTGGTTATTTTTCATACAATTTTTATACCACTGGTTGCGTCTCATCGATTTGAAACAATTTTCAGTTGAAGGTCCGGGCAAAATACGTAATTTAGACAGTCAAATGATTGTTTATGTGCATTAAGGGGTTTGACTTACGGGATTGACCGTCCTGATCGAGTCCTTCTGAGCACAACCATTGAAGATCAATTTAGAGCATGGAGATGCAGATCGCGATTTCATTCTTTCAGGGCAGTTTTGGGTTGCTTCCGGTCCGAATTGATCAAAACTCCAAGTATTAAAGTTGTTCCCCATACTTTAATCTTCATCTTTCATATTTGGAGTTTGTTGAAATTCGATGTTTTGGTGGAGGCACGTCCGGCGGTTCGGGTATTTAGTTTTCACCTAAAAGCTTCGTAGGGTTGTTGTGTTTGCTTGTAGGTGGTTTTTGGTAGAAGATTGTGGGGTTAAGGGTGGTGGCGCGTGTCAGGACCCACCCCGAGTTAAATCCTTTTAACTAGAAGTAAATCTTGCTGGGACCACCTCAAGGGAACTTCTTACCGAAACCCCCTTGAAATGGCCAACCCTTCCTACAAACCAACTCAACACTTCCATGAGTATTTATAAACAATCCCTAACTCATGAAGGCATCCTGCTCCCTAATGTACTTAAAAAGCTAAGCTGGGTTAGTTAGAGCAGTCTACATGGGAGATTACCCTAATGAATTTGCAAGCAGCAACGGATTGATCGACTATGCCTCGACTCTGGTACGCACGCGACCTCCGCTCTAGAACCCTGCACCACTGGGCATTTGAAAACGAAGGGTCCAGGGGAGAAACATTGAAAACTGTTAGCGTTAGTGGACAAAAATCAAATATAAAAACTCTATTTCCGTTAATGCTCTCCCTCAGAGTTTTCCTAAGAAAATCCGCATGCAAACAAATCATGGACAATAAATAATTAAATCATAAATAATTCCCATGGCTCAAACATAAATAATTTAAATGTGGGGTGTTAACCTCATCCACGAGAAAACCGACCTGCTCTACCACGAGAGGGTCCATTGACCAGCTCATCGGAGAGGGTCCCATGACCCGCTCTATTCGGGAGGGTCCAACCGACCAGCTACCACCGAAGAGGGTCCTGACCTGCTCTATCCGGGAGGGTCTAATGACCAGCTACCACCGAAGAGGGTCAGACCAGCTACTATCCAGAGATGGTACCCGCTCCATCTGGAGAGGGTTCATGCTAGCATGTAATATATATATATATATATCCTTATCCTTTAAAATCCTTTAAAAACCTTTAAAACCTTTAAAAACTCGTGGGAAAAATAATTCGAAAACCAAGTCAAATCTTCCTGACTTTACCCCAAATGCATTGGATTTAAAAACCTTTCCAAGAACCCAAAACCGGTTCTCTGCTTTTACTTTAAAACCCTTTTAAATCCAAGAGCCAAGTTTTCCCTTTTTAAAACATCCCCCTCCATAATCCCAAAACGATGATAACAATTAAAATCATAATCCGAGAAAATCCTTTAAAACCCCGGGAAAGGTAAGAACCTCTTTCCCGGCTCATTTATCTTTAAAAGTATTAAATCCCCATTTTCCCAAAATCACCGTAAAACATAAAATGGAGGAAATCATAAAAATAAAGGAGAAAATAATTAAAGTCTATGGCATGCAATTTAATTTAAAAACAAGGTCCACTCACAGTACTTATTGCGACTCCCTTCCTGCTCGGAAAGCTCCTCGAGCGAAACCTCGAACTAACCACGTAGTCGAGCCCGTCTCACGTTCAACCAGAGACTGTACAAATAAACCACTATATTAGTCTTTCTATAGTTGACTTGGTCTTTTCCTAGTTTGACCAGGAAATCCTATTTGACCACGTGTTGACCAAGTTCCTTTCTTTTTAACAGCTTTTCCAAACATTACACTTAATTCCGATTATCGACTCGAAGTTTGGTTTCCGACTTCGTAAACTCAGCGTAACGACTCGATTCCTTACTATTTTGACGATAAGTTATCACATAGTAATTTTGTGGAATGACTATGGATACCCAATCAACCACTTTACCAATTTACTGGTTATGAGTCGATATATCCGGTAAGAAATTATCCGAATTAATTACAGCACCTAACTCGGAGACTAAGATTCCTGAGTTGTCTAGAATCTCACTTAAAGATCTGGTTGTCTTAACTTAACCGGTTACTAAGATTAACCTTTCCCTTTTTACTTTTATCGGTCAATCTTCCATAAATGGAAACCTTCCAAAAAGGGAAAGTTTCCGAAAATGGCAAGTGTTCTTTAGATTGGGAAGTTTCCCAAAATGGAAACTTCCTACTTACGTCCAATTTTCTCGTAACTACTCAAATTAGAAATTAACCGAACTTTTCGACTAAAAGCCTAACAGGGATTCGATTTCTACATCTTTGGCATTCTGTCGGTTTAGCTGCATCACCGGAATCTTTGCCGGATTCCGGCAACTTGCCGGATTTTCGCCAGAGTTTCCCCGTTTTCTTCGTCACCAAGTTATCGACGTAACAGCAGTCCAACAACACAAACACAGATCAAAACACCAATCAACAACACGGTACAACAAGAATTAACCACAGTTCCAAAAAGGGAGAAACTTTACCTTCTGCCTCTGCTCCAAACTCCCACCCTCTGCCGAGGGTAACCTCTGCACCACCACAGGGCATCACAGTAGGCCCTTCAACCCTCCTTTCACCATTCTTCCTTCTCCTTCATCTCCAAAGCCACAACCACAACAACACATAACACCAAAACTCAGAAAAACTCTAACAGTCGACACAACCAAAATCCCAGAAAACACCAAACTCAGTGAAATCGAACTAGGAGGAAACTATACTTACCCAGCTGCTAGAGATGACGAACCAAGCCTCCTAGAGTTCAGGGAACTCGCCTGAACCCGAGAACTGGTCGCCGGTGACTCGCCGTCGAAACCCAACAGAAAAACAGTGAATGTGAGAGTTTTGCAACAGGGCTCGAATCAAGCATCCAAGGACAGGGAAAGGAAGAAGAAGAAGAGAGGAACGCAACCATACCGGTCACGCACCTTGGCTCCGCCTGGATCACTGGATTCTGGTCGTTGACCGGCGAGTCCTAACTCGGCGGATCTCCCTCTACGGTGGACGCTGGCAGAAATTGGTTGAGAGGTCTTGAAGAGGAGAGTGAGGGGAGTATTTTGAAGGTGGTGCACTGGCGTGGGGCGGCCGGACGCAGCTCCGACGAGGGGAGCAGACTCGGGAGGTCGAAGGAGAGGAGAGACTCGGGTTTGACCAGAGTTTGAGCTCTGACCAAAGTCAACTCAACTACCTCATTTTTATACTTGAATGGACGGTCCAGATCAATTCTCCAAAAGATCTAACGGTCCAGATTTAAAGAGGGTAAAAATAAAAAGGTTAAATGGTAAAAACTATTTACCGGAATAGTAATTGGAAATTACCATAAACTTCAGAAAGTCACAGAAATTAGCCGGAAGCTCCGAAAAATATTCTGAAAATACCGGGAGACTCGTGTCGACACGTACTACCACATCGAGTCATTAAATCAGGTATTTGGAGAGTTTAGAAAAACTCAAAAATTAACTCGAGCGATGACTTATCAAATTACCGATCGCAATTAAAAGCTCTTAGTAATTCGTAAACCTCTGTGAAAAGGTAACTTTTAGGTACGAGATGTTACAGCGCGTGAGACCCATGCGTAGCCACTTGTGGCCGCACAGCTGAAGTCTTCTAGGGCAGTGAGTTATCCCAGTAACATGTGTTCGTCAATACGAACACGTGGATATATAATTTGCTAATTTTGGTTATCAGATGAGCGTGTAGGGTGTTTTGGTGTGGATGAAGGATGATGGAATTCGTTTAAATTGTGGTCGATATTTTTGGAGAATTGGAGTGTGAGATTTGGATGGGTTAAGTCATTATTGCTTTCATGCGACAACTAAGGTCAATTATATAATTGTAGGTGTATATTGCTCGACCAAACGTGCTGGAGATTTACCGTGCGGCGGTAGAAGACGCAGCGAGATTTGAGGTGAGTAAATCTCATTGAGGTTTTGTTTGGTTTTATATAATTATTTGAGCATAATTAAATGGTTTGTTACAGATAGAATATTATATAAGAATATTCGTGGGAATATATATATATATATATATACACACACACGTGTATGAATATAATATATCAATTATATTTTATGGAGCAACGTGGTTAGATAATTATCATGCGGTGAGCATTATCTCACCTAGTTCACGATGAAACTATTATTTCATTTATGGTTCATTGTCTTAAACTTATAAAATTGCTCTCTTGGGAACCAAGTTTTGATTTAAAAATAAATGGACTTGATTGACTAGGTTACATTGGTAAGTTAAAATGATTTTCATTTATAAAAAGATTTTAATCAATTTTATGACTATGAACTATACAAGGCGTGATGACGGTTTGAGATTACGTCATTACTGAGAAACAAGTATTGCTATGCAATATTTATCGGATGAGGTTGTGTGTGTTGTTCATCATATATTGACGTAGACGCTCCAATGATTTCAGGATGTCAGATGGAGCTAAAGTTGGACTAGTTGAGATGTTGATGTTGACTCCCGACATGTGTCAGGTGAGAAGTTAGATGAATCAAATTTTCGTATTCCAAATAGTGCAGTGTCTGAGGTTAAGTGTGTAGTTTATGCCTCGTGATTAGTCAGAGGACTCGTGTTCTAGTGGTGAATTGCGTATTTTAGCTACGGAAGAATGACCCGTATGCTTACCTATGTGACATCTAGATCCTCATGTGTGGCAAATTGATCAATTGTTTCTTGTGTGGCGTTTAGATCTGCCTGTGTGGCGAAGGGATCTATTGATTCCTGTGTGGTGAAGGGATTTATTGTTTCCTGTGTGGTTGTCAGATCCTCCTTTGTGACGAAGGGATCAGTCTTGTTTGTGTGGGTTTAGATCCTCTTGTGTGACGAAGGGATCTATTCCAGTGTTGCAGTCTAGATCATCTTTAGTGGCAAAGAGATCTATTCGGGTTTGGTAGGTTATGTCCTCCTTCGTGGAGTGCGAACATATTTTTCTAGTGTGACGTTTGGCTCAGGTGGAGCGTGTTTGATTTTATTAGTTATTTAATTTTTTTTCTCTGTTATGTCTTGATTTTCTGTGGATTTGAGTAATTCCAGAACTACCCTTAACTGCCGGGATTTCCATGTTTGATTTATGATTTTCTGTGCATTTTTCCTGAACTAATGTTTATGCAGGAAATGTATAATTTTTTTTGTTATAATTATTTATATCAATGAATGCTTGTTTTATATAACCTTTACTTTTTATGATTTAACCTTCTTGTTACGGAAGCTCTCGTATCTTTAGGGTACGAGGCCGTGATTATTTTTAGATTTACTCATATGAGCTGAAAAGCTTACCGAGTTTGTTTGTTTATAACCCGGTGCACCAATCTATGGTGTAGGGTTTGATCTTGCAGGTTTGGGAGTATCAGTGATTTGTGGAGCGGAGGTTTAGGAGCTTATTTGTCGGAGTTGGAACCCTGCTTGTAGCGGTTGTTAGTTGGTAGCAAGTTTCTTGGAGCGCGACTTTATTAGATTATAGATTATTGGTAAAGTTATCATGTCTCGAGTTTCATGATTTTTGGTTATCCTAAAATTCAGGTTGTGACACACACTAACAAGAATACTTCGCATATGTTGACTAAAGTTATACACAACAAAAGTTGGAGTATTACAACAATTTCGCTAGGATGAACTTCAAGTAGAAGTCTCATATCGTATTACCCCGGGTTAATCTGGAGGGGGAGATTGTTATAATCCAAACCAATAACTTAGTGGTTTCATAAGTTACAAGAGTTAGCCTGATTAACTTAAATATTCATAAGTTACAAGAGTTAGCAGCTCTTCGGTTAAAAGGTATTAAGGTGGGAGTTATACAAAGGAAGTTGATGGTTATTTGGAGTTATGGTGTCATGAGTTACGAGAGTTACATGAAGCACCATTATGAGATAGTACTAATGTGAGTTCCTCCTTAAGCGTATAAAATGAGATGTCATTTGCTCATTCCGTAAGATCATCCAAGAACATCCATCAAGCATCATCTTTCAAGTTGAGAAGAGTGTCCACTCCAAGTTTAGAGTGTAGTGTTGTTGATAGGAAAACAAGTATGAGAGAGTGTTTTTCTTCAAGTAGTGTTCTTGAAGTTGTGTATCTCTTGTGTACCTATTTTTATAGTGAAAATTCTTGTTGTTGCTGCTCCGTAGATGTAGATACATTGCTGAATAACGTTATATCTGGTGTTCACTTTCATCTATCTTTTATATCTTTACATATTTATCATCTTTGTAGTGTTTGAGTTGTCACTTCCATTGTATTATTTTTTCCTTAACATTTTCATGACCATGATCGTCCAACCTTTTGATGATCCTTGAAACCACCCTCCTTGAACTGGTTCAGGCAGCTCCAACCGGCCAATTTTGCTTTCACAAAGATCGAAATAGCTCAAGTGGTTAGGTGAAGATTGAGAGAATAACAACAAGGGGAGTTGCGGAGCACTAGGGATGTCTGATCGTGTAAAACCGAGCTCCACGGCTTGCAAACAATGCTTAATTGTATTCGTATACGATCACGTACGCTCAGGTGAGGCATAATCGTCCCCATAATATCATCAGGTAGTGTCTCTCAGCTGCTGGATTTGCGATGTAGTCTTTTAATCACTACACCACCAAACACTAAGCAACCGACTACTACTAGAGTCTCAGAAATTACCTCCATCTTGCTAAAGTCACCAATCAATGAGGAAATAAAAGAAATCATTTTGCTCTACTCTTTCTGTCCATATTTATAAGAGTTAGAACACTTCATATCTAATTAGCAATCAGAAAACGTTTTTATTCTCCCAATAGCATTAGGAAATCAATAATATTCTTTTGCAACTAGGAAACTAATAAAGGAAGCATGCAGCAAGTGCTTCATGGAGGAGTGTAGGGATCAAAATGGGTATTGGGGAAGTTCATATGTTCATGAAGTTGGGTTGATGAAGAAACGTGGTTTTGTGAAGACCCGGGTGGGAATGGTGTGGTGAAGAAGTTGCAGACCAAGTGTTCAACGAAATGGCTGAGTTAGGGTGGTTGCACTTCCGTGATGTTGAGGGCGGAGGAAGTTGGCGACTTGGATGAGACACTGAAGCCA
Source organism: Comarum palustre (assembly GCA_951800085.1). NCBI lineage: Eukaryota > Viridiplantae > Streptophyta > Magnoliopsida > Rosales > Rosaceae > Comarum > Comarum palustre. Next base: position 23,263,507 of record OX637584.1, on the reverse strand, counting down.
GGGGAGTTTCGATAAGCCAAAGAGCTTTTGAAAAATGGTTGGAGAGCTCCTTGCATTCTCTTGGTTCTTTGAGCTGACCATACGTACGTAGTTTCTGTCCTCAACTGAATGTGCACAATATATAATGCGTCTAATTTCCTGTAGTTTGTTGTTTGCTTCTAAATTTCATATATCCGTGAGCTTCAATGGAATTGAGACTTTCGTCTAAATTAATGAAGATGAGAATGTCTACTAACCTCATCAAGATCAAGATGAGGTATGTAGTACTCTTAATTTGAGTGCATGGAGAAAAAAGGTAGAGTAAAAACTCTTATATGCAGTTGTAGCTCTACCTCTTCCTTCACCGTTTTCTGCTGTAAAATGATTTGTACCTGTAATTGGTGTAAACATGGATATTCAGTGCATCAAATCATCCAATACATTTCCGAAAGAATTACATGTAACGAATTTCAAGCATAGAGAAATACCACAAGGGCCAGCTAGTATATGATCAGTTTGTACGTCTATAGACATTGATTCATACAATGTCTCTCCCCAAACAAATGTGTTATTTCAGTCAACTATGTAGTTTTGATGGCTGCAACTTTAGGCACCTCAACAGGAAACAAATGAATCTCATCAATCCAAGGATTCTTCTCCTTTTCCGGATTAACAGTCTTCAAGGCCCTCCACACAGCACTGTTACACTTAAATCCTGACCCGAATGCAATCTGCCACATCCTGTCACCCTTCTTCACTCTTCCCTTGGCCTCAGCGTAAGCCATTTCATACCACAATGAACTACTCGAAGTGTTTCCAAACCTGTTAAGTGTCATTCTTGAAGGCTCCATGTGCCAATCAGTCAGCTCAAGGTTCTTCTCCATCTCATCCAATACTGCTCTCCCACCGGCATGGATACAGAAGTGCTCGAATGCCAGCTTGAAATCAGGGATGTAGGGCTTGATCTTCCTCATCTTGAACACCTTTCTTGCTACCAGAGTAGTAACAAACAGGAGCTGTTCTGACATCGGTAGGACTATTGGGCCGAGTGTGGTGATGTTGGTTTTGAGGGCTTCTCCGGCTACAGCCATTAGGTCTTTTGAGAGGGCGACACCAATTCTTTTGGTGTCATCTTCCTTTTGGAAAACACAGTTGTACGCCCTGTCGTCTGAGCCCTTGTGTGTTCGGACAGTGTGCATGAGTTGGTACTTGGAGCGGCGGCGGTCGGAGGAGCGGTTGGAGAGGAGGATGGCGGCACCGCCCAACCGGAAGAGGCAGTTGGAGAGGAGCATAGAGCGGTCATTGCCAAAGTACCAATTGAGGGTTATGTTCTCCATGCTCACCACTAGGGCATATGAGTTAGGGTGCACCTGTTGACACAAAAAAAGTAAATTAAGTTTCAAGTTCTTTTTTTGTTTTTGGTAAGAGTTTCAAGTTCTTTTGCCTTGTTGCAGTAAGATTTTTTCCTCTTTTTTAATTCATATATATAATTATATATACACACACAAACACAGTACTATATATGTATTTTATGTATAGCTAAAATGGTAGTGAGAGTGATAGTTGTGCTATTTCATGTTGTTGTACGCGGAAGGCCACCAAACCCTATACTAAGGTGTATAAACGTTAACCTACTTTCAGTTTGGTTGAGTGTTTGTTTTAGTAGAGTAGAAAGGTCTCAGATGTGGTTGTGTATATTTATGATGCTAGCATATACAAATAGTCTTTATATGATCTACATCTCAATCCAAGCTGCTATACATGTGAACAAGTAATACACCAAATTCTGGTGAAGTATTTATGGAACCTGCTGGTGCCATGCCATCTCTAAAGGAGTATTGTTATTGTACCGTATTTATTTCTACCTATCTTCCATATATATGGTAAGACTGGATTTATATATGCTTGTTTCAGATACTACGTTTCCTCCTATATTATTGAAGAATTTAGTTAAGAGTAAGATCCAAATGAATCACTCAATGTCATATATGCAAATGAGTTCATTCTAGTTGAAAAGTAAGATGTTCAATATCCACTTATAACTGGAAGTGTGTTTGTTCATAAAAATGTGTAAATTTAATCAATTAAATTTAAGAACAAACCTGGAGAAGCTGCTTGGCAAGATCAATAGAAATGAGGCCAGCACTGCAACCCATCCCACCAAGATTGTAGCTCACAATATTCCCTCTAAGCTTGTAATGATTCACAACCATAGATGACAAAGACGGCGTCGGATTGAACAAGCTGCAATTCACTACCAGAATCCCAATATCCTTGGGCTTCACACCTGTCTTCTCCAGCAGCTCATCAATGGCCCCAAACATCACCATCTCGGCCTCCTTCCTGGCCTCCTCCATACACGGATTCGGCGGAACCCTAAGCACTGCCTCAGGCATGTACGTATTCTGCCCGAGACCGGAGCGTTCCAGAATTTTTTGCTGAAACGCTAAGTTCTCCTCGGAGAAGCTCCCGGTGAGCTTGGACCTGTGCATGAAGATCTCCCTAGTGCACATGCGCGCGTCCTCAGGCTTGTAGCACGCGAAGTTCACCAAGTAGACCTTCCTAGGTCGGGTGGTGAAGTAGACGGTGGTCAAGAAGACGATGAGGCCGGAGCAGACGGTGACGGAGACGAAGTTGAACTTGAGCTGGTCCCATAAACGTGCCAAGTCCTCGACGGTTAGGGTTGAGAGATGAGCAAAAGTCATCATGAGGAGAGGGACGAGTAAGATGTACATGGCGTTGGAGATAAGGTAGTGATAGCCGAGCTTGACGTACTTGAGCCTTACTGATAAGAGAAAGTTCGGAAGCACCCTATTAATAGTACTAGTAACTTGAACATGTTGAACACGATCATGATCATGAATAACGTTTTGCTTCGACGAGGATGTCTCCGGCGCTTGAGTACTCATTTTTGTTCGGAGATGTTGTAAGAGTATAGACAGACGCAATCTAGGTAAAGATGAACAGGGAAGTTTGGTTTGGTTTGTGTTGGGAGAAAGAGTTGGGATTTTAAAGGGAGAGAAGAGTTGGGAGTTCGGAGGATGCAACTACCCCAACGAACTCATAATGTTGAAGCCCCAAAGAGGGCATTGAATTTGCCAACCGGAGAATGGCCATTTGGGCGGAGTTTCATTGCGTGCTATGAATTTGACCTAATTTTAGTGATTATTTGCTGCTTTTGCCATTTTGTAGGGACTTCTTTCCTCACAGCTAGCACGTGTCGAATTATGCATGGTGAACCGTGTTGGTGTGTGCTAGACCTAATTGCACTCTTTTTTTTCTTTTTTCTTTTCGATTTGAATGTTGTTAACAAATATTTGCAAAGCTAAGGGTTAGGTGTTCTAACTTTTAGGCAGTGTTCTAAAAATTGGTGCCCCGAGTCGTCTAAGCGTTGAGAGGCAGATCAATATTTTGATTTTTCTTGAATCGGTTAAGCTGGGTGCAGACGTAAAAATCGACAGGCTGGACAGTGTCTGAGCAGCCTAGAGGGCTCAAAATCGGCTGTCTAGGCGAGCAGGGCGGCGTCTAGGGGCTGCCTGTACGGATTGTTTTATTAAATTATGAAATACATAAAAGCCTATCAAAAATTAGTAAAATTAAACACGAAAAACACAATATTCTACTTTGAAGTCTAAACGAATGACACGATATTCGATTATTATTATTAAGAACATTGTTGTTTTATTTTATCTATTTTTGAAGTATTTTTGTTATTTTGGAACATAAAAGTGTTTTTTTATAAATTTTATATAATGTATTTATTAAATAAATAATATATAAAATACAAAACCGTCTAGGCGCCGTCTGGACGCCGTCTGAACGTCCTGGGCGCTAGGAGCTGATTGTCCGCCCTAGTAGCACTTAGCGTTTTTTAGAACCTTGCTTTTAGGTGCATGTGTGTCAAAGACACTAATAGAGGTTGGGTTTTATCACATATGGAAAACAATTGGACTAACGCAATTCCTTTAAAAGTCTTTTATCGATTTAGATTATGTGATTGATAATATCGATCGAGGATATGTCATTTTCAAGATCAAAATGTAGGTCGATATATGAGTTGAGGTTAGCTAACTAAGAACATCTCTAACAGTTTCCTTAAAATTTCTCTACAATGGCGATGCAAAAGACAAAATCTCTCAAAAAATTGCTCCAACTCTAACAGCTTCTCTATTTTGGAGAATTCAACATTTAATGGAACAATAGATTATATTATTACAATATTAATTATAACAAAAAATAATAATGAGTTCAGATTAGAAAAGTTATTCTAGCTAGCTAACAAAGCAAATTAACATTCTACCGGTCTCAACTTTCACAAATTTAGATTAGGTTTCAGTTAAAGACTTGAATTGTATTTACTCAAAGTTAAATACAACTTAAGTTGTATTTAAAGATACCCTATTAGCTGAAAGCTTCCGCAACTCATATCATGAACAACTTGGGGACCTAATAACATGCCATTAATCAAGCCATTAGAGACGTTTTTAATCACTTCTGTTACAACAATATAACACATTTTCTTAGTTTCAATTAACCGGAATCTATTTTAAACCTAAAACTTCATCCGTTGAGTAGTACATTGGAATGGGTAAATCCGACCCTAAACCATAAAACTTCATCAACCAACACACGCTTCACGGTCCTCGTTAACTATTAGGGTTTCTGGATTTAGGGGTAAGTTTCTGTATTTGAACAGACAATGCATGACTAGTTCTGTAATTCCTGCAATGGTGTGAAACGGAGACTAGAGATGATGGCTTGCTATAATAAGAGAAGAGAGTGATGATAAGAGCTGGTGACAGAGAGAATCGAAGAAGACGAATAAGATGAAGTGATGGCGACCTTTGACCTTCCCTGCAAGTCGTCGTCCTCCCCCCCCCCAAATAAATAGGACAGCAAGTGCGCCTCTCACTCAACAAACCTGAACTCTCTTAAATACCCAAACTTCCTAACCAGAATCATCCACCATTCTATCTATCCTACTTACACGTACGCAGTTACGTAATCACAAGAAGTAGTTGCAGAAAATCTGCAATTAATATTATTATGTTCGAAGCCTCCCCAATAGAATGGGCACCAATATTTGCTCAGTAACTTAGTCGTGGTAGACAGGAAAAACTAAGCCTTGCACGAAAGTTTTCTTGTTCGGTTGGGCATACATGGCATCTTCTGGCCTCTTCTGAATCTGAAGTGTCTCTAGTTGCCTCTTTAAACAATGGTCGGTTGGTTTTAATCTGGGTTGGGACACATAGTATTAATATAGTATTGAGTAATGACCTACATGCTGCATAGCTTGAGGCCAAAGGTTTGGCTTGGGGACGAACTCTTTTCTCCATAATCCTTGGATAAGGACTTTTGCCCTAACAAAGATAAACCTAAACTTAACTCCAACAGTGTCTGTCATGGATGAATAGTAGTCTCGTCTTGGCTATATATGAGCTAGCTTGACTGTTATACAAGTTATGAACTATTGTACCATTTTAAATTTTAAATAATTAAACGATAAGACGGCTCACGACTTAATATATATGTTATATAGATATACCAGTCAAACCCTCGATTGACCTATCTACTTTACAAATACTTCAAATTATTGGAAAATTATATTGGACTCTACATCATCCTTGTCTAAATAAATAGTTTTTGATAACTAGAATATAATTAGTAGAAACATATATATAAACTCTATCTTTTTATCTAATGAGATATGTCTCTTATTAGAAGTTGAAGACTTATTAGTCAATTAACCTGATTAACATTGAGTAATTGAGATAAACCTAAAGACAGGTATCTGATAAACATGAAGTAAGACTTGGACTCTTAATGGGAAGGCACAAGCAGAGTTTGTAGGCCTCTATATACATTAGTAGATTGTCCCTATTCTAACTACGTTTTTATTAAGATTAAACAGTCTCATTCTGTTAGAAATAAGTAGTATAACATAGAAGATATTCTCTGCTTCTTTCGTATTTGTGTATTTGCAGGTTGTGTCGATGTTGATACTGTATTGCTGATGGAATCCTACTGACGAGAATGACAACCATCAATGGTATCCCTTAATGCTGATTCTTATTGAAATACCCTAGTGTAGTTAGAGAACTCTTTATGATATTGGTTTTATGATTCTACAGTATTATGCTTGTGTTCATTATGAAACGATTTTGACTACATTTGTTATGTAATTCAGTCTTCACGCATATACAATAATGGTATCAGAGCTCCGGCTTTTCACAATATCATAAATCGCTTAAGTTTGCATTCAGTAAAAACCAATTCAGAAAAATTTATTGTTTATTTTCAGGCCTACAGTTTTAAGCTTAAACCCGAGTCCATTAAAAACCCAGTTTTCAAACCTGACTTAAGAACAAGCAAGCTGCCGGATAATTCTGCATACGAGGCTAGTCACCTGACTCACCTTAGATGAGATTCAACCCTAGATGCTTAGAATCGGATTACAAATTGTTGAGTGTGCGTCTTCTTTCTCTTCCGTTGGTTTTTTCATTGCAGATGTATGACATTGACGCCAACGTAAGATCTAATTCTATGTTCTTGGGAGATATTTCATTGATTCTATGATTGAAATTTAGGAATACAAATTTGAAATGCTATAGTCATGATTTTGTTTTTGTTTGCCTCTTCATCTATCAATCCAAACTGAATATAATTCATATGAACATAAGGTAAAGTTTTGATCTATTATGAAGATTGATCAATTGATATGAATAAAAGTACACAAAGATGCATACTATATTAATATGCAACTGTATGACGGATTTATAAGCATCATCTCACAAGGGATTCCGAACCCAAACCCATAAATTTTAGAATCGTATTTTTAGGACCTTTTGGCTATGAGATTTCGTTTTGCTTCCGCTAACCTTTTGCAGATATCTTATGCTTGGATCAAGGTGGAAATTAAATCAAGTTCTTATTATGAATTCATTGATACTGTGATTGATAGGAATGCGATATTCAATTACTGTAGTCATATATTTTGATTTTGCATGCCTATGTATCTCAATCATAGTTAGAACATAATCTATATGAACTGAACAAATAAACTTTGATTTGATATGCATACTGATCAAACTGTTGAGAATATAATGCATACTATATGAATGTTGCAGGATACATAAGTACATATACCTCCTAATGAGGAGGATAGATGAATACGTAACTCTCCCAAATTTAGTTTATAATCTTGTTACTGCATTCTTATATGAAGTTTTGATGTTTCTTGCATAATGTAACCTAAATTAAACTTCGATGATTCATAAAAATTTAGATATGATATTAATTATGTTGCACAAAGTAACTTTTACTATCATATTTAGAGAACTGTAGAAGAATCAAAACTTGTGTTGTTTATAAAGTTGTATCGTCTTCTGGTCTCCAAAGAGATATTTTCAGTGTCTTACATGATCTGTATTTTTACTTTAGATATATTGGGACTTTTCTTTGTCCAAATATATTGACTGTTTCCAATATATATTTGAGATTACATGAACATGGTAATACATATGGAAAATTATGATATCAGATTTTATGACACAAAGGCGTTATCTGGTATGAACTTCGATTCATGGGACTTTAAAATTTGTTTCAATAGCTAAACTTATATGTTTAACTATATGGATTGAAATATATAATGCAGTTTACACACATAATATACATATATATGATTTTTGAAACTTATCTGCATTTCATTTTAATTATGTTAAAAGTTGAAGTGATCACTCTGAGACAGATCTATGTCCTCACTAGGTTGAATTTTCAAAAGTGGACGAACCAGATAAAATTCTGCATGTCCATGAATCAGTATATAGATCTTTTGCTTCTTTTGAGTTTTCATGATAACAAGTTGAACTTGCATAATAAGTGATATGTTTCAAAAGATGATCCACTTGTTTTTGGCTTAGATTGCTAGTTTTCAGTAAGTCAGTTTAAATGACTAGGACTAGCCGGCCACTTTTGATAGAGATTGGGCAGAATGATTTGTAATGTATGAATGTGTTATGAATTATCAATCCTTGATGAGATTTTTTTGTGCTTATGTTACATATTATTGTTCTTTAAAAGTCTGGTTTTAACCAAATTGCAGATTACAAGTCTTTATGAGAAATAAGGTCATTAAAATGGGATCATCCTAGATCTTTTACTTTTACATTTACACCATTGGTGATTATATGTTAATGTTTGCCTCTATTGCATATATACTTACTAAATGGTTGTTTTAGATGCTTGTAAAATTAGTCTTTATATATGCATATCATAATTACTGATACTTATACATACTGCATACTTGCCATGACCTTGATAAGTTTCAAAAATGATGCATCAGAACATAAACATGTTCATTATAGTTATAGAGGAAGTAAAACTATTATCAATATTATGGATGTTATCACTCTAAGGTATGTATAGCCACAGTACGTGATCAATTGGCTAAATTGAGGCTTGGTGAGTTAAACACAATTTCTAGAACACTCGAATTGATGGATATTCTACATTAAAGTTTTGCTTTTTATCCATACTGGTATTGAGTGTATAGGATTGTTTGTAGATAAAGATATTTTAGTTTTGTTGTTGTTTTCATGTAAGATTTACATCTTTTGGACACTGAATATTGATCTTGCCTTTTAGTATATCTTTTCTGCTTCTTTATTATATTTTACTGAACCTTAAACTTTAGAATAACATATCATTAAGGTAAACAACTTAAATGATTCAAGTGCATATCAAAATTATGTTAAGTACATAGGAATACTTTTGCTATAGAGAATCTGTTATTTGTTCTTAAAAGACTGCATGTACCGGAACATCTGCTGCTGCTGTGCCTGCTGGGTGGCATATACTGCTGCATTATACTCATGTAAAGCGGCAGTATATGCTGTCTGGGCGGCTTGCTGTTCCCATAACATCTGAACTTCCGCCTCTAGCTGAGTCGTTCTGCTGCTGGTCGAGGCTCCTTTTTTTCTGAAATCCGGGAGTGGTCTTCAGTAGCCCCTTGCCATTTTTTCCAAGACCCCGGCAGTAGAAGTTATTTCCTCACTTTGGGAATGATGTGTCTATGATCCTCGCCCCAACGCTGAGATCCAAAGTGTCGATCCGGGTCATGGCTTCGGACATGTCTTCCTCTTGCATGTCAGACCATGTCTCCCTGACTATTACAGCCATCACCTCGTCACTAGTCTGCCTCACCCTCGCCTAATTTGATAGGAAAAAATAATTAATTAACATTTTGAAATATAGATATATATATATATATATATATATAATTTATTAAATTTTAAAACGTAAAACGACTTACAATATCCTTCTAGGCGTCAAGATATGCCTTATCGTACGTATAGACATACCGGTTGACCTCTGGATATTCCATGGCCGCCTCCTCCATCAACGATGCGAACGGTCTAGAACCGGCATGATGGTTCCTTGTGTTGCGTTGCCGGTTCTGAGCGTTCGCCCGGGAAACGGCCTACAAAGGAAAAAAATTAGTAAAACATATTAAATATAATTCAATATAATAAATTATTATTTTTAATTACCTGTTTATGTGGGTTGTTGAATTCCGATATCAGAAGCCAACGCCACTCATATTCCTTAGACTGGAACTCAAGGAGGGTGCCAGAACGTTAGTTCCCATGCGTAGTCTAGTGGGTTCGTAACTCGTTCTTCCAATCCTTGTACCTGTAATACGCCAAAAAAATTATAAATATTATTAATTATACATAATTTTCTTTTGTCATTAACTTTGCAACGTACCGTCCCCCATGTACAACGTTCGCCCAAGCGTTCCTCAGGTGCTGAGGAACGTCAAACCACACATGCATTAAAACGTTTATTAGTTTCGGCGTTCATAAATCTACAATGTAATAAATAATGTTAAATGTGAATTTTTTTATACTTACCGACATTGCGTTGTGGACCATGTCCTTAACCTCCTGTGGGACCTCACCCTAGTCAGACCACAACATAGAGACTCAATCCCTAATAAGCGCTCCCACGCGACCGGAGTACATCCTTGTCTTGCCGCCCGATACTACGTTATCATCCCCGTCAGTATCAATGACGATCCTTCCCGAGGTACTCACTGTCTTCTCGAGAGTCTTCCCTATAACGGAACCTCTCATCTTCCTTGTCGGCTTAGATTCGACGGTGCCTATCATAAATTGATTATTGATAAATTATTTTTATTATAACATTATAACATAACAAATTATTTATATAATCATTACCTGAGGGCGTTGGGGCGGATGCGATGGATTTCGACTCTGTCGTCGATGATGATACCCTCGTAGAAATTAAATCCGTACCAAACGGCACGAACAGGTATGCCACTGATGGGGTCACTTGCGGAGGTAGTGGATAAATCGATGCCCCTGAGTCATTGACTGCAGGTAATGCCGGTATCAACCGCGGAAAGTAGAGAAGAGGCGGCGGCATTTGTACCCCTGAAGACCCGCCCTCCGAAACAGTAGGGCCCGGAGTCGATGCCCTGTGTATCTCAGGCATACGTGGTGCAGACACCTCCGCCTGAGTCGGAGGCCACATCGGCCTCGAGGAGTGAGGGACGCTCGGCTGCTTGGAGGAATGTGTGGCCCCCAGTTGTCTCTGTGTCGGCTCTAGAAGAGACGCCTGTCAGGCCATCATTGGGCCCTGAAACGGCGTCCGAGGGTTGCTAGACGTTCCTTTAGACGATTCACCCCTTTGGCCCTTCGAACTCTTTGATTTACCAAATAATCCTTTCATCGTAAATAATATAATTAATATTTTGTTAAATATATAGCATTACAAAAAATTAACAACATTATCACAAATATATTAAATATACCAATTAATATTTTAATATACCCAATTTACTAAATATACCAAATTGACTAAATATACCCAAATATATTAAAAATTACCAATTTACTTAATATACCCAAATTACTAAATATACCAAATTTGCTAAATATACAAAATATATTAAAAATTAACAATTTCAATAATATACCCAAATATATTAAAGTATACCAATCAATGGAAATAATTCAATATAATTCAACATTATTACCAACAATATTATCACAAACAACATTATAACAAACCCTAATTATCATAAAATAATTCAATATATTGAAAATAGTTCTATAATTCAATATAAACATGAAATTACATACCTTAATTGTTTGGGAGATGGGGGAGGCGGAGTGGAGGCCGGAAGGAGTTGAAAAAAGTGAAAGAAAATCGAGAGGAGAGGGAGAAAAGCTGTGCGGCCGAGAAGAAAATATGGAGAAAAATAGGGTTCTGTCGCTGGGTCTGAATATATAGGAAGAAGTATAGCCGACGAATAAAAAATTCGTCGGCTAAAACTTAGTAATTTCGTCGGCTATAGTCCCACCTTAGCCGACGAAATTACTAAAATTTCGTCGCCTAAAGTACTTTTTTAGCCGATGAAATTACTAAGAGTTCGTCAGCTAAAGTACTTTTTATAATTATTTAGTAAATTCATGTCCAATTTATATGTTTTATCAGTATTCAACGAAAATCCGACCATCAGATATCATCGTTATGTTGAAACATGTGTGAGGGTAAATTTTCAGCATCATCGGACAAACTTAAGGACTCGATCTGCACGGTCAATCCCGTTAGTCAAACCCCTAAACACAAACAAATGGTGATTTGACCGTCTAAATTACGTATTCTGTCCGGACCTTCAACTACAAATAGTTTCAAATCGAGGAGACGCAACTAGTGGTATAAAAATTATAAGAAAAATAACCCTCAGAGATAGGGCGTCCTCTATTGAGAAAGAATGAAAAAAATGCAATGACTGCAAGTATTGGCACCGAAACTTATCGGAATTACGTGATTTTTCAACCACAGACATATTTCATCGTTCCGGTCATATCTTATCTCACGAATTTTTTTTGTTTGAAGCTTTCTATGTATAGTTTGTTTTTAAAACGGAACATTTACTTAACACTTGTAAATTAGTTATACAACATTAGTAGACATATTTTGATTCTGACGATCAATCTTGTGAAACGAAAAACCGACCGTCAGATATCATCATTATGTTGAAACATGTGTGGGGGTAAATTTTCAGCATCATCAGACAAACTTAAGGACTCGATCCGCACGGTCAATCTCGTTAGTCAAACCTCTAAACACAAACAAACGGTGATTTGACTGCCTAAATTACGTATTCTGTCCAGACCTTCAACTACAAATAGTTTCAAATCGAGGAGACGTAACTAGTGGTATAAATTATTATTTTATTCATTTATCTTTAGCCGACGAATAATTAGGATATTTGTCGGCTATATTATAGGGTTTATGGTTTACAGTTTAGCCGACAGAAAATTAGGGTATTCGTCGGCTCAGACAGTCTTAGCCGACGAAATACAACATATTTCGTCGGCTAAAACTGTAAAATAGATAAAAAAAACAGGTGGTTTAACCGTACACATTCCAATTTCCTACATATATAGCCAACATTAAGATACATTATGAATTCAACAGCTTGTAGCATATAAAACACACATCAATTTGTATTACAAATTCAAACAAAGAAGGCTCGTAATCGGAATCATCCGATGAGTCTTCTTCGGTGTCAGAATTAATTTCTGGCAATCTATGCATTTCTACATCACAAGAGTCGTCGTCTGTTTCTTGATTTGGATCCACATCAATAAGCCGAGCGTCTAAATCACGAATTCGAACCGAACGACCAGCTTTAAAATTATTAAGGTGAATTGTAGAGGAGTCAGGAATACCTATTGCACTGTGTTCTTGACACGCAACATCTTCTTCCTCGTCTTCAGCCTCTCCAAGTGTAGCCGCCCGGTAAATGTCCTACATGTTGCATTTTCCGGAGATCAGATTTTGTCACTTCCCTTGTGCATAACTTCTGGAAGAATCTTGACAACGCTACTAACTGCTCCACCACCTGACGGGGAAGGAACGGTCGAATGAAAATAGGGAAGAGACGTTGTAGCAGAATATGACAGTCATGACTCTTTAACCCGTACCTTTTATTGTCCCGAATGTTTACACACCGGGCTATATTTCCTGCGTAGCCAGAAGGATACTTCACATAACTCATCCACCTGAAAATTACGTTCTTCTGGTCAGGCTTCACGATGTACGGAGCTTGAGGCATTTTTTTCTTCCTTTTTTTCAACCACAAATGTCTTCGTATCTCCATTTTTTTAACATCAATGCGTGCCTTTGGACCGTCTTTCATCTTTCCCTCCAAGTTCAGCACTGTTCCCACCACACTGTCACACACATTCTTTTCTATGTGCATCACATCTAGGTAGTGTCTGATCAACAACTTACTCCAGTATGGGAGTTCCCAGAATATGCTCTTATGTGTCCAAAATTTATACCTGTCGGGTCTGTCAGGTATTGCCGCCACAATATTAGGATGATTGCTGAGCTGCCCAAAATCATACTCATTAAGCACTGCTAAAATTTCTTCCCCCGTCCATCTTCTAGGAGGCACACGAAGTTCTACAGTCTCATCAAATGTCTTATCATCGAACCGCCATTCGTGATCATACGGAAGGACAGGACGGTGACTCAATCTGCATATCTTGTTGCAATGACTACTGCTCCCCTCATCGCATAGGCACTCTGGACAAGCCTTGTATCCCCTAACAACGTTGCCCGACAACATCCCACAGGCAGGAAAATCACTAATGGTACCACGGACGTTGTTGCAATGACCAACATCCCAAAAACACTTAAGCTCTTCAATCAAAGGTCTCAAATACACATCGAGACACTTCCCTAGATAACCGGGTCCCGGAATCAACAAACTCAACATATTTTATTCCTTCTTCATGCACATCCATGGAGGAAGGTTGTATGGTACCAAAATCACCGGCCATACACTGTATTGAAGACTCATGTTGCCAAAAAGATTGAACCAGTCGGATCTGAGCCCGAGCCTCACATTTCGGATTGAACCTTCTGAAGAACCCGTCGGAAGAAAATTGCTCATGATCATGCGGACCCCCTGATGATGTTTCACCATGATATATCCAACATGTGTACTTCTCTCAAAACCCATTACTTTTAAGGTGCTGCCAAACCTTGTCAATTGCAAATTGATGCATATCGCTGCGACACTGACATTTAGTGCACGGACAATAGAAAATTGTATTCCATTTAGCATTATCCATCACATATTCAATAAAACTAATAACTCCTTTACCATATCAGCGAAATCCAACTCTTATCCATATCCTGAGAAGATAACATAATATATATGTATAAACGCTAATTAATTAATTAATTAAATTTACAAATCATTTAATATTCTATCTACAGTTAACGTATAATTAATTAATATATATATATATACATGCATATATATATATATATAATAATTACTAATTAATATAATCAAATTAATATATATATATACATATATATAATAACAACTTCATATATATTATCAAACTCAAATCGATCATCTCAATCACACTCAAAATCCAATATAATCAACTCTAATTAAAACTTAAAATCAATACATAACAAAAATAAAACTCTTAAATCAACTCAAAAACAAGATATATATACATATATGTACCTATATATAGTGCCACAAACTAATTTCGGACAGATTTCGACAGTACCCAACAATTTCGACAACCCCCAAACTTTTTCTCCCGTATTTTCTTTCACATCAGCTGCTGTCTAGATCTGGAAATATAAAGACTTTTAACCGACGAAATTATATATATCGTCGGCTAAACTTTAAAAATTTCTTCGGCTAAAGTCTGAACTATAGCCGACAAAAAAAACCATTTTAGCCGACGACACAACATTTCGTCGGCTAAAAGTCCACTTTAGCCGACGAAAAATTAACTTAGCCAACGATATTTTTTTCGTCAGCTAAAATTGACTTTAGCCGACGAAAAAAAATTTCGTCGGCCTGTTAATTTTTTTTTCGTCGGCTATAACAGTTATTCTGGTAGTGATATGTTCCTTTTATTTATTTTCGGTTGTGCTATAGTTTAATTCAAATATAAGAATGTAGTATCTTCCCTTATATCTTGTTGTCTACATGATAATTAAGTTGGTCTTATTTTATTTAGCCAAGTGACTCATTTAATTTCTTACTTAAGCGAGCCTACATGAAATACAGAAAGTGATGTGCTAAGGAACATAAATGTATAAAGTGCTAAGTTTTGTGAGTTGATGTATCAATAAGGCTTTTCTGAATTTGTTTTGTACGTGTTCCGAGATTAAAATTGCTTTTTGACAAAATGCTTGCATATCAAAAAATTTATCTTCATATATGCAAGTCTCTAGAAAATTTTGTTAAAAACTACAGTCAAGATTAATACAGTTCTTAAAGTTATAATAAAACATGTAGCATTAATCAAGGTTTCATGATCTAATCACCTATTTTGATATCTTAAGACCTTTGTTTGCACTGTGAGGAATAACAGATTTTTTGTTATATATATTGCATGTTGCTTAATACCCTTAAGAATGATGAGTGTCACAAATGCATTAGTTATATATTACTGCAGTTTTATGAGGTAATTTTACCTCAGGCTTTAGATGAAAAACTGGAATAATGTAATTATATATCATAAATTGCTGATTCAGGCTTAAGTATTTGTTCTCTTTTTCTTGTTTCATATATGTAATATATGCAGAAATTTAAACTCATTATACCTTTAGTTCGTACTTGAGATGGTATCAATCTAGTTAGGTCTTATTACATCAGTTTGGTGAAGATTCAAAAATCTTGGCTATTCATAATACTTAGGATCCTATTGCATATATAATTAAGTAATATTATTGCAGGTTCTTATATATATATTTTTTGCAGGTTTTTGCCTTGTCAAAAGACAAATACATCTTATGTGTTTCCTTATGCAAATTGAAATTGAATTTTTGACTTCTAATTTCTATATATATGATACTTATCCATGCTTATTGGACACACCTAGATGTGAAAAATGAATAATAAAAACAAGGGGAAGGATTTTATTGTGTTTTTATTATTAAGGATTATATGTGTTTTTATCATTAAAGTCGTTTTCTTCTGGACTCGAAGTGGATCCTCAGTATGCAGCTCATTGGTTTTGTTCACATTATTGATTAAGTTTTTGGTGGTGGGTATCCTATGTCTATTAAATCCACATGTGGTTATATATTTATGTTTGTAGAAGATATTGTAGCATGCAAACCATGAAACATAATTAATAACTACTTCTACAATGCAGGCTGAGTACATAACAATGTATGAAGGAGTCTGTAAAGGCTTGTAAATTAGGAATTTTTGATACATTTTGATGCTCTTAAATTCATAGTTCTTGGAATACTTGGAGATATTCTGTTACCATCTTTTCGGAAGAACAACAAAAGATCAAGCAATTCAATGACATAAAACTTAAGTACTACAGTGTGAGACAAAGAGTTGAATATGGTGACATAAAAGTTCCCAATATTGATACTGAGCTCAACTTGCAGGTCCATTCACTAGAGTTTTATAGTTTGGATGTTTTCAAGAACATGTAAAAACCTAGGAATATTATCAGAATTGGATGCTTGAGTTATGTGGGAGTCATTTTTTATATTTAGAATTGTAGTTCTTTTCTTGTAGTAGATTTCAAAGTTAGAATCATCTTATACCATTATATTTCATGATTCATCAATAAAAGTCATGTTACAAAAGCATACATCTTCTGCATAATTGTTATATATAGGTGTGTAAATATATATTGTTGAGTGAACCATTACGCAGTTTCATTATGCAAGTGACAAGTTCACCAATTTCAAGCTTGCTAATGAGATTCTGAGTTACTCAGGATCATACAGTGGACTTGAGCACAAGGAAATCAAGGTAGACATAATTTTATTTTTGTTCTCTTATTTATCTTACTATGTTTATGTGGTGTGCAGTTTTTGGTGTTAGTGATCTTTAATTGATTTAGTTTTATGATTAAATTCAATCTTAGGTTCTGCATCGATTTTGCATATTGACCAAGCTTGATAAGTTTGAGTTGTTCTTATGTTTCAATGCGCACTATAGAACTGATATAATTCATTGCAGCTCAAATACTATATACAATGATAACTTGGTCCAAGTAGGAGATTGTTGGAAAACAATATTGGACTCTACATTATCCTTGTCTAAATAAATAGTTTTTGATAACTTGATTATAATTAGTAGAAACAAATATATAAACTCTATCTTGTTATCTAATGAGATATATGTCTTTTATTAGAAGTTGAAGACTTATTAATCAATTAACCTGATTGACATTGAGTAATTGAGATAAACCTAAAGACTGGTATCTGATAAACATTAAGTAAGACTTGGATTCTTTATGGGAAGACACAAGCAAAGTTTATAAGCCTCTATATATATATCAGTAGAATGTCCCTATTCTAACTACGTTTTCATTGAGATTAAACAGTCTCATTCTATTAGAAAGAAGTAGTATAACATAGAAGATATTCTCTGCTTCTTTTGTATTTGTGTATTTGCAGGTTGTGTCGTTGTTGATACTGTATTGTTGCTGCAATCCTACTGACGAGGATGACAACCTTCAATGGTATCCCAAAATGCTATTCCTTATGGAAATACCCTAGTGTAGTTAGGGAACTCTTTATAATATGGTTTTATGATTCTACAGTATTGTGTTTGTGTTCATTGTGAAACGATCTTGATACATTTGTTATGCAATTTAGTCTTCAGGCATATACAATATACCAGCGTGTTTTGCGTTCATTTTTATCTTACCACGGTATTTAGACAATATTTGAAGTATCTAAGAAGATTGGTTATTAAAAATTTAGTTTCTATCAATTAATACTCCGACCTATTGATGATCCATGGTCCGTATATCGGCGGCTTCCCAGCTAGTATGGTTGAAGAGTCCTGTAGGTGAGTTATGTTTTGTAAAATGGAGTGTGGTACTGGATATTTTTTCTGACATTAGATTTCATACATCCTTTTCATAGATAGAGCTTCAAAATTTTCATTAATTTCATAATTGGCAATCAAAGAAAATTTGTGTTTCTGATAGAGGAGGAAGTACCCAGTCTCAACCAAAATCTGATCGATATAAGGTCCTTGCTAGTACTGATGGATCACATGTTGGCAACATTTGTAGTAAGCAATTGGTTAAGGTGACCCTATGGAGTCTGTCATCTCTATATATTAAGCAAAACCTAGTTGCTTACTGTTTATATAAATGGTGACATTTTGTTTTTGTCCTTCAATTTTTTACATTTTTTTTATTCTTATCCATCTATAAATAAATTGACATTTTTGCTTTCAATTTTTATATTATTTCAGTTTTGGCACTCATTATATTTTTAATGTCAATTAAGGGATTTATTAAAATAAAGTTCAATTGAATTGCATAAAAAATAATTACATTTTTGGCAATAATATTAATAAAAAATAATAATAATATTCATAATAGTAATAACAAAAATAAAAAAATGAATCCGTTCTAGACATAAATAATTGTGTTGGAGGTATTTAAACCGATTAATATTGGTTTTGGCAATCCATATGAGTATGACATGTGGGTAGGGTTTAGGAGATCAATTTATTTCTCTAAGTTTTTAATTCAGCTTATGATATATATATATATATATATATATTGATAAGTGTTCTTTACTTACAATTCTAGACATATTGGCTGTTAATATAAATTCGGTATTAACTTCATCTTAATCAATTGTTTAATTTTTATTAGAGTTTTAGAAAACTGTTGTTGCAATATTGACCAGACTACAAAAAAAATCACAATAATTAATCCAACATGTAAAACCGCACTTCGGCATGAGCACGAGTGCGTGCACAGAGGCTAGATGAATCAAAATGAAATCGAGTCTGCTATTGTGTTGAAACACATTTAGGGTTTAAAAATAGTGAGGGTAATTTACAAAAAAAAAATCATGGTTTTTAATTTAAATATGATGTTAATATCATCTCAAACAATTGTATTTGTTTTATTTGTGTTTCAAAAAGTTGTTGCACACTATTAATCGAATTATCATAAATTTTATAATAATTAATCAAATTGATAAGACGCTATCGACACGCGCTTTTCGCGCGCGTGTGAGAAGTGAGTACATTATAGAAAGCCTTCCGATTTATAACCTAAAGATTGCAGTTAGCTTTTCAGCGACATGCACATGCATTCTAATAAATTGGTCTGCAAAACATAACATGGCCATTGTCACATATATAAATCAGACCTAGCTAGCCTCATACAGCTTGAAAAACTTAACAAAACTAAATACAAACTCTTGGGGAAGGTCCAATTTTGAGGACGACGACGACTAGAGGGAAGGTCAAAGATAACTGCGTACTCGACCTAGTTGCGTGCGACTATGCGATAATTTCCTTGTGCTTCTTGGAATGTCTTCCTAGGTCTGCTAAGTTTGCCATCTTATCTCATATGATGACAATCATGGCCCTAAGGATGCACGTAGTCAAATCTTCAAGCAAGGAACGCAAGCAGTTGCAAACATGCTTGGTGCTCGACTGCTCGGGCAAGTGAGGAGCATTTCATAGCTCATAAACTTCATTATAACTAACAGTTCATGTCTTCATTTTTGTGCTTGCTAGTATCACTTGCAAATTGTTCACAGAACAGGACTATGCATCGGTCATATATATAAGGGGAAAGCATGCCTGTGTTTCATACGTACGAGACGTGCATATATGCCAAGTTAATTCGATCAGCAATCGTCATTAATCAATAAAGTTTGTACTGATGAAAATGGCCGGGCGGTATATTATTTTGTCTTTCTCGATCATCTTGGACGTAAGGTATATAGTCTCCCCTACCACCGCACGTAGAAACTGCCGATAGCTCACCAGCCATGACAAATTAATGTTTTGGATCGAAGATGACATATATATCATGTTACAAACCAAAGAAAAAGATCTCAATGTGCAATTGGAATAAATGACAAGTGCAAGAGAAAGCAGGAATAGTTAGATTATTAGGGTTTTACATAGATTGGGTTATATATGGTTAGGGTATGAAGTTCTCGTCAGTGGCAGATCCAGGATTTATATATGGGATGGGTTTCAACTTTGGCCTAAGGCCAAAAAAAAAATTTTGGGGATGAAACGAAATCCAACATCAATCGGTAGCATTAATCAACAAAAATCCAACATCAATAGGCACTATGTGGCAATATCAAACCCATATGTCATTCAAAATCAGTAGACAGAGTAAATAGACAAACCTGAGAGCTGAGAAGTGGAGAACCAGTGAAAATAACGGGAATCCAACCAGTGCCCAAAGCTTGAAGCCATCATCAAATTTCTGAAAATTAGATGTCTACATTAACGAAGCAACTCTGGTGTTAGTCACCACTAGAACTCTCTTTCCATGAACATGTCTACATTGATAGAAAAATCAAACCATAGGAACTAACACAACCCCGAATCCACACTAACCAATCCACTCAATCAAGTACAATTTCAATCTTTTCTTCAAAATTCAATCATTTCTTTCATGATCAACAATAAGATACTTCTCTATTACTAAAGCTAATCACTCCAGCTAATAAAAACGCAGTAAAAATAACCAATTCAATAGCATTTTGATAGAAACAGTTAGTCACTGTATAACACAGTAACTAATCAAAGAGAATTTCAGAATTAAAACCTTTGGAGAAGCTCGGGTTGATTAAGAAGTCCGAATCCAGTGTAAATTGGGTAGCTCCGATCACCCAACCCGACCTCAAGTTGAGAGGATCAGAGATCAGAGAGGCTGTGTGCCTGTGTCGATCTATGACTGTGAGGACTGAGGAGGCTGTCAGAAAGAGTTGGGGACTTCACTGCCTCGCTCTCTAGTTGAGAGGATGACTGGATGAGAGAACAGAGATGGCTGTGTCGATCGATCTGTGAGGAGAGAACTGAGGAGGCTCAGAGGCTGTCGAGAAGTTCTCGACATATATACAAGTGAGCTCGATATATATAGTAGAAGAATAGAATTCGGTATGATATTCTCACTACCAGAAAAAAGACTTTAGCCGACGAAATATCCAAAAACAGGCAGACGAAATTTTTTTTCGTCAACTAAGTTAAATTTTCGTCGGTTAAACTAATTTTTTTGTCGGCTATAGTTAAATTTTAGCCGACAAAATTTTTTTTCGTCTACTATAGTCTGTGAACTTTAGCTGACGAAATTTGAAAAGTTTAGCCGACGAAATTAGGGTATTTCGTCGGTTAAAGTACCTTTTAGTTATAAAATTGCACTACGGATATTTTAGTGTCCGATTGACTATTGTGATACCAATCTGGAAGCAAAACGGCCCTACGAGTCAAACTCATGGCTAATGCCATGATATATGGACTTTTTTGGCCATCCGAGTTTGTTTAAGGCTTCAAAATGAAGTTTTTCTTAACACTTAACACACGAAAAATGCCCATATCTACACCTATATGAGGTATTTTGGTCGAACCTTCAACATAACAAACACTCACCATAATGAGACGCAACTGTTCATCTAAAAATTTTGAGACATTTACCCCTCGACGATAGGGCTCTCCATATAGTTAAATAATGGTAAATAGTAGGCATGTTGTGATTTCAGTCATTAAAATTCACAAACAAAATTACGACATCAGATATCATCAATATGTTGAAATATGTCTATGGTAAAAAATTAAAATTTATCTGATAAATTTAAGGACTTCAGCTGGACGGTCAATCTCGTAAGTCAAACCCCTAAATTGTATTAACTGCAACTATCTGCACCGAGACTTTACCGAAATTACGTGATTTTTCAACCATAGACGTATTTCACCATTCTGGTCATATCTTATTTCACGACTTTTTTGCGTTTGAAGTTTCTACATAGAGTTTCTTTTAGAAACGAAACATTTACTTAAAGCTTAGTAAACAAGTTATACAACATTAGTAGACATGTTGTGATTCCGATGATAAAAGTTGAGAAACAAAATTTTGACCATCTGATATGATCATTATGTCGAAATATGTCTATAGGAAAAAATTCAACTTAATCCGACAACGTTAAGGGCTCGATCCTTACGGTCAATCTTGTAAGTCAAACCCCTTAACGCACGGAAACGGTCATTTGACAGTCTAAATTATGTATTTTGCTCGGACCTTCAACTGAGAATAGTTTCAAATCGATGAGACACAACCAGTGGTATAAAAATTGTATGAAAAATAACCACCAAAGATAGGGCTATGGCTAGAGAGAAAGAATGGAAAATTGCGTTAACCGCAACTATCGGCACCGAGACTTTAAATGAGATTCTGGTCAAGTCAGGAATCTTGGTCAAAAATTGAGTTGATCGTTGTAATTAATTTGGATAATTTCATAATCGGTTTATCGATTCAAGGTTAAAGAATTGTTCAAATAGACACGTTGGGTGTCGATAGTAATTCCACAAATTTCTATACGATACCTAACATCAAATAAATTATTAAGAAAAAGTCAATACGTTATGGTTGTGTACGAAAACTAAATTTTAAGTCGATAATCAGAAATTAGCTTAATGGTTGAAAGTAGTTAAAAAGGAAGAAATTTGGTCAACTCCTGAACAAATTAGGACTTCCTAGCCAAACTAGGAAAAGTACAAGTCACCGGTACTAAAGACTGATATGTTTTGGATTAATTTTACAGTCAATGGTCGAACGTGCGATTGGACTCGACCATGCGGATATTTTGAGGTAACGCTCGAGGGGCATTCCGAGCAATGATGAGGTCGCATTAAGTATTGTGAGTGGATGTTTGTTTTAAATTAAATTTATATGCATCTTTTCTCTTTTGAGGTTTTCTAATTTACTGGATTATTTTACCATCCATTTATATCCGGTATTTATTTTGATTTAAGGATTATGAGATTTTTATTGGTAGGTTATTTGGTCATATACATATGCATATTTTTTTTATATACGTGTTGTGATGAAAATATATTATATTCGTACGGGAGGTATACTCCGCCATAATGTTATAGTAAATAATTAACGGTCGTCATTATGAGCTCGAGGCGCAAGCGTCGTATCCCCGTTATATATACATACATACATACATACACACATAGAGTCAAATCATGATTATACATTATTTTCTTATCGGGAGTATACTCCGCCATCATGGTGATGCCTATTGATGTCGTCATTATGAGCGTGACGTGAGCGCGAGGCGCAAGCGTCGTAGCCCGGTTTGGATATACTTGTGTGGTTATGTGTTTGAGCGAGGCTCAATTTACTACAATGTATTAACTAGCGAGGCTAGTTACATATATGATCACATTTTCAATATTTTATCTAACAAGGCTAGAGTCAGTGTTTGCTGATTTTCACCCTGATGCATGCATATGGATTTTTCTGGAAATTCAAAGGGAGGACATAAATTGATTGTCAAAGGGAGGACATAAATTGATTGTTTTCACACGCTTGGATATTCTTTTTGTCCAATCACTCTAACGTCCTGTTTTTAAATATTTTCCCCTGGGCCCTTCATTTTCAAATGCCCAGTGTTGCAGGGATGCTGATAAGAGATCATGCGTACAGAAGACGATGTATAGTCAATTAGTCTGCTGACGCTAGCAATTTTACTTAGGTATCTCATATATGTAGATTTGCTCTGATTACCCCAACTTAGTTTAGTTTACATTTTGTGAAGCATAGTTGTTGTTTGAAGAGCAGGATGGCTCCAGAAGTTGGGGTTGATTTATTCATGGAAGTGCTGAGTTTGTTCGTAGGAATGGTTGTCCATTTCAAAGGGGTTTCAGTAAGAAGTTCCCTTGAGGTGGTCCTTGCAGGATTTACTTCGTGTTAAAGGGGTTAACCCGGGGTGAGTCTTGACAGGTCTTCAGTACCCCCTCACCCTTCTTTCCTAGACCCCGGCAGAAGAAATTATTTCCTTGCGGTGGGAATGCTGTGTCCATGATACTCGCCCTAACCTTGAGATCCGAAGTGTCGATCCGAGACATGGCTTCAAACATGTCTTCCTCTTGCGTGTCTGTTCATGTCTCCTTCACTATAGCAGTCATCACCTCGTCACTAGCCTGCCTCACCTTTGCCTAATTGGATAGGAAAAAATAATTAATTAACATTTTGAAATATATATATATATATATATATATATAATTTTTTTAAAAAATAGAAAACGTAAAACGACTGATAATATTCTCCTGGGCTTCAGGATATGCCTTTTCGTACGTATAGACGTACCGGTTGACCTCTGGATGTTTCTTGGCCGCCTCATCCATCAATGATGCGAACGGTCTAGAACCAGCATGATGGTTCATTGTGTTGCGTTGCCGTTTCTGAGCGTTAGCCCGGGAAACTGCCTACAAAGGAAAAAAATAAAATATTAGTAAAATATTTTAAAACTTACTAATTAATAATAATATAAAAAATTATTATTTTTAATTACCTGTTTATGAGGGTTGTTGAATTATGATATCAGAAGCCAACGTCACTCGTACTCCCTGAACTGGAACTCAAGGGGGTACCAAAACGTGTGTTCTCATGTGTAGTCCAGTGGGTCTGCAACTCGTTCTTCCACTCCTTGTACCTACAGATACCATAAAAATATTATTAATTACACATATAATTTTGTTTTTTCATTAACTTTCCAACGTACCTTCCCATGTGCATAACATCCACCCAGAGATGTTCCTTAGGTGTTGGGAAACGTCAAACCACGTCTGCATTAAAACGTTTATTAGTTTAGTTTTTCATAAATCAACAATTTCTATACATAATATTAATTATGAATTTTTTAAACTTACCGAAATTGCGTTGTGGACCATGTCCTTAACCTCTTGTGGGACCTCGCCCCAGTCTGACGATGAGTGGTAGGAAGACGATGACCGTGGGGCAGCATCGAAGCAGTGTACTATAGATAATCATCAACAGCCTTCACGGTCGATTTTGTCTCAACTTTAATCTTCATAACGTCCATCACACTTTCAAGAACCGTCTTCTGACAACCGGGGTACACAGGGGTCTGTTGGAAAGCCAGTAGTTTGTTGTACTTGTCAATACTAGCAGTGTTGACAACTCTAGGGAATGGCTGAACCGGCTCAGGCATATACTGTCCTTAAGAGCATACACCGCTCTCATAAGAAAACATATCGTTGATAAAGACCGTTGTTGGATCATTAGATGTACTGCCCGTCTCAGAAAATTGCCCATAATCATGCGGGATCCCTGATGATGTTTCACCGTGATATATCCAACATGTGTACTTCTTCCAAAACTCGTTACTCTTCAGGTACTGCCAAACATTGTCAATCGCAAATCGATGCATATCGCAAAACATATGTTTCTAGGTAAACACCATATCATTGGAATCCGGTCAACGACATTTAGACAGACTTCAATAAATGTAAACCCTCCTATCGTCGAAGTCTGGTCAACGGCCGCCGGAGTCCGGTCAACGTCATCAATAATGAGAATCCTATTATAGAATCTTTATTTGATAATAGACATTTATAATGGTTTATTATAGTTTATTTAATCCATTAAAGATATAATTATCTTTTTGTTGTTTAAGTTGAATCTTAGAAATTTTGAAATCTGATTTTGTTAAAGTGAATAAATTTCTCAAAATTTGGGTAGGTGAGTATTAACCCAAATAAAGCCTTATTTGTCATGGAATAGTACTCAAACCACCCTGAACACAACAAAACAGATTTTGCATTTCCTAGTAATCCCTAGGAATCTTCAATCCCCCATACACAACTCTTATAATCGATCTTCCTCTTCACCAGAATTGCCTCGCGCCTCTGTTCGGCACGCACTCTGAAACTCAACACCGATGCAGCTTATTGATCCACTCACCATATCTTGTGGAATGGCTGCCATCATTTGTGATTCATATGGCCTTCATTTGATATTATTAGTTTCTACCTGGTGTCATTTGATCTTTCCAAACCCCCCTAGCTTCTTAAATATTCTATTTAAACTTCATTATTTACCTTAACTACAGCTTATTCATGCTCAAATTTAACAAAATTTAATCAGGAATAATCTATTATGTTACTTTTTTGTACAGCTAAAAAATTTAAGCATACAGACCAGGAACAATAGATGTGGATGATTTCGAATAACGTTCGATGAGTGACATGACCCTAGCGGCCTTCCTCCTATGACGACCATCCTCATGAATATTCCGACTAGTTAGAGCAGCAAGGCGCATTCTGGCAGTTGATCCATATGTTTCAACCATTTCCTTAGACATAAACACCTTTTCCAGAAAACTCAATGCCTCTTCTTTAAGTGAGTCTGTTCCCCAATGCAAAGTATCCAATATAGGAATTATGGCATCAGCCTCACGCAAGACATTGGCTCCTCTTTGAGGAGAGGTTTCAGCAACCAATGTGGAAAGAGTTTGAATTGCTTCGATCGAAGTTTCATAAACCTCATCAGATAAGAGTTTTACCAAGTCAGGCAATGCCTTGGCTTCCAAGAGGCAAAATGTTGAAGTCACACTGCATATACCACCATGCGCCGGGCATACAGGACCACGGGATGCCTTGAAACACCAAAAACCAGTTGGTTTGGATGCAACTGTGAGATTCTGACTACTATTGGAAAGATTACCAATTAAAGCTGCAGCTCTTGCCTTTGCAGTCACTGAGTTAGACCTGAGAAAGTTCACAAGCAAGGGGTATGCTCCTCCTTCAACCAACATGCGCTGGGACACAAGATTTGTGGAATCTGTAAACCTGAATAGAGCACTTAGAGCATTTTCTTTTGCATTCATAGTCCCTGTTCTCAAAATGTTTATGATTGCAGTATGACCACCCAATTCAATTAACTTCATAGTTAGTGATTGTTCAGAAATTGGGAGGTTAGCCAATAAGCCAGCAGCAGCCATCTGTACATCACCCTTATCATCATTCTCGAGAAACCCCACTAAAGCCTCCAGCCTTCTTGGCTTCAGAAGGTATTCTACTACTCCCTCAGGCTCGTGCTGGGAGAAGAGGAAAAGCAAACTTATTGCAATCTCCCGAATTGCTGACTCGGTGTTATCAAGAAGAGGAAGGACTAGAGATACAGCATTGGTACTGAGAACAGCATTTTTAACCAACCTAGCATCAAACTTGCAGATTCCATGAAGTGTTTGCAAGGCAGGCCTTCGCACATTGTAAGACAAGTTGGGATTCTGTTGTAACTCAATCAAACTGATGACAATCGGATCCATCTCAAGTTGACAACCATTTTCATCAACTAAGAATTTAGCTCCATCCTCATCAGAAGCAAACTTCTCCAGCATTTCATAGCATTTAGCAACAATAATGGAGCGCACATTAGAAAACATTAGTTTCAGAACTAGATTAACTCCACCAAAAGAAGAAATCAGTTCTTTGTTGGCATGGCAACTTGACAATTGAACCAAAGCAGATAAAGACGATTCTTTAGATCCAATACTTCCGGATAACATTTCAAGTAAAGGAGGTATAATTCCCTCCTCACCAAGGAGCTTTAAGTTTGAGTCGACCAACTCCATGTCAACAAGTGTTCTGACCATTGCAATCCTTGACTTCTCTGGCCCTATAGTCAACCAGGCAGTATATAAAACAGTTCAATGCACAGTGTCAATAGATTAATAAAACAGTTCCTTAATCGATTATCATCAAATTCTAATCTTGCTCCCGTCTTACTTCGGAGTGGTTCAAAACTTAAAACCTTCCTTTTAGAAACTATCAGCAAACAGAAATATGAGAATGAGATGAACCTCTGCAGCTAAAGCAAATGCCAGATGATTCTCTCAATATCTTTTTTCTTTCTTTACCTTGAATTCAATCATTGTTTCAGGTAAGAATAATTTAGTAAATGGTATTTGTGAACTACTGACATCTCTCTTTTACTTAATTTATGTAAATACATGAGTAGAACTAGAAAAGAGAATTGTTATAATGGTCAAAGAAATGAATCCCGTTACCTTGAACTATGCGATCAATAAGTGGTTTATACCAGCCAGATTTAGCTGCACGAGAAATGTTTTCCTCATTTATGTCGAAAAGCTTCATCAAAATTATTTCTGCTATCTCAGCCGACTCCTTCACAGGACCCTTTAAGAGGGTAACAAGGAAAATAGTTGAGCTGCATTGTTGAGAGAGTTTCTTACATACAGACACATTCCAACCAGATCTGTCTTGCAGCAATTCATATAGCAATTCAATTGCAGCCTTTGAGATGCTCGTGTCCCGTCCTAAGCAGCCTATGATGCGATCCCAACCTGGGGATTCAACCACTTCTTCCTAATAACAATTGTTCAAAGATGAATCATTCACTACAGAGCAAATCATATATGATTTTTACAATCTTTAATCAGGTAAACATGAAATTTGAATAATTCAGCACTTGTTCCATAATGATGTCTTTATCAAATGAGTTAGGACTTCCAAAAGAAAAGTTCCTAAATCCCTAAACTTCAAATCAAGCATAGAAATCTGGTTATGGCTTCAATTTCATTTCTCTTTTTGATATACATGTTAGGCCTAAATATTATGAGTGCAATACTAGAAGAAAACAAAAACAAAACAAAAAAAGCATCTACCACCCAGCTACTTCACATTGAAAATGGTTCTAGTTATTATCGGAGGAGAATCACTATCCAGCTCACATAAGGTCAGCATAGTTAAAAGACAATAGAGAAAGATAAGTATATGCAGCTCTGTAATCAAAGAATGCATGTGTACTCAGCAAACTCAAGTGATGGAGGACAAATTTAAAAGAAAGTACTTTATAGTGGTCGTTTACTCATTTTTCGTATCATTAAATAATCAAAGCTGCATCAAAGACTCATATTAGGTGTTTAATTTACCTTATTTCTTGCATGGCCTTCTACCATATCTTTCAAGGTGATCAAAATCTTGTGCTTTACATCTCTGTTGTGAGAGGTCCCGAGGATGGAGATTATACTATCAGTGAGCCCTTCAATAGCCATCCACTCTCTGTTGATAGAATTGTCTCGCATAAGTTCTTGCATTTGGCTTAAGGCCTCTAACATCATCGTCTCAACACCGGACTTCAGTTTTGCCTTGCAAGACCTGATCTTGAGGCAGTAATTAAGTTCACTCCACTCTTTTATTGTTTGTCTTAATGGAAGATTAAACCGCCAGGAAGTATCTTCAAGCACCTCTCTAGTTTCTGGGTCGGTTCTCTCTCCACTTTCAAACCAGGCTATGAGAGCAGCTCTCTCGCATGTAGTACCAGTGCAAAGGCTGACTGGTTCAACCATCACAGTTCGTTTCAAACAGCAAATAAAAGCTTTAAGGGGTGGAATGTACTCTTCACTTGTGTCATATCTCTCTATGGCCTGAACACGTTGGTTGTATGTCTTCTTGACTTCTTCATAATCTCTTGCAGCATCAGCCCGAGAGAGCAGCTCAATAACCTGTCCTAAGAAAAAAGCTTCAGCTCTTTCTTTCCTGTTAGCAGCTTCTTCTTTCTCCTTTCTGATATCTGCTAGCTCTTTGCTTATCTTTGAGGGCTCTAAAGGCACCCCAACTTCCATTGCTATTTCTTCAAGCATATTATTTGCAAAACCCTGGTCAAGGATCTGGTCTTTAAGACCCTGATTTAGCCTGTCAAAAATTTGAAGCTGAGACTGCGAAGCCTCAAATTCTACCCTTTGCATCTCATTCTGCAGCCTATTCACCTGATCAGATATCCTTGATAAAACTTCAGTATTTGCAAGAGATAAAGCAGCCAAAGACTTTCCAATGTCTCGAGTAACTTCTTGTACCTCCTTCACCATGTGTCGGCACCTGACAAGCAAGTAGAATCGAGCTCGGTTTTTGTACTTCTCAACAAGATTATTGGCCTTTTTCACATCTCTTTCTAGGAACTCCAAAGCAAGCCTTGCAGCTTGAGAATCATTTAGTTCTTGAAGTTGTAATTCTTTTAGTACCAGCTCAATGTCAAACAAGTGCTTAGAAAGGACTTTGAAACTCTCTTTGTCAAAAACATCCTTTGCAGCTTGAGCTGTTTTGATGACCTGGTTAGTTAACACAGCCAAGATAGTCCCAATAGGTATAAGCTCCAAGGCCATTATAGTAGCCTATGCCAGACGATACACCACAGCCTATGAAATCTAGACTATAGCCCGAAAAGCATCTTCTTCACTTCAAATTCTTGCCTTAATTGATTGATCTCCTAGACCATTTATCATCTACCTGTGAAAAAAATGAAAAACCAAGCTTCAAACATTGACCACTTTGAAAAACTTATGCTGATCTATAATATAAACTTAAAGCAAGTCGGGGGCTTTAAGGTAATAAACTTAACTCCAAAACCAATTGGTAATAGAGAGAGTAGTCCAAACTCTTATAAACCCACAGGCAAGGTCCTATATTTCTGATGTGGGATATATATCTCAACAAATTCTCTCATCTTCTGGTGATTTACCTGTCAAAATAGGTTCTCCCTTTGCTAGAGTCTCAATTGTCATGAAAATCTACTAGTATTCTTGAGCCCCATACTACTTTATTATGGTATCAGAGCGGGTTACCCACGTACACGTGTGAAGCTCAAAGGCCACACTAACTCCACGACCATCCAAGTTGTTGTACACGTATTAGGCTTAAAAATTCGTCACACGTGCAGGGGCGTGTTGAGATATATATCCCACATCGGGAATATGAGACCTTGCTTGTGGGCTTATAAGGATTTGGACTACTCTCTCCATTGCTAATTAGTTTTGAAGTTGTACGCCAGACTACTTTATCAGAATCATATGCTGAAAAGAATCTTATTAGTGTAGTATTATTTACCTAGACCTTTTGCTTTCCGTAAATGAATTATAAACAACATCCATATTTCCATGACTCTCTAATTATTGTTTCTGATATAAATCCATGACTTCAATCAACTGAAACTAAACAAAATAGACAGAGACCATTCTCTCACGAAATCTAGCTTACAAGTTCAACTAAGAAACTCTGTACAAAACAAAATACACCAGATAGAAAACACAAATGTCAAGTTTAAGATTTACTCATAACTTTGCACGTAAATGATGTGATATTCCCTGGACACCTATTATTTCTAATATATTCATACCTCATAATTTTGAATCCCCTCAAATAAATGGGATTGAGAGTTAATAATGCTCTGACTCTGCAAAAAGTTTAATAAAAAACAGCAACCTAAGTATCCTTGGACACTAAATCGTAGTATTTTTATATGGATACAAACTTCCTGATACATGACCAGAATCTAGGGAATCTCAACAAAGAATTTCAAACATAAAGAAGTATCGTCACATTATGAAGAATGATTTGAACATTCAAAATTGGTATTCAAATAGGCTTCTTAATGAAAGTATTAATCGTAAGTTACTCTTCTGGATATCGGGATTCTCGAGCAAAATTTTGGTTGAGATTCCGAATACATATATGGAGTAATATTCTTTAGTATCTAGTATTTCATATCTTATTAGGTTTCCTAAATTATAGTCTATTCTAGATTATGTTTTCTGATTGTATTAGGTTTAAGT
This sequence comes from Comarum palustre, assembly GCA_951800085.1. NCBI lineage: Eukaryota > Viridiplantae > Streptophyta > Magnoliopsida > Rosales > Rosaceae > Comarum > Comarum palustre. Next base: position 23,232,037 of record OX637584.1, on the reverse strand, counting down.
TCCTAGTTCTAATATGAATAGGTTTATTTATATGCCTGTATAAGGCCATTGCTAGATTGTATTATGGGGATTGAAGTTATCAATAAGAAAACCCAAAAAAATTATAGTAACTCTTGTGTTTAGGCTTGTGCCTGCATTTTGCTAGTGGATTCTAGTCATATCTTCCATTAAGGTTTCGACGCTTGACGAAACCTTGCTGACTATCGTTATTACGCTTCCGTTCCGTATCATTTGAGTAGTAGAACAAATTTCATTACTATGAAGATCCTGGCAAAGGATTACAAAACAGAATCATAGTGGTTGCTGTCAAAACTAACGCATTGGACTCAAAACTTCTTGCTTACAAACTCCAATACAAATCACTTCAAGTGATATAACATGCATTGTGTTTTCAGTCCGTTCCACATAACAAAGTGGAGAATTACAAAGCAACTATGACCCTATTTTGCATTCTTCATATGTTGTTTTCAAATAAAAACCATTCTTCATAAGTAAACTATGACAGTCTATTTCACTAAACAAGGTGAAGGATAACTACATTCTTCATATGCTGTTTTCAACTACAGTGAAGACTGGCTAAATTGTTATATTTCTACTATGAACACCTGGGAAAACAAGTTCCAACGATCAAGACTTAAGAATCTAGCCAGTCTCAAATGCTAATTTTATAGAGCTAAATCGTTTTGTAAATTCTTGTGCAATTTTGATTATGGCAAATGCAAACCATTCTTCATATGCAAACTGATATGTACAGTATATAGGCACAAAGAAGATAAACAAAGCACCAAGCCACCAAACCAACATGCTAAATGTCAATTCACCATAAGCCTACAAATGCACAATTCATATGAGCACGATGAAAACAAAAAAGATAGCCAACTACATCTTTGCCCCATTCAAAGCTATTGGACAGAACTCCAGATCACTTTAAAGTTGAAAAGCAAACCACAATAATGGATATCAGTAGTAAGACAGTAAGAACTTTGCACTCTGCATCCTCTGAAAGTTATGTTAAATTAAAGGAAGTTGACAGCAAACACTTGTTCTCAACCAGTTCAGAAAAAATCAACAACCAAAAAGCTTAACAATATAGATGGATTGCAATAGTGGAAACTAGCTTCTCTTGCTTGCCAAAGATGGGAAAGAAACAAGGACAGTAAGCAGTAACATAAAAACAAAAAACTAACCCAGAACATACAAATTAGTTTTACCTCCAAAAACTGAGATACAGAAAAAGATTGGAGCTGAGTGATTACCCTTTCGGAAGCAAACTGCTCTTAAGCAATCAAAGCTGCCCCAGACCATATGACCAGTTCTTGAGCTGCATAGGAAGGGAAGACTTTGTAAGTCAAGGTCTCCCAAGACAAATCATTATGTGGTTGTGACGTGTTGCTCTGCATTAATATATAACCACGTAACTAATTCAAACGCGGTCTGGAAAAATAAAGGACTGAAAGAGACGGTACCCCCAAACACAAAGCTACTTGTTTAGTATGGCTCTCTTTACCTCGAAAGAGCAGCGAAATTTCACTTACAGAAGGAATAAGCATAACTTGGTATATAATTTGATATTGAAGTAGGATTTTGACTCTCCCTCCAATATTGGAATCGTGTCATATGTCCACACATGGTAAATGTTTCTGATATGATATCATGCATTACGACTCCGTATAATCCTCTCATTTTGACAGTTTCAGTTGCAAGTTTTGTTGCCCCAGCTATGGCCAAGAAGCCATGGGAAACGTAAATGATTTTGGCTCGAATGGTAACTTTCTTTGCTATGAGATAATTTCGAAAAAAAAACTGTTAAGATGGAATCCTAAGAGCAATCACAAATGACAGCATCTACCTTGGATATCTTACAGAATTGACAGAGTAAGAACTGAGAGCCAAGTTCTGCATCACTCTTATTTCAAGTTGTTTGGTCACCAAAAATGTTGCTCCCGGAATAGGTATTCAGTTTTTCGTTCCTGAAATATTAATGGTATCCCGTGTTTCAGACTAGTAGAGTAGACAATGAATCAAGTAAATTGAATGAAGAATGAAACTGAATTATATTACGTTTGCGGTGCATAAGACTCTGAATCAACCACTAATATACGAAATTTCAAGAACAAATAAAAAAAAACTGTGACTAAGCTCAATCCAGCATACAAAACAAATCGGCATATATTTCCAGTGTTATGCAGCTCCACAACAAACCCGAAAGAAAGTTCAGCGCATAGAGCTATTTGTTGACAAGATGTCAGCTAAATTAGATATTTGGTCGCATTCATCCATCCATGTTTTTGTCACAAAACATCAAACTCTTTCATCTACATTGATATAGCTTAACATGAAATTGGCAGGCTGGGTTTGAATTTTTAAGCTAGACATCATTGAGTATACTTTGTGCAAGGCTCAAGTTTAAACGGGGGCGTTATCACTCATAGTTTACAGATGAAAGTGCCAAGCCATTGTCAACATTAGGCCACACCGAACTTGAAGAGGCGATCCCCTCACTACCCCCTTATCATAACCACTTTTTTATTCAAATCTGAATGAAAACACAGCATTTGCCACAGAACAACACTTACAACTTACAACCCCAAGAAAGCATCAACGGGCATTGTTCTTCCGAGCTAGTTCCCGTGCCATCTCCCTCATTTCCTCTGGAGAGGGAGGCCTCGGCGCCTCTGGTGGATATACTATATAAGAACGCTGCACAAGAAAAGATACAGAGTTTGGATAATAAGTATGAAAAGTTGAAAACCCCTTCAATGAACATGAACAAAATCTAACTAATCTCTGCCACAATACAAACTTGCGAACTCAGAGATACACCCACATGGACACATCATATGTCATGCAGAGAACCTTTCATGCTATCACAAACTCATTACTATCGAAAAAAAAACAACTACCGCTCATTCGGACAATCCAAGTTATCCAACCCACAGCTTCTTCAATAAAACATACTGCAACATAAACCAACATCAATAAAACATAAGTAAAGAACTCACATTTCCCATGAATCTCTTGATATTCTTGCTATTGTTGGCGAAAGTGTACATGAGAACAATAGGAACGGAAACATAAAGTCCGAACTTAGCGATCTCCAGGACTCCCTTTGAAGTACCCACATTAGACATTTGCACCTATTCAATCACACACACAACCCAAGTCAAATTAAAACACCAACTGAGATCTAGGTTCAAAGAATTTCAGCTTAAAATGAAGTTTTCTAATATCCAATATTATACAATCAATCCCTGAGCCTATAATTCCAGAATATACAATACATATTCCTAATTCTTAACATGACAACCAAAAATCATTGAAGAATCGTAGAAAGCAATACAAATTGAAGAGCTAAATTGATAGAAGAAGAAATGGAAAAATGATAAATGCGTGATCTTACAATCGAGGAGAGCGGCTCAGTTACCCAACAAGAAAATTTCCAGAAACAATCGAGTGAAGAGGAGACTATTAGAATGGGGTTTAAGATGTAAATTTACATGATAAGAAATGCTATAATATTATGGATGAGGAAGAGGATACGTGGGACGTTTGAACCCTAGTCCTATGTAGGCAATGTTGGCTTCAAAGTTCATGTTGGCTAATCTTGGTGGGAGATGCCATCAAGTCTTCGACCTTAGAATCCATCTAGCATCAACACTTCTTTATCCCTATTTTTTGGTTAGTGTTATACGGCGGATCAAAGTTTTTCAATTCTTTCCACTTAATCTGATTCACCTCCGATCTCTACTTTTTGATCATCGATGACAACACAGGTCCTTGCACTCTGTATTTCTACCTACTCGTCTTCGTCTTCGTCTTCCTTCTTGCGCCGCACAACCATATAATGTGTTTTACCTTGTGCAGTCTGGAGATGAGAGTACTAGTTAGTTTAACAAACGAGATTCTTAACATCCCGAGTTATTTAGAAGCATTTCGACCCAAAATATTATACGAAGTTGGGCTAGTTTTGCCGCTAATAATATATATCACTCCAACACCAAGTACAGTAATCTATGGATATCGAATTATTTAGGGCGGTATATGTTGTAGAATCATATTGAGGGAATGAATTCTCTTTATTTTATTGATAGAATGAAGTCCCTTTATATAGAAAAATACATGGGCCTCTTGGACTATTACATGGGTCAATGGGCCTCTTACATGGATATGTGTAAAACCCTATTACAACATGGTTTACTACATAAAGCTCGTATACAAGGCATGGACCAAGACACACATATATATCAAATATCCTAGAATACTCCCCCTTGTGTCGCGTGTCTTCATGCCGGTATGGTGCTTATAGTGTTGCCTCATCAAAACCTTGCCAAGTAACAAACACCCAGTGGGAAAACTAAACCTTGGTCGAAGGAAAAAGAGTACAACGCACCAACTACTTGAGAACTCGTCATGTGATGCTCCCCCTGATGTGTACTTCAATCGGATTTTTCTGATGAATGGTGCATTCCAACATGCTTCTCAAGAGTAGATGTGAGTCAAGACTTAAACAAGTCTGCCATGATCAACCACAATTAGGGATCAATGGTCTTAATAGTGCATGCAATGTTACCTCGTTAAAAACCTTATCAAGCAAAAACCCAGTGGGACAAAAAACTGTGACTAAGGGAAAAAGAGTGCAACATGGTTGACACAAACAACCACACCCTTCACATTTGATCATGACATGTATATGCTAGACTTTTCTTTCAAATCTGCATCTCCCCCTGATCTCAAAATCATTCATAGGACGCTTCCGGATCCTTAATGACCACGGAGCTGTTTTGACAACTTGGCATATGTACACTCTTTCAACATGTCTCAAATGTGGCATTACTCAGTGCCAGCAGCTATGTGCACGGTGCCTAGCAGCTGTATACACAGCGCTCACAACTGGCGTGCACAGCGCTCAGCAGCTGGGTGCACAGTGCTCAGCAGCAGGTGCACAGCGCTCGGCCTCTGGTGCACAGTGCTCGGCATCTGGGTGCACATGTGCACGTATAGTGCCTGACAGTAGTGCATAGGTGCACTTATAGTGCCTGACAGCAGTGCACGTGTGCACAGACAGTGCACAGGCAGCACTCAGGCAGCGTGCCATATGTCCGGCAACTTGGCCACTAAACCAACCGGTGCCTAGATCATGATTCCGCTTCTGATGCATCTCGATTCATGCATGGCTAGCGATGGCATAGGCAACAACCTTTCTCTCATGCCATAGGGATTGAATATGCCAGATACTCTTAGAGTATTCAAGTGATGTCCTTTGTCATATCATTGGCATTGCGTGGGCGCAAAGCTACTTAGCTTTATAACGAATGAATGTGAGGTCAAGTATTTCTTTTGATTAAACGGATCACTCTCTCTTGGAGTAAAGACCTTGACTAATCATGGGAGCATATGAAGGTTCCACTCTTCTTCAGAGGACCTAAGCCGATTGATGGAAATACATCATCAATACACAATCGATCAACTTCAATATGAGATTGTGTCTTTCCCAAGATACTTTTCATTCCAACATCGGATATCCAGCATATACTGCGATCATTCAGAATCAATACGCAATGGCATTATTCATCATATCCCATCCGAAATCAAGGAGTCATGTACTATGCGTCCAAATTGGCCAACGCAAACTCCACTTGATTGGCTTATGAAGTCTATTTAAGATCTTCATGCATATCTCTGATCTCATAGAGATGTCACTATGATCATATTCATAGGACTGCATGTACAGTTATTAGAGAAACTACCAAACTGACAAGGTAGTGGAGTGCAATAGCATCCATTACGAGAGTGCATCTCATCGTAGTCGATCCCAGTGCGTGTTTATGAGGAACCTTGCGCCATAAGGGAGTCTGAGACTCTTGTTCTGACTACGCTAACTCACAAAGGTTTACTTGATAGGGTTTACACTTGCGGTGTCGGCAACACCTGCCCAAGGGCCTATCCCTTTGTCCGGGTCGCATCTTCCCATTTTAGGTCAATAAACTTTGTCGACATATCAACAAACGTGTGGTTCGATAAACTCATCATCTCACGTCCTCATGTACACTAGTGTAGTCATTGTAGAGATCTCTTTCTATGAATTGGATTTTGACGTTGAGGCGTCCCCCAACGATAGTCATAATTCAGACTAACATGAGATGGAGTGAGTATCACTGATCAATGGACCAGTAGTGCCAAACTCGCTTTCTCTCTCAGTGCGAGTGTATATCGAACCCAAGGGCCTCAACCTAACCTTTAGGGAGCCACAAGGCCTAGGACACCATGTTACCACATTATGGCGCCCTCACATCACCACACAAGGTGACGGCGTCAAGTCCATCTCAATATGGTCGAGCCTTGGCATCAAGACCACCTCAATCTGGTCGAGCCATGTCCTCTTGGTAGGACATCATTCCTTACAGACATATGCAGCATTGATCTCGTCACTATAGTTCTATGGGGATCATGTTGAGACTTAGTGGTAACCAACCTCGACATTCACGTCGTTCCCACTTGAACCCTGGTGTTCGTATCTCCCCTTAACGGCGGGAATACAGTCTCAAAGTGACAATCCGCAATGTAGTGGTTAAGGAGATCGTCTGTGAAGGAGCTTAAGGTGGAGAGCAATAAAATGACTCCTATCCAACCTTAGAACATATTCATCTCATGTGACACATCATCATTGGGCATTGTGGCAGTCCAATTTGACACATTGTGGAACTTAAGGCTTGGAGATCCGTTACTATCCCGCCGAGTTCAAGGATTACAACTATGTGTCAATCCTAGCACACAGTTACGAGCTGTCATGTATCAATGCAATGATGGTAAGTCGTGTACGAATTAATACATGTCTGTATGTCCCTCTTCAGGGATGGGTAGTGAGCCCATAGATACATAAGCATCATGTGGTAGACGATGGTGCAACACATGACCAGTGTGTTAGCCCTTCAACCAACACCATAAAAGCGTATACGGTATCCATACGTTGGTTGCATCAGTCTACAAAATTCCTCTTTGGATTTTCAATAAGAATAACATCTTTTGTGGCATAGCAAAAGAGGATCTTTCACCTTACTTAGCTAAAGAACAAGCGTTACACAACGAAAACATGAGTATTGTGCGGCTACCGAGGACATCATGTCGGCATACAAACACAACATACAATCATGGCGTATTTCGTTGTTATCGGGGGAATGAAAGCCTAAGAATATCAAACAATTCTGGCTCGTATATCTCACCCGGTATGACCCAAATGTCATAGCTTGTCTGAGTCAATTGTCCCAAATATACTTATTGGCGACACCTTAGGACTCATGCTCTTCTTCATGATGCTCTCAATCGGTACTCATGAGAATTATACACAAAAGTCTCAATCATTCTTATCATGGTAATCGTTGGTGTGTATGTTCATAACACACTCCCTCTTAACTAATGCACTTCATGACAGAATCAATTTGTATTTTGGAAACCATATAATTGACCAACCATCACTTTACACTTTTCAAAAATATCAAATTAATTCTTGCTTTAAACCTGCAATCAGATATTTCACATTTACATCTTTGCACAATTACAATCAGCTACTACCAAGTAATCACACAGTTATCTTCCACAATAAAGACTTGTATTTTAAGATCATAGCCTTGCATGTAATCTTGCTTGATCAATGCCTATCAACCAAAATATCTTTTATTCTGATTTATAAATTATCAATAAAGATATTTACTTCATTACCAGAAAATTTCAACTTACCATAAATAAGCAAGATATTCAAATCTTATTATCTTGTAAAAATCTCATTGATGATAAATCAGATGCCTTTGATTATGCAAAAAATCATTTCATTTTTTAATTGCTTGATCAATGCCTATCAACCAAAATATTTTTTATTCTGATTTATAAATTAACCATAAAGATATTTACTTCATTACCTTAGAGAACATTTCAACTTACCATAAATAAGATATTCAAATCTTATTATCATGTAAAAATCTCATTGATGATGAATTAGATGCCTTTGATTATGCAGAAAATCATTTTATTTTTTAATGGGGAGTGCTAGTCTCACACTCATCATGAGTGTGGATGAGACACACTCATCCTTAAACCATGAAAAATACACAAAAAATATAATTTATAATGGGAGAATTCAAAAATGAAATTTTTCTATGGTTTTAAGGGTGAGTGTGACTCATCCACACTCATGATGAGTGTGAGGCTAGCACTCATCTTTTTCAATTTTAAATCTTATCAACTCACCATTGATGGACTAGTCAATTCTATTAAATTTATCTTCCATTGATATTGTCATGTTACCTCCCGCAAACTCCATTCAATTTCAAATCCAAAACATTTGAGAAATCTTGTGATGAATAGGAATAACCAATTTACCAATACATATGATAAGCCGGTACAGCTTGAAAAAACCTACCATATGAAAATAAAGCAATAGAGTTGTTATTTTAGGCTTTTTTCGCAATTTGACCAAAATTACTGAAATTTTTGTCCATAACACATAAATTACCAGTGGTTCTCTTGACATTGAAAGCAATTGCTCGATGTTAAATTTTACTTGAGGTGAGGGTGATGAGAGTCGTGAAACGTCTTACAAATAAACCTGTAAATGGGCCGGATCTTATCCAGACCCACTCCAGATCCGTGGTTTTTAAACAGGTTTGGACCAGGTCCCGTTAACCAGTTTACTAAACAGATCGGATGCGGATCTTGGTTGATCCGATCCGTTAAGGACCCGAGTCCATTTAAAATAATTAAATAATATTTATATAAATATCATATTATAAATATAAATATTAAATAATATGATAATTATCTAGATAATCTAAACATTCATATCTAAATTGCCTCAAAATTTGTTGAAGTTGAAGGTTATTAATGTCTATGTATCAATGCTAAAAAACATTAGAGATCAAGTATTTTAATTATATTAGCGTACCGTTAATAAGTATTTTAGGCATGTAATTCAACTTTTGATGTAAATCTTTATTTTCTTATAAAATTTCATCAATGTTTTACAATAAAACTATGAAATTATTATTAAAATTTGAAATATTTAATATTGTAAACGGATCGGATTAACAGGTCGGATATCCGTTAACCCGTCGGATCCTGATTTAGATCTAGCTATTAAAGATCAGGCAGGTAATGGGTTAGATCCGGATCTAAAATTTCTATTACGGTTCCGGATCTAGTGGATCCGGTCCAGATCCGATCCATTTACAGGTCTACCTACAAAGACTTATCGTCAAGGATTTAGTTCATAACTTTTTACCACTTAGGCTACAAAAATATTTAAGGTCGTCACTTAAGTGAGACTTGTCACTTAGGCCACGAAAGTAAAAAGTTTTATGGCATAAGTCTCACTTATTCCACGAAAATTTCGTAGCCGTATGAATTACGTATAAGTTCGAAATGTCATATTCTTTCTCAAGAAATAAACGGCGCAACACATAGATTAACACATTATAGTTGGCTGAAATCTCCAAAGAATAGTAAAGTTAAATACCCTCCTATTATTCTTAGAAAATTTAAGCTATAGGCATAATTGATGATAAATGTTTAGACTAAATGTTCTCATTGTACAGTTCAGTTCACAGGCGTTAATACCGAAATAAAAAGCTTATTAATAGTTGTGACTTGTGAGGACCGAGTCACCCAGCAACTGGGTTCGACCCCAAGCTTGCTAAAAAAATGAACAAGAGGAAAAACATATTTTACGACAGCAAACCAAACAAGTGAAATAACCGTCTTCTTCTTTACATTTTGCTATTTTTCAGCTTGAGTGAGGCGGTCAAAATCAAGAACATGAAGTGATTTCATTAGCAAACATGTGGAACTTAAGGCACGTTTATTACTGAATTTTGGTTTGCAGTTTGGCCAATCTCAAAGCTAAAGTGAACACTGAACACAGCCATGTTATCTACTGATATAGAGAGATACCATGAGGAAATGTATATGAGAAGTTGAGCAACTAAAATGTCATTCAGCTTTGCTTTCTCTAGTGTTCAACAAGATTACACATTTAAACACGTTAAATACAACAAACCTTGAGAACTTGAATTCTCCCTTCATTTTACAACATAGATGCATCCACGAGCATCTTGCCATCTCAGCGAAGTAGCCATACAAGCAACTTACAAATGATTTTATTTGAGACAGCGCCTTATTCCAGTAGACCACTCAGGCTTGGCCTTACAAAAGTTGCTGTGCTGATCAGCTGTATACACAGGCAAGTTTTCCTGTTGAACAAGAGGTCATCTGTCTTCTTTCTGTCAAAATTTGTGATCACCCCTTGTCTGTACCAAGGTCATGAAGGATGAAACCATGCATACACATTTCGAACGCCCAGTTCCTTCATCGAGTTCCATTGATCTGCAAGAAGCTGCGGCACAATATGTGATAGTCAATGATCAAAAAGGCTGCTCGCAGAGGTAGTGTCTACCTATAACTACTTTCATTCACTCTGACAACAGCAGATAGGGCTGACATCCAACCTTGCAAACCACTCTGAGCATCCTTCTTAACTGATACTTCCAGCTTTCCCACCGCATGCTTTGAAAGTCCAGATTTCACCAAAACAAGTCCCAGTGATTTGAATGTGCATTCGTCAGGTTGAATGCCTGCTTTCATCATTTCCTTGAAGGTTCCCACCACCTCTTTGAATCTTCCATATGTAGCATACAACCCAATAGCATTATTATAACTCAGCACATCAGTTAAAAGTCGCAGTTCTCTCATCTGCTTTGCAATCTGAATGCCCTCCTCAAACCTCCCCATTCTCTTGTACATGCACAACATCATTGCAAATGTAAACTCATTTGCATCCCCCTTGCTCTTCAAGCTGTCAAAGAGTTCTTCTGCTGGTTTAACCATACATCGCTCACTATAAAGGTCAATCATACAATTTGAGGCATATACAGAAGAACCATCCTCTGACGACTGAAGAAGTTTGTATGTTTCTTCCGCTTCTTTTAAAAGACCTACTTTAGTATAGAGCTTGATCAAGGTATTGTAAATAACAGTGTTCCCAGGGAAACCTGCCTTTTTCATTACATCAGCATAACTGAGAGCTTCTTTAACACTTCCAACTTCAGCAAAAGCATTTATCAACACCCCAAAGACAATAACATCAGGCTGCACATTGAATCCAACCATCTGGTTATAAACTTCCTCCGCCTTTTCCAATTGACATAATTTCACAAAGCTTGATATCACAGCACAATAAGGGATGCAATCATGTACCAACCCTGACTCGTGCATATTTTTCAGATAAGGCATTGCAGTATGTGGCATATCACCACTAGCTAAAATTTGTATCAGAGAACTATAGCTACACCTGTCCGGAATTACACCATGGCCTTCCATGCTATCAAACAACTGGCAAGCTCTACTGTAATGTTTCCCAACCCCATATGCTTTGATCATCACATTGAACTCAAGGACACTCAACTTCTTCACTTCTCGGCAGCAATTGAAAACTTTCTCAGCTTCCAGAATATGCCCACGCTCTCCATATGCATCAATATTGGCAGCATAGCAATCAGATCCCATTTTCCCTGAGAGATGAAATCTCATGAACCAAACCCAAGACTTCTCAAGCAATCCAGATTCTATGTACATCCTAGTCAGAGCCGAATGAGTGAACTCATCAATTTCAAGTCTACTTTCATCCATCTCTGATATGAGCTCGTCAGCTTTGCTAACCATGTGCCTTACAGAGTATGCATACAAAAGAGTGCGGTAACTCACAAGGTCTGGCTCAAGGCAAGCCTCCTTCATCTTTGCAAAGTAGTTTGTAGCCATGTCTATATTATCATGCCTAGCATGGAGGGAAATCAGAATATTATATGTTCTCGTGTCTGGTGGACATCGAACCTCTTCCATCTTCTCCATAAGTGAATCAACTTCTGAAAGCTGACCATGATTACCACAAATGTGAATCATAGTATTGAAAGTCACAGTAGTTGGAGCTATCCCTTCCCTTAGCATCAGAGCAAATATCTCTGATGCTTCTTTAAGCCGGCCAGCCTTTCCATGCGTGTCAATCAATGTGTTATATGTATGCGAGCTCAAAGAGCCATGAGAATGCAGTTCACTCTCTGACCATTTCTCAAAAAACTCCTCAGCTTTCCGATACTCCCCTGCTTTCTTATACAACTGCAGCACAATGGCCATAGTAACTTCATCAGGCTTCATTCCTTGCTTGGTCATCCTCTGCAGCCAAACAAGCGCTTCCTTCTCAAACCCACCTTTACTATAAACATCAATCAAAGTCCCATACGTCGAGTTAATAGGCGTTATTCTCTCCACATTCATCTCATCCCAAACACTCATCAACTGCTTCCACTTCTTCGCCTTCCCAAGAATCCTAAGCACTATATTGTAATGAATCACATGAACCTCATAACACCCTTTCCCCTTAAACCACTCGAAAATCTCCAAAGCTCTCACCCAACTCCTCTGCTCCTTCAAAATTATGCTCCTTTCCTTGTTACTTAGCCTCTCCTCCCACGGCTTCAGTGCCTCATCCAAGTCCTCAACCTCCTCCACCGCCGTCAACATCGCCGGAATGCACCCACCGTAACTCAGCCATTTCGTCGAACACTTCATCTGCACTTTCTTCACCTCACCATTCCCACCCAACTCAACTCCAAGATCCTTCCTTTCCACAAACCCACCATTACCAACATGTTCTAACCCCTTTTCCTCATCTGGGTTCTTCCCAAAACCCCGTTTCTTCAACCCAACTCCATGAACAACACTCCCACCATTGCCATTGTTGGGTCTTTGAATATCACCAAAACCCTTCTTGAACCCTCCGTTTAGCACTCTGTGCTTCTTCCTATCTCTCGTTATGAGGTCAAGTTTCTCCAAAGGAGGCAGTCCTGTGTTGGATGAGGTTCTTGTGGAGCCCAAAATGGGAAAGCAAGTTGTGTCCAGCTGGAGCTTCGCAAGCATTGTTTATCAGAGTGATGGAGAAACTTGTGGTTTTTTGGTGAGTATCAGAGGCTGGATAATAACATTGTTTTGTTCAGAGTGGCTCTGCACACTGAATTTACAAGTCCAACTCCGGCGGAAAGAGGCTGAGAAGTTTATAACTGATATAGGGATCCTCTGCTTCAATCAATCTGTTCTTGTTCTTTCTTAACTTTGAACCTGGACCATTTATGCGACATGTTAAGCTCTTGAGATGACACATGGGCATAGTTGCTAGCTTGCTATGGTCAGCTAGGATTTTGGTATAGAACCACGATGAAGTATGACTTTTCTAATATATGTATATATATGATGGAGTTTCGTATTTTTTTTAAAAATACGGACTTTTGTAATTTTATTTTGTAATTTTATTCTATTTTTTTATTATGATTTCTCATCCTAACCGTTCATAATGTAAACATATGTGAGCAAATCATCTCTATAAAATTTCAGCAAATTTGGTGATCATTAAGACATCCAAAATACATCAAAACTATGAACGTAATAAAACTGTTCAACCGGAACCGTTTGTTTTTTCGTTCTAAATCACATATTTGAATACCTTAACGATCGCCAAATTAAAAGAAATTTTGCAGAGATGATCTAGTCACATTTATCTACATTATGAACGGTTAAGATGATAAATCATGAACGAAAGTGGATCAAAATGTGAAAATATGAGGGATCATGCATTAGACTAACCGTTCGATCACATATCAATATCTCCACCGTTTAATACTTAGATTCAAATATGTAGATCATTTCTGTAAAATTTCATCCAATTTGGTGATTGTTAAGGCTTTAAACTAACTAAAATCAATTGACGCATCAAATTTGTCAAACATGAACCGTTCATGCTTATAATTTTAATTCACAGTTTTGAGCACCTTATCGATCACCAAATCACATCTTCACCGTTCAATATATAGATTCATATATTCAGATCATTTATGTAGTTAAATTACCCATAATGGCACTTGTAAATATCTGAAACTGGCAGGGGTAGTATTGTTAATTCGTCCTCAAAGGCAACTAGGTAAATATGCAAAGCTTCCAGGGGAATTTCTAGGATTTCGAACTCAAGGGCAACTCTGTCATTAACTAGAACCACCAGGAGCATTTTTGACATTTCCCACCTACGGTAAATGGTAAAATATTAGATCTACCGCGGTAAAAACCCAGATATTTACCCCTTTCTACCCTAATCGACCCTTGTCGGCCTACCGGCCGTGCCTCGGACTTTCCAGCCACCTGTTTCACCCTCTTCGCTTAACATACCATAACAATACAACAACATTACAAAAAATGAAAGTGAACAGGATCCGAGACTCACCGAAGAGGGCACGACGGTTTCTCTCCCCTTCGCTTTCCTAAAGCTCCCACCCTCAGTACCGCTCCGCCTCAACCCCAAACAATGGATCTGACCTCGTCGATATCTTTCCTACCTTGTGCCTGGGTCTTGGCTACTCATTAGAAAGAGGCTATATATATATATAGCAATCCGTGAACCGACCGATCATGAATTTTAAATTGCCAAACGATCGGGCAGATCATATTAAATTTAAAATTCTAGATGATGTATATATACATTGGCGGACCTAACATAAGGCAAGTGGGGGCTGACGCACCCACTAACCCATTTGGTCACAGTTTAAAGCAGCCAAACTTTTGGTCTGTGTATACATACATGCCCCCACAACCAACTATTTTAGACTTAATATTAATAGGTATAGTGTTTGCTCCTCAAGCCCAATACATTGTTTACGGAAAAAAAATTATAATGTTTTCATATAAAACTGTTAACAAAATTTTTGATACAAAAAGTTTAGGTAGAAGAAACATTAAAATTTAGTTAATTCAATTTTTGATATTACAATTCAAGTATGCCCCCACATAAGTAAATTTCTAGATCCGCAATTCATCACGGGCCGGTTCATAAATATATATATATATATATATATATATATATGAATATATATATATATTCTTGAACCGGCCGGTCATGAATTTTAAATTGCTAAACGATCGGATGGTTCACGACGTATATGTTTAATTCAGTTTCAACAATAATACAAATATTTGTGCTTATGTTCATACTTTCGTTGGATGTCTATGTAAACACTGCAATCTTGTATGGCATGAGAATGATATGTGTCTCAAGGCACCTCAATTTTGCCAATGTCGTTTGGTCTTGAAGGCATGGGATTAGTCGATGGAGTTTTCAAATTTCAGGGAGATCAGAATCCTAGTTTGCCTCCAATCAAAGCTTTGTTTCAATCAACGGATCAAGTGAAGTGTACAGGAAGCCAATTATCATTTGCAAGCAGCAACTTCAGCCACAAGAAGACATGTCGAAGGCGCGCTAACGTTGCTTCCTGCCTCATTGTAGAGGAGTTGCATGCTCCCCTATGTGTCGCCCAAAATGCTCAAAACCGCATTTGGGGTACTGGTGATGGACACGGCTAATGTCAACCTCATAACTCCGTTTTGCTGTCAATGAAGCTAAATCACAAACTCCGTTTTGCTGTCAACGAAGAAGCTAAATCACAAAGCAAACTATACATGTCCAAAAGTGGGGAGCTCTTAAAGAAAAAAAAGAGTGTTTTTGGATATATGTGAATTCTCAAAAATTTAATTAAAACAGAAAGTTTTTAATTTTTTATGACTGTTTTCCCGTTTGGATACTTATCCTAGGGATTTAGTAATTTTTACGGAAAAATAATCGTGGAATTTGAGAGTTTAAATTTCGGAGTTGAATTCCTTCTAAAAATATGTGTAATTTTTCAATTCCTTTGATTGAGATTAATATAAATAGGATTAATTTCAGTTCACCTACCTGAGGTATGAGACTAACATCATTTCACCCCCTCGTACTTTTATTTTGAAAGTTTACCCCCTAAAGTTTTCAATTTTCATCAATCATGCCCAATTGCTAAAATTTTGACTAATTTAGACATTAAATGTTAATATGTAGTCTTATTTAAAAAGTTCTAAAAGACGATTATTGTTGTTTGATGACTATATTTGCCCATAAAGTGAGTTATAAAGTTATTATTAACGTCCAAATCACATAGAATTTTAGCAATTGAGCGTGAGTGATAAAAATTGAAAACTTTAAAGGGTAAACTTTTAAAATTAAAAGTACGGGGATGAAATGATGTTGGTCCCAAACCTCATGTACATAAACTGAAATAATCCGTATAAATATTAATTCTTGTCATTTTAAAACTCTATATCCTGAAATCCAAACAATGAAATTCTCAATTAATGGAATTTAAATTCATAGAATTGTAATTCTCATGACTTTAAAAAATCTATAGAAATTAGAATTGCTTCATCCAAACACAACATAAGTAGATTTTTAGAGAATCAGCGGGTCTCGCTAGTCCCCGAGTGGGTTGGCCACCCGCTAACCTTGTTGTGGGGATAAAAAAGTGTGTTGTGTACACTTTAGTAGCTACCCTTTCACTACCTCTTGTAAGTTGCACTACGTAACTCTTCCAAAACCATACAGACAAGCAACAACAGCATACAGACAAGTAACAACAGCACCGGCTCTACGAAGTAAGAATTGAATGTTTCTATTAGGAAATTTGTCTTTGAGCCTCACATGTTGTAGTTGTGAGGGCCAGTCAATTAAGGGATTCATGTTCTCAATCACTTCCTGATTGCCTGTCTGCCCTAGGGGGCTACTTGTTGCTCGTCGCGCCCCTATGGCATTACGAGTGTTTGTGATGTATGCGTGTGGGTGAGTATATCACACGCTTACGTCATAGATCATGTAGATAGCGGTTGATGTTTACTTGGGAAGATTGAATCCAATTTGTAAGAGAAGCAACATACGTCAAGAGAGGAGTTCATGCAGGGCGATCTTCGACACTCTGATGCTTAAGTTAGTTACAAAAATGACAAAGCAACAGCAGGATAGTAATAAAAACATAGTAATTGAATTAGGACAAAGTTACCTTTTATAGCGTTGAGGCATGTTTGGCTCAGTACTCACCTTCGATGTGGGACTAATGCCTTGTGAGCTGCTTTATGCAACAGTATAGGTGACGCACTCCCAAGTGCATCACTGCTCCATTTGGGTAGCGGTTTGCGGCATTGCGTAACCTTCGCTGCTAGCTCGACGTCCGTGGCCGTAGTTCAAGCGAGTGTTGCGGTTCTGATCAATTCAGGTGCGGTCAAAGTAAGTTGACCAAGTTTAAGGTACCGCTAGCATTGGTCACAAGCATCGCATTCCCAAGCGGGCCTACCCAGAGTCCCCCATTCCCCGACTAAGATGTCCTGTCTGTGATCATCCAACAGTTTATCTATATGGCAGCGGTTTGTGGGTTGATTCGGGTAATTCTGGCAGTTGTATTGACTTATTCAGCAGTTAACGATTAAAATGTCGTGTGACGCGCTCTTAGCTGATAGAGATCGATGATAACTCACAAATAGTGATACGAATTCCTAGTAGTTAATCGTCGCTAGTCTCTAGCATAAATGATGCTTTATATATATGGCCCAAACATGGCAGCATCAATCGTTGGTAAGAGGATCATGCATTCTTTATTCTAAATGGCACAACCACGTAACCGAATGTCCCAAAATGGGTCACAAAGGTGGTAGCCTCTAGGTCCGTTATCTGCATCATCAGCTGATTATATTCAGTAAAGGCGTCCATGATGTTGAACAACTCATGACCCATTGTCGCGTCTACGAGCTAATTCATTCTAGGGAGCGAGAATTTATCTTTGGGCTTGTGGACAATATATAACCACATTGGAGATCCAGGTTGAGTATTAAACTGGGCGGATGAAGCCAATGTCCAATAATTTTGTCACCTCCTGCTTCATTATTGCATACCGCGCGTCGTTAAACTGACTGATTGGGACAACATACGTTTGATTGTAAATGCATGTTCCATAACATCCCTAGATATGTTTGGAATTCCCCCGGACACACTGTACCACATCTTCCACTAATGCTGGGTCTAGTTGCGCTCTGATGTGCATTTTTCGCTCAGGGAACCCATCCAAGATACTAACCGCCTGTACCGAAGCTTCTGTGACCGACGTTTTTAGAGTGCACGTACTTCTCGTCCTCTTCATGCGGATCATCCATTGGATTCATCAACTCCTTGGCCGCTGACTGAGTGAATCTCTCTTCATTTTATAGCCTGTAATAAGGAGGTCATGTAACATTCGCTAGCAACTGTATGACTATCCTTGACCATTCTTGTGCCATGAGGTGTTGGGAATTTCATGAGCAACATGTAGCCTGCTATGATACACTTCGGTCTGTTCAAGGCTGGTCTTCCCAAGATCGTGTTGTAGAAACTATAGCAATCCACAATGATAAATTCAGTGTCAACTCTAGCGTTACATGGGGCGGTACCGACCTGAACGAACAACATATCAGAGCCGAGCGGTTTGAATGATGTCTCATGAGAAGTTGAGCAATGGTTCATGATACGCTATCAATTTCTTGTCTAAACGTTCCAACTTCTTGTGACAAGAGCGAAACTTGATGTTGACCACTGAGCTGTAGTCTTTTAAGACGCTCCCTAAGCTGAAGGCGTCAACGATAACGATATCACATAGGAATAGATCATCACAGGGACTGTTGACGCCAGTCTCTTCTTCCTCTGTGAACTCTATTGTCTTGTACCCCATTTAGTCATTTTAACCGCTCTATCATATGAGATATGGTTAACACTCCGTGGGTGGTTTTCTCTAGCAAAGCACTTCTTGCTGTGACTGGACATGTTAGTTAGAGGGGTGCCACCATCAATCATGTTAATGCGGTGGAGCTCCACATTGGGCACTGCGGCTTTCTTGGGCCATTGTGTAGTTTCCTGCTCCAGTTTTCCCTCCCTTTGTAAGCGGTCGATTGTTCTCTGTAGGTGTCGCACTCATTGGTGTTCTGACTAGCATCCTCATGATGCTTACACTAGCGGTCCCCATCTCTGTAGTGTTAAGGGAATTAGACTAGGACGGCCTAAGGATCTGACCACTAAATTTATCGAATATCTCCTCGTACGTACCCGCCAAGATAGCATTCAAGTTCTGTCGCGGCGGCTGGAGCTTTTGCCTGCTACTATCGTTCCACCATTAACGGTTCTTTTCCTTCCAGTGGTTGTCCTTCTGGAGTTTGTCGTTGTTACCGCTGCCTTGGTGCCATTCCTGCTTATGTTTTGACTTTCTAGTGCCCGTCAGGGTGATGGGATTTTGGATTAGTGGCACTGATGTTGGCGAGGTAGGCTGCTCACTTGGGTGAGCTACTCAGCCTGTACTGTACTGACCACCTCTGCCAGTACCTCAATGTAAGAGGCAGTCAAGAATTATTTGTTTAGCTGCACAACGAACTTCCCCTTCAATAAACCTTCTTTTGAAGCGGCTAAAGTTGTGTTCTTGTTGAGGTCCCTGCACTTGGAGGCGGCGGATTGCCATCTTGTGAGAAACAAACAGAGGGACCCTCCTTGGAGTTGTTTTATTTTAAACAGTCCTTCTGTTCCCCGTCTATAGTCCGCTCGCAGAATGAACCAGCTAAGAAAAGCCAACCGTAGGTCAGCGAAACAGTTAACTGAATCTGGTAGCAATTCAAAAAACCAGCTCATTGCTTCGCTCTCTAGCGTTTCTTTAAAACAGCTGACATTACAAGGCGTCGCTGTACTCTCTCCAGCTCGTGACTTTTTGAAAACTGTCCATGTGGGCGTATGGGTCAAAGTTCTCGTAGTAAGAGGACATTTTTGGGGTCTTAGGGTTAACTCGGTGCACCTGGTGTCTAATGCAGGCGGTGAACAAACTTGGCTGATCATTGTAGAAATGATTGTGGACTTTGGGTACGACCTATTCCGTAACCTGCTGCTCTAGTTCCATCAACCGCCTAATAATATAAGCATTACCTGGCTGGTTCACTTCCTTGAGTGTTGTGGGGATGGCTCCACTATCCACATGGAGGATGGAGCCCACCCTCCATCTAGTTCACAAGGGGTAAGAGAGACGTCAATGTTCTCGATTCGCTGATGTTGGGATAGGTCGACTTGACTTCCTCTTCATCTTGAGCTGTTAGTCACTGATTCACTTTTCATCCTTTCTAGAAGCTTTTCTAGCTTTTCCTGAGCTAGTCGTAGATGTTTCTCCAGAATCGTTGTCTTTTCCCTTGACCTATGTAAGTCTTGCAGTACCAAGGCTAGTTTGGCTTCGAGGTCACTAGTTGACGCCTAACTGGTCGTGTTGGTTGTAGGAGCTGGGGTTCCAGTGTTTCGTTTTCCTTGTTTAGTGGAGAAGAAAAATTCAAGTTTTTAGCCACTTCCACCATTATTTGCTGGCGGTTGAGCTCAACGACATTGTCATTCATGTTAGTCATGGTGATGCTACATGTGAAACCTTTTGCTCAAGCATTCCATTAAACGGCGCCAAATATTTGTGGTGTATGCACACGAGTGAGTATACCACACACTTATGTCACAAATAAGGAAGATAGCAGTTGATCTTTACTTGGGAAGATTGAGTCAGTCTATAAAAGAAGCAACAGACGTCAGAAAAGGAGACCGCGCGGGGCAGCCTTCGACACTCTGATGCATATGTTAGTTACCAAAATGACAGAGTAACAACATAAGATTAATAAAAATGTAGTCAATGAATTGGGACAGAGTTACCTTTTATAGCACTGAGGCATGTTTGGTTCCGTTCTCACCTTCGATGTGGGATTGATGCACTGTGAGCTGCTTCAAGCAGTGTTTTAGGTAACACGCTCCTACGTGCATCACTACTCCTTTGGGGTAGCGGTTTACGTCATTGCGTAGCCTTCGTTGTTCGCTCAGTGTCTATGGTAGTAGTTTGAGCGAGTGTGGCTGTTAAAGTACGATGACCAAGCGTATGTACCTACATGAGCAAAGGGAGAAGAAGTTGAACAACCGTGGTTCCAAGCAATTTATACAAACCGTGGTTCCAAGCAATTTATACAAGTTTCTGAATAGCTTTCCCGAAAAGATGAAGACTCCAAGTCTTAAGTGTAATACCCGGACAAGTTAGTAATTGTTCTTATTTTTATGAAAGTATATGAGTGTTATTAAATTTGTATCGGGATGTAGTTAATCGAGATCTAATTTTAGTAATTCGGTTATTGCTCGGAAGTATATTTCTAGTACTTGTCGTGTTCCTAAACTTATGTTCCATTTGTATATGAATATATAGTCTTAATCACTATTGGTAATAATAACAGTAACAATAACAATAATATAAAAAAGGTTGTTCTGATCATAACCGTTCATTTTCCTTCATGATAGATCTGAGCCATTCAGATCATATGTAATGAGTTAAGACCATAGGAGTAGGGGTGGGCATAGGCCCGTGAAGGGAACAAAAACTGGACCAGACTGGCCTGCCTGACCTGGCTGGGCCGTGCTTTTATATGGGCCCTAGTTTATTTACTATCATACCAGGTCGGGCCAGTCTCGGACCTCAGATTTGAGTAATATTTTTGGCCCGAAAGTCTGACACTTGTACATATGTTTCATCTAGTTCACCTCTTCCTTGAGTTCCTTCATATTTATATCGAAAAAACTCTGTCTGCTTCATCTTTCTATTAAGAAAAACCTCTTCCGTCAAATATCAATCTCTTCATCCATCATCGAGTCACCAATCACTACCTAGGGTTTGTTCTTGAAAATCTTAGCAGCTCAATAGCAAACGGCGCTAGAAGAAATCCCTCTACCTCTAGACGAGCTCGCCTTTGTCTCTGCTTGTTAATGACGTCGCCTCTATTTCATTGTCTTACCATCTACGCCACCAAGTTGCCACCACCTCCAAAAATCCAATATGAAACTGAACTTTTATTCCCTCTCAGCTTCTAATTCCTTTTTGATTTCTAATTGTGAATCTTGTTGTGTTGGTGTTTGAAGAAATCTGGTTTGGTTTTGATTATCAGAGTCGCGAGGGAGGATAGTGAGGTGTATTGGATTCTGATATGGCTTATAGGATCTGAGTGGCGAATTTTCAAGCCTAACCCGTGGACAACATTTGGGGTTGACGTGGAGTTCTTGTGGCCTTTGGGCTTCACACGTGTATGTGGGTAACCAGCTCTGATACCATGATAAAGTAGTCTAGTGTTCAACTCCAAAACTAATTGCCAATGGAGAGAGTAGCTCAAACCCTAATAAATCACTGACAATATCCCATTTTTCTCAATGTGAGATTTATATCTCAACACGTCCCCGCATGTGTGGAAAATCTTTACGCCTAACACACGGACAACAACTTGGGTGGTTGTGGAGTTCATGTGGTCTTTGGGTATCACACGTGAACGTGGGTAATCCGTTTTGATATCATGATAAACTAGTCTGGGGTTCAACTTCAAAACCAATTGGCGATAGAGAGAATAGCCTAAACTCTTATAAACTCACATGCAAAGTCTCATATTCCCGATGTGAGATATATATCTCAACAAGGAGATCGATCGGACCTCTAAAAGCGATCTCACTGTTCACTGGTAACCGACTTTGCAAGACGATCTTGTTGCTGTGATGATGGTTTCCGAGGGCGGCGATTCTGAAGTGATATTGGCTCTTATAATCTTGCAACAAACAATACAATAACGATTAATGGGCTGTCGTTATTCGGTTTGTCATGGGAAATCGAGTTGAAGTAGATTAGAAATCGACTACTCATCGATCATGATTGGGGTTAGAGATAGAAAGGTAAACTCAACGTTACCTATGGTAATTTATTTTCAATTTTGGACAGTGAATATGATCCTGGAGTATGGTTACTGTGGGGTTAATGCTAGTGTTGATTTTGATGTTGTTTTGAAAGGCGGATTGATGATTTTTTTTATTTCAGTTGCTGATCATTATTCTACAAATTGTGATAGTATTTGAGAATTAGTTTGCTTATTTATTCAATTAAATCTAAGGCATTAAGCTTACTGTTAGCGCACTTGGTTTTGTGAAAGTGAAGGGGGTGACTTTGTTCTAGCTTCAGATGATCTGATAAAGCAAGCAATGGAAAGAAAAAGAAAGGTAGACTAATTGGTTCAAGGGAAAAAAATCGAACAAGTCCAAGAAGAATGAAGAGGGAGGTTGTTCGGTGTTTAAGGAACTGTCTGCTAGCCCATCTATTAAGGGTAAAAGAAAAAAAAAGTTAGCGTATTTAGTTTAAGCTATGTTGTAGTTAATAAGCTCGCTTAAGTATGTGAGCTTGAATCGTTTTTTGTATAATTTTATCATACATTCAGACATTCTATCGTAAGAAACCCTCATTATTTTTCGTTTATATTTATAAGATCTAATTCTAGCCTTTGTTTCTTTATTAATAAAAATTGAAAAAATTCTAGATACACCTCTAAATTTACTGATTACACTTCTATTACTTAGCGCACATCCATTTTATTTTTAACAAGCTTAAAATCAAGACACACCTTTTTCTTATGACTGAAATACTCTCATATCTCTAACAATCTTATCTTTAACAACTTGTTATCAAGGTGACTGAGGCTTGTCTCTTGATCAGATTCGGGAAAACCAAAAATTTCTATCAATTCATTTCTTTGGAGTTTTGATATAAAAAAGGGATGTTCAAGTTCTTAGCTTGTGCTAGTTATGACTGCAATTTGGACGGCTTTAGTTGCTGTACAACCTGGACGGTTTCAATTTAGTAGTCTGCAAATGTTGGAGCTTTTCTGTAATGTTCATTTCTAACCTCAATAGATATGCAAATACTAAGTACCAGAGCATGCGATAACCTCAAGAGAGAGAATGTTGTATGCAAGCCTAGATTTTCCATATAGTTTAAGCTGGTTATCTCACCACATTTATACAAACTGATATATTTTATCAAATTTCTATTAATCAGATGGCATACCCACCATTGAGTTAGCAATGCATAAATGTTTACTACAAAATTGCAGTTACAATGTGTCTTGTTTGGTCCACAATTACCATGAGAACAATGGTATATACAAGTTCCAGACTAAAAGCATTAAGAATATGATTGAATAGGCCAAGAACGTTGGAAAACAATTATGCTGATGTTCAGACAATCAGACTCCAAAAGGAAGAAGCTAACATCAGGTCTGGCTGATAGTTCATCTGCATCAAACCCCAGTACCTGTTTGTAAAATAAAGAAATGCTGCCATCTGCAATGCATACAGGGAGAAACTACATAAGAACCCATACTAGAGGCTATAATACCTTTAATGAATGATTGGAACATCTAAGGGGGAGTAACAGAGTTAACGACTCCAAAAAGCCACAAACGATGGCCAAAAAATTATGGAGATACCATAAACTAAAGCAGAAGAAATGATAAAAGATCAGTTTAGCAGAGACTAATGAATTTGAAAGCATAACAGAGATACCAACTAACCACTCCAGAAAAAGCCATACATGGATGTATGACAAGATGGCATTTTCAAGAAATTTCATGGTTTCACAAATTAAGAGCCTGGACAAATCCCTACACATGCAATTTCAGGGTAATCACCAATAATGATGCCTTTGTTATTAATCAAGTCAGAACATTCAAACTGGACGTGTATGCTACCAAATGTCGCATCAGCCATCCAAACATGAACAGAAAAATGCATAATATAGATGTACAACTTGATTTAATCCTTGATCAATTCTTGAGTCATATATGTGCTTGTGTTCATGTTGCATAAAGCATTGGCATTGATAAACCAATTTCAAGTGAAAATGGCAGTGCAATGTTACTCACACTGGACAAAGAACAACATAGACGAATGCCTAAGAAATGATACAAGATCACATGGAAAGAATCAAATAGAAGAAACTCTAAGTTCAGAGATGTACGCAACAAAATGATTAATCAAAATCTTACTAAAATGGTAGAAATAAAATATTTAACATCTCCAAACTTAGAGTGAGGCCAAGTACTAACTTATTTTAGTCCACTGAAACAAATGCCTACCAAACAGGTAATGCAACAACACCAATTTCATGCTTGACAACTAACACACTTCATTTTGAATAACTTAGAGCTTAAGGTAAGTAAGACAATTTAGGTCAGATTCAAAACCCATAAAGACACAAAAACACACAAAACGATCCATTTGAACTTACTTTCTACAAACAAAGCCATAAAGCAGTAATAGCTAGCAAAAAAATTGCTTAAGAACTTCGTAACAACGCACCAGGTGTTGTTTAAACTCTTCATCAATAAGTACCAAAACTAAATTGA
Source organism: Comarum palustre (assembly GCA_951800085.1). Lineage (NCBI taxonomy): Eukaryota > Viridiplantae > Streptophyta > Magnoliopsida > Rosales > Rosaceae > Comarum > Comarum palustre. The sequence goes on along the minus strand of OX637584.1, from coordinate 23,206,873 downwards.
AACCAGGACATTACATAGAGTTAAGTAATGCAGCTGGTAAAACAGAGTAATTTCAACAATATTACTGAAACTCAGTCGATACAACTTACTTGATACATCACAGCAATCAGATTGTGCTAACTACAATTCCAATCTCACTTTTCTCAGATTCATTGAAACCCACAAACAAAAAGGCAAAACTCACCTCATGAAACCACAATGATGATCACATAATGGTGTAGTTCCCACGCGGGTCAGGATCATCGGAGAGCAGAGCCCCGTAAGGCGACTCCTTATCCTCCATCACAAGATCCTCCGTGCTCCTAAACACCGCGTGAACACAAACCAACACCACCCCAACCACCCCCGAAACAACCACGTTCAACCACACATGCGTCAGCACCAGCGCCACCACAGTCACCACACCCAGCACCGCCATCACGACCCGGTCGCCGACCGGAAACCCAAAAAGCTCAACGTCGTCGTCGCGGGAGAAGTAGAAGAAGACCCAGGCAGCGAACACGACGAGGAAGACGATGAGGGAGACAGGGTGGTAGAGGAGGCTGAGGAAGAGGACGAGTAAGACAAGCATGGCGTAGTTGGACCGGAAATGGGTCGAGTTCTGGAAGAGACGGGTTGTGGCGTCGGAGAGGTTTTGAGGGAGGCTGAGGGCGGACAATTCAGACCAGGGGCGGTGGGCGCCCATCGCTGATTGGCCGGCTTCTTTGAAACGGGTTACGATTCTGGTGGACATTGCTGTAAAGATTGGATTTTTGGGGTGAAATCAGTGATGGGTGATTGTCAAGATTTGATTTTGATAAGAAATCGGAGCTGGGTTTCTATGTCAGTGCTGATTGTGAACTCCCAGTTGACCTCCGATGGGGAGGTTTGACGGGTTTGGACTGTATTAGTATGATTGGGCTAGAAAAGCAAAGGTTTAGCTTGGCCCAGAGGAAACTGGCCCAGTAGGCTTTTCTGGTTGGATAAGTGGTGGTGTATGTGGACGAAGATTTTTGATATGATAGGCGAAGCGAGGTGAATCGAGGGTGTAGATGACTGGGATTGAGTGAAGCGACGGGGAAAAACTGGTAGAGGGGATTTATGTTGCCGATCTACGTGATGTCAGTGAGCCATAGTTTGGTTGGTTAAGAAATTTAACTACTAACTTTGAGATCACGAGTACAAATCTCACAACATATGTAAAGCGTGTGACTTACTAATAAAAACATTTTTTTACGTTGATTTTCGTGACATTGCAAACGGAGGTGCGAGAGTGCATTGTAAATAGAAACTCAACCAGAGTGTTGTTTATGATATTTCGTGAGTTCGACACTTTGGTATCTCACGTTAATAAGTGTATACATCATTCATGTCTGGCGTTCTTATTTTGATTTTCATATATACCATGCCTGCTCAAATGCTGACATATAACATTTGGCGGGACTGCTCAGCGCGCGGGAGCGCTTTGTGAGACGGAACGGCGACAGCCGTTCGATATTTAATGAATTGATCCAACGGACAGGATTAAACAGACTTACACGGACATGATCAATTCATTAAAGATTGGAAGGCTGTGTCGTTCCTTCCCGTAAAGCGCTCCTATGTCTGAGCAATCCTGTAACATTTGGTATGTACTTTGTATAGTAGGAAATCACTAGAAGTAGAAGATTTGTGCTTCAAAATAATTCAAGGAGCTCTTATCAGCTTCTCCACATAAAATGAGGACTCCTGCTTGCTCGTGATAATAGGCCGAATTACGGCTCGATTTGAAGAGAGACAAGAGTTTGTTCGTGGTTGAAGACCATGTCTATGCATGGATGCAAGATAGCTGTTTCGAACTAAAATAGAAGCATTGGCCGCCCCTCAAAACAATTAATTGGTAGGATTGTGTGAGTTTTTACGTTTTGAAATATGCCATATGTACGTGTGAGTGTGGTAGAGAATATAAATCTAATATGTCACTACCAGAAAAAACAACTTTAGCCAATGAAAATAAAAAACAGATCGACGAGGAAAAAAACAACTTTCGTCGGCTAAAGATTGTCATCGTCAAGTAAAAGACTTTCGACGACGAAAAAAAAATTCTTGTTCTAAAGTTTGAAAATTTTGTCGGCTAAAGTAGAGACCATAAGTGACGAAATTTTTCATCCCCTAAAATACTTTAGCCGATGAAATTTTCATACTATAGGCGACGAAATTTTCAAACTTTAGGCGACTAAATTTTCAACTTTAGACAACGAAATTTTAAACTATAGGCGACGAAAAAATTTCACTTTAGCCGATGAATTTACATTTTTCGTCACCTAAATTACTTTAGCTGACGAATTTGATATTTTTCGTCGCGTAAAGTAATTTTTTTGTATTTTCACACTTTAGCTGACGACTTAGGGTATTCGTCGGCTAAAGTGATTAGGTTTTAGGTCAAAACCTAGACCGGTTGCATCTCATCATAGTGAGATTTTGTTGTGTTGAAGGTTCGACCAAAATACCTTATTTAGATGCAAATATGTTGTGATCATCAGAATTACAACATGCCTACCAATGTTGTATAACTTGTTCACTAAGTTTTAAGTAAATGCACAACTTTGAAAACCAACTCTACATAGAACCGAAAACCTAAAAAATACATGAAATAAGATGTGACTAGAATGGTGAAATACGTTTATAGTTGAAAAATCATGTAATTCGGGTAACATCTCAGTGTCGATAGTAGAGGTAAACCCTATTTAACATTATTGATCCCTATGGGGAGACATATCTTTCGAGGGGTAAATGTCCTAAATTTTTTAGATGGGTGGTTGCATCTCATCATGGTGAGAGTATGTTGTGTTAAAGGTTCAACCAAAATACCACATATAGATGCAGATATGAGCGTTTGCATGTGTTAAGTGGTTATATGATTATGGTTGTCAGTCCTGATTCAGCCCTTAACGTTGTCGGATCGAGTTGAATTTTTTGTCATAAACATCTTTCGACATAATGATAATATCATATGGTCGGATATTCGTTTGTGAATTTTAGACATTGGAATCACAAGAATAGGAAACGACACGTGTGATAATTTTATCGATAAAGGGTACTTTAGCCAACGAAATACCACGTGTCGTCGGCTAAAGTATAGCCTATGACAAGTGGCATTTGATTGGCTAAAGTCAAAAATTTTGAATGTTTGAATTCCCACCAAAAATTCAAAAAAAAAAAAATTCGCCCACCACCGCGACACCATTTTATATCTTTCATCTCTCTCTCGTCCCCTTCATCTCAATCCCTCGTCTGCTTACTCCTCCACGACCGTGGTCCCTCCTCCTCCTTCTCCTTTGATGTGCCTCCTCCTCGTGACATCTCATCCTCCTCCTCGCGGTAACTCGTCCTCGTCCAACTCCTCGCAGCACCTCATCCTCGTCCTCCTCCTCTTCTCGACCGCAACTCCTCATCCCCGTTCTCCTCCTCTTCTAATCCTCGTTCTCCTCCTCTTCTCGACTGCAACTCCTCCTTCTCTTCCTCCTCGTCCTCCAAGCACTTAGCCGGCGGCAACACCTCCTCACCGTTCACTCATTCTCCTCGTCTCAGCGACAGAGGGTTCCAAACAGTGGTGGCGGCAGCAAAAAAATGAAAAGAAAGAAAAATGAATTGAAAGTAAAAATATATCATATGTGTCATTTCTATTTCATTTATAAATAAATAAAATAAAAAACATAAATGATATTGAAGACACGGATCAATAAGGTAAGAATTTGTATTAATTGGATAAAGCACATTGCAGCTTAACTTTCTACTAGCATTTTTGAACTGCACAATGTGCTTGTTAATTTGTTTTTTTGTTTTTATAAAATTCTTTTACAATTAATGTTTGAATATTCTCTTTATTTATGTGAGACCCCGCACGTTTTAACCGTGGTTAATGACGAGTTACTGAGGTTTAAGTCGCATTTGGTAACTTCGCGAGTTAACGACCACGTTCATTTTCGAGTTTTTCTAAACTCTTCAAATTACTCATTTAAGGACTCGGTGTTGTAGTACATGTTGACACGAGTCTCCCGGTATTTTCAGAATATTTTTTGGAGCTTCTGTTTATTTTCTGTGAATTTCAGAAGTTTCTGGTAACTTTTAATTACCATTTCGATAAAACAGTTTTTACCATTTAACATTTTACTTTTTATCTTCTTTAAATCTGGACCGTTAGATTGATCCTTGATTGAATCTAGGCCGTCCATTTTCTTTTAAATAGAAGAGAGAGGTTTGACTCGTTCAAAACACCCCCATCGGTCAACTCTCTCCCTCTTGACACACTCCTCTCCCTCTTGTTTGCTCTGCCTTCCCTAGTGCGACGACGACTCCTCCAGCCACTACTCGCCGGCGGACCACCATGAATCATCTCCTCTCTTCCTCTACTTCCTAGCCGAGTCCTCAGATTACCCAGGCGTCCATCCATGGCAGAGATCAAGCACCACTGTGCTTGATCAATTTCCGGCGAATCTCAGCTTTTCAGGCCATGGTTCGGCCACTTAGAGGTATGGTTCTTCTCCTCTCACCTTCTTCTTCATCTTCCTTGCCTTGGATGTCCGAAATTGAGCTCTGAACAATTTCCCCTCTTTTACTGTTTTTCGGCGTCTGGGTTCTCACTCTAGCAAGAGCGTTTTGGAGATTCCAAAGAGCTTCTCAGCGTATTGGCTAGTCTTGGAAGCTTAGTGTGACTTCTGGAAGAGGACTTGGAGCTACGGGCAGCTGCTTGGACTCGAGGCAGCAGGGCAGGCCGAGGCCAGGTTTCAGTGAGGGAGAAGGAGAGAGAGAGAGAGACTTCGATTATTCAAGGAGAAGGCAGGGTAGCATGGTGGAGTTCGATGGTGAGGCTAGAAGCAGTGGATTGGAGCTGTTGGAATCTCCATTTGGGGCAGAGGCAGAGAGTAGGTTTTCTCCCTCCACAACTGTGATTTCTGTTTTTATTGAATTGGTGTTGATCTGTGTGTTGATATTGATGATGTTTTCGTTGTTGTTGTCGATAACTTGGAGGTGAAGAAACGAGCAAAACTGTGGCGAAATTCCGGCAAGTTGACCGGAATCTGGCAGAGGCTTCTGGCAAGTCACCGGAATCCGACAAAGTAACAGTTTTTCGGCATGAGTCGAACAGGTAGAATTTGAGTTTCCTGACAACCTTAAATTAGTAAAGTTTTCGTTTAACCGAAGTGGGCTAAGAGTTGTGGTTTTGTTATTAAGGAATTAAAGTTAAAGCAATCAAAAAGTTACGTTAAGAAAACATACTAAGACGGAAACAAACCACAGTTGAAATCTTTTCCATTTTTGGAAACCTACTAATTTGGGAAACTTTCCATTTTAGGAAAAGTTTCCATTAAGAGAAAGTTTCCATTTTAGGAAAGTCCCATTTTCAAAAAAACGGTTTAGTAAAGAATTGAAGTTCGACAAAATTTGTAAAGTGTTAAATTGTCATCGAAAATAATAACTGGAATTTCTAGAAAATGTCAAGTTGACCGTTTTAAGAAAAATTGGTGTTTCATGTAAATTGATGTATCGACTCTTGATTAAAGAATTGGTTAATGTGACACGTTGGGTGTCTATAATAATTCAACGAATTATTATGTGACACCCTAACGTTAAATTGAAATGGTTAAGGAAAGTTCGGAAGTTAAGTCGGACTTCGATAAATGGGCAAAGAGTCGATAACCGGAAAAACAAGTTAAAAAGGAAATTGGTTGGTCAACTTGGTCAATGTGGTCATTCCTGGTCAAACTAGGAATGTTGTGGTTAACTGAATTGTTATTGTTTATTGGTTGCTAAGCTACTCTAATTCTGCAATGATTCATTGGACGAAGTAGCTTACACGGTGATCTCGGTTCATCCGAGGCGGTTCCTGGAAGCTTGGAGCTTATGTAAGGAACGACTATTCCAGGTAGGGAAGCTAAACCCCCTTTGTTAGTGGTTTTGCGTGATATATGAAAGTGCATGACTTTTTTTTGTATGCTCATGGTCGATGCCTCAAGAAAGTTTTCTTTATATATGTGATAAATGATTTATGATTGGGCCAAGAAAACCTGAGGCTAGACATAAATGATTTTTATGTGATGACTCAGATAAAAAAGTAATATCGTTGTCCTGATTTTCGGTGTTTGACCTGAGAGTGGCGGGACCTAGTATATAGTAATCCTACGGTGTCGTTGACCTAGTATATAGTATATAGTGCTTGGCCTGAGAGTGGCGGGACCTATTTTCCCGCTTACGTTCATCTCGTACAGAGTTAAACGAGCCGTAAGTGTGGTATGTACTATTAGTGATGTGTTGGGCATTAGTTGTAAATGGACACTCTCGCTACTATTCGTCTTAGAACGCATAGGTAGTTGGCCCCGATTTGCTGTATAGACAAGCTCGGGATTCGACCGTCTAGATCCGTGAAGCCCTGCTGGTTGTATTGTTCATTGAGTGCTCTGGCCCTATTTTAGCATACTTCACAGTTTTCCCGAAAGATATAAAATGATGACTTTGTGTGCCAAGGATTTTCGAAATGGTTTTATTTAGAGCTAAAATATATATATATATATATATATATATATATATGTGTATATATATATGTATATATGGTTTTATTGTTTTCAAATCTATCATTGGTGGGCCTATATGTGAGCACGTGAGGACGACGCTCACCCCTACAACAGATTGTTTGCAGGTACTGTGTGCTGTGACGGGTTAGATAGAGAGAACTGTGTGTGTGGAGCCTCATTTCCTACTCGATGTTTGGTCCGAGTTGTACTCACTTTTCCTGTTTTATCCTTCAAGTCGTCTACTAGAGCATTTAACATAAACAGTAAAGGTGTCATCCTGACTAATTGACCTTGTTGTATATTTTTATTGTTGTCACTAAAGTTTTTAATTGACCATGTAATTTGTCCACCTTCCGCGAAATTGGAAAGCCTCTGATGAATGTTTTAAAAAATTCTTGTGGTGCCACTTAAAGTTTTAAAGTTGAATTTTATTTTACTTACTAAAAAACCTACGACTTTAGGTTAATAAGTTATTGGCACGTTCTTCGGACGTGTTGGTTTCTTATTGGCTTAAATTGGTGACCACTGTAGTTTCTCCTCCCGGGGCGCTACAATTTAATAATATTTTATGTTTCTCTCATTCTAATTTCTATCTCCACCTTTTTTTCTTACAAGGAAAATGAATCTGATTCCTAAGTTGAATGACAATTATTATTTTACCCATGGTTACTAAAAGCCTTAAGTTTTAAATTTTAATTAATTAAAGATATTTTAAGTACTTCAAAAATTTACCCATTCTCAGAATTCTTCTGGCTTTATTAATATAGATATCATCGTTTAAATTAGTATTCATAGATATTTAAGCTTATTTATGATTTTTGTCAAAATTTGGAAAGATGATTTATATTTTACTAAAAAATAATTAAGAGTAATTAAACCATTAAATAAATTTAAGAAAGATTAATTGACCCTTCTAGTCCTATGCTAGCTACGTTGTTGGACACACTGCAAGTCGTATTTGGCTATGGAGATCGGAAGAATTGAAACTGGACCTAGATGTGTCTTTTTTAAAAGTATACAAAATTTATTTATTATAATTCTATATTGTTGTTAACTACGGTTTGCCATGGTTAACAAAAACGACACATGTCATTTAGATTAGACCTGTAAATTAATCAGATCTTATTCAAAACCGTTTTAGATCTGTGATTTTTAAACGGGTTTAGATAAAAAATTTGACCCGTTGATCCATTAACCTTTTTACTAAACGGATCGGATCCGGATCTTGGTTGATCCGATTTGTTAATGATCCAGATTCGTTTAATAATAATTAAATAATATTTTTATAAATATAATATTATTAATAAATATTAAATAATATAATAATTATGTAAATAACCTAAATATTCATATAGATATGAAGATGCATATTAAGATGAGCAATCCGCAAATTTGCTCAGGTAACTGTTTGGTTTGAAAAACAAAAGTAAGGAAATTACGTTGTTTCCATAATCCTTTTCTTTTGTTATTTAAAAACGATCACACTAGCGCTCGGCAGAGAGGCCGCAGCTGAAAACAACAAACACAGACGTTCAAAGACTCTAGAGTGTTAACTGAAACTGTTTCAGAAACTCAGAGAGACAGAACACAATGCCTTCTCCGAGGAGACCTACTTCAGCTCCAATTCTCGTATCTCTGCTGTTCCTATTCCTCTCTGTCTGGCTCCGCCCAACTCTCGCCGACGGCGTCACTCCCGAGGAGGCCAAGCAGCTCAGGGACGAGGTGACCCTTCTCCAATCACCCGTTGAAACTTAAATTAAAATCAATTTGGGTTTTGCTTTCAATTTGGTATTCCTTGATTTCACTGCCCCGTATTGCTTTGATGAATCTGACATTGGGGTTTATGTAGTTTCTGCTTGATTTGCTAGTTGGAAAGTTGTGGAATTTGTACTGATTGGAGTGAATTGGAGTTATTTTGGGTTCTGGGAACCATTTTAGGACTTGAATTTCAATATTTGTATATGAGAGGTGATGTTTTGCCAATGTATTGCATTGACTGCTCGGTGTAATGTGGAAGGTTCTCATCTTTGATAAGGTTGAATTGGATACGAGGATAAATTTTTGATCTTTCGGGCATGTGGTTGCAATGCTTCTGGAATGGGGCATGTTCTGGATGTTGTGTCGAAATCAGAATCATACTTCTGATTTTTTTTCTGTATAAAGTCTAGATTTTAGTATTGATCGCCCTCTGTAGAATTAAGCTCTGTCACATAGGAAAGATGTTTACTTGTTACAGAAACAAAAGTTCATGTTATATTGGTGTTTAATGTCAAGTGTTGAGATTATAGAGGAATTTCCATCTTGGGATTCTCGTTTTGAGAATAAAGAATTTTGGAATGTAGGCTGCCTTTATTGCATTCATTTGCCTGTACATTGGGAGAAGTTGGTTTAATCTGTGTGTAGTTACATACATATCTATAGTAGTTATGCATTTCCTGTAAAGCTGTTGCATGTTTTTTTTTCCTGAAAATGTTGGTCTTAATTAACTTGGGATTTTGTTCTTTTCATTGCAGGTCAGGGAAATGTTTTATCATGCATTTAATGGGTACATGGACCATGCTTTTCCACTTGATGAGTTAAAACCTCAGTCTTGTGGGGGTGAAGATAGCCTCGGTGGATATGCGCTAACTTTGGTAATATACATCATAACTTCTTATTTCGAATTACTTACTTCTCTACAAATTTGATTTTCTTTTCACTGTATGCATTCTTACTCTATTGTGCAATTCGTTTGTCATTTTGGTCACAGATTGATTCTTTAGATACACTAGCTTTACTTGGTGACCGGGATTGCTTTGCTGCCTCTGTTGAATGGATTAGTAAAAACCTTCAGTTTGATATCGTAAGTCTAGTATCTGTCTATCTTATTTAACTTCTTGCATTTCTCTCATTCTCTCTTACTAAATTCTTTCTCAAATAATTGCTGTCTTAAATGTTAGATTTTGATGTCACGTTTTTCCATATATGCATGGATAGCATTGAAATTTGATTTTATTTATTATTTGACCTAATGTGTTGTTTGGCAGATATGTCTCAATAGTTCAGTTGAGAACATTGCTGTTAGTATTATCACTATTATGACCTAACTACTTCAAGTCAAGATAATTCCAAGAGGCTAGTTTTCAAGACCTATAAGAGTTGTTTTACATAATTCGGAGCATGACAATTGTATTGTCTCGTTACAAGTGAAATTATCTGGTGTAATATTGTGGTACAAGTTATTGTAATTATTTGTCATTGAATTGTTTTCTTCATGATCTTCATCTAATTGTTATTGTAGATTCATATATATATATATATAATATGTATTTGTACTACGTTACTATCCTTAAGAAATATTTATCAACGTATGATAGGATGGAGTTAATGTTATACATGTTGCTCTATTAGTAAGGAATACCTTCTTCCATCTAACTTTTATTTTTTTATTGTTGCAGAATAAGACAGTATCTGTTTTTGAGACAACCATCCGGGTTCTTGGGGGTTTGCTATCTGCACACCTTATAGCAAGAGATTATGCCACGGTAACAGTTAGTTGCATTTCCCATGTGTTTTATTCGGTATATTATAATTTTATGCCATGAGATAACAGGGAACTGTGTATAGCAAGAGATTATGCCACGGTAAAGTCTATATATATATATGTACATACGCCATAAAGAAAAACAAAGAGGATGAATGAGCTGTAGTAAACAGTATATCTGTATATAGCCTTTTTCGCTTTTGCTGTCCAAGCGTACTGGTAAAATCTAGGGTTCTTTCTTCTATTAGTTCGTTAGAGTTCAGCGGTATAGAAACATAGAATCAAGTAAGTTGAAGGTCGTCTTGAATAATTCCTACACCCTTCTGTTGCAGGGCATGAGAATTCCAACGTATGACAACCAGTTACTGAACTTAGCTGAGGATCTAGGCCGACGACTGTTACCTGCATTTGACACTCCTTCAGGTGCATTGTACTTGCTTAATCACCCTTTGTTGTTTAATGTATAAAAAAGTCTATGAAAGATCTTTCTGGCTGAACTCTCATTATTTAGCATTCTTTGTCACTGCGAATGTCTATGATTTTGCGTACCTGATGACCATGTATTGGTAGATTCTGAAGTCTAAAATTATGACTTTTTATGTTATTCAACTGGTCACCTTTTCCTCTCTCTTGTATGTAGTGTCATATATGCTTGTTTTTTCTTTATGTAAAGTATGTTTCTTATATGTGCAGAAAAAATATCTTTTCTAAGCAATCTTGTCTTGCAGGAATTCCTTTTGGATCTGTCAATCTGAGGCATGGAGTTGATGAACATGAAAGCAAGGTAATCTCTCAACTTTGTCTCTGTTATGTGCAACTTTCTTAATACTTTATGAAGCTCTTAGTCCTGACACATATTAGGACAATGGACAAGTAAATTTTCCTGTTCAAGATAGAGCTCTGTATAGGTGTAAAATCCTAGATATTTATCATATCAAGACTAGTATTTGAAAATTCAATCTGGTTTTATTTAGATTACATCAACAGCTGGTGGTGGGACTTTGACTTTGGAATTTGGAGTGCTCAGCCGCTTGACAAATGATCCCAGTAAGTAGTAGCTGTCTTTCCGTAACGCCATTGATTTTATCCTTCTATCTTGGCCGGACTCTCAGTTCCTAGTTGTCTTCTTAAAGTGCATGTTCATGAGCTTTGCCAATAGGTTAAGATGCATTTCGCGGCCTTTTATGGCCAAAATTTATGTTAAAGCCAGGTTGATATGTTATAAGCACCTTTACATGCTTCTTATCTGATATTAAAGATGTAACTGCTACCTCTATTCCTTCTTAATTTGTCCATGGAGATGCTAATTGAATTAGGATATCTCACCTAATTTTTCCCTTCTCGGTTTTTTTTTTATTTTTATTTTTTTATTTCTTAATTTTGTTCCACCCTGGAATTGCAGTATTTGAACAAGTGACCAAGAATGCAGTGCGTGGACTTTGGGCTCGGCGTTCAAGGCTCAATTTAGTTGGTGCCCATATCAATGTTTTTACAGGTGAATGGACACAAAAGGTAACATTCCTTTTAAACATAGTAACATTAATAAACATCAGTCAGCGCAGATCTAATATGAATAAATAACATCCTCTACATAACTTCTCTTGACATTAATGCAAAAATTGTGAAAACTAAGCAGAAAAACCCCATGAATGAGTCATGATTTGTAGATTCTAATTATTTTCTGAGTTAAACAACCGTTTGGGATGGCTAACTGGTTCACTAATTTTTGTATGTGATTTTCGTCAGTACTGTTGGAAATATTTAGTCATTTAATGTCTATTGCATAGTAATTTGGAGATTATATTGATTGCTTGTTTTAGAAACAGGGATATAGGTGACCTTACAACATAATTTCTCTAGTGATTAGATAGTCAATTTCTGTTGAGATATATATCCCACATCGGGAATATGAGACCTTGCCTGTGGGTTTATAAGGGTTTGGGCTACTCTCTCTATTGCCAATTGGTTTTGGAGTTGAACCCCAGACTACTTTATCATGGTATCAGAGCGGGTTGGCCACGTACATGTGTGAAGCCCAAAGGCCACACGAACTCCACGACCACCCAAGTTGTTGTCCACGTGTTAGGCTTAAAGATTCGCCACACGTGCGGGGGCGTGTTGAGATATATATCCCACATCGGGAATATGAGACCTTGCCTGTGGGTTTTTAAGGGTTTGGGCTACTCTCTCTATTGCCAATTGGTTTTGGAGTTGAACCCCAGACTACTTTATCAATTCAACAGCAATTTCATTGCAAGAGGTTTCTGTTGATCATTTAATCGATGTTCTTTTCCTCCTCTTCCATTGTAGTTTAGTTTTGAGTTGTGTTTTAGATTTTGAGGTTCCTCTATCTTGATCATCATAGATATAAACATGCAGGTCAGATATTAGCCAACTTTCTTCCATTTAAAGACCCAGCAGTTGTGATATTAGCCCCAAAGCCTTAAGGTTTGAGTTAGCATTAATGGTTGGCTGCTAGCCTCTGTCCTTAGCTACCCTTGTTTAGCTATGTAAAGCGGACTCCTTGTTAGCCTTCTTGAATCCTTGTACAATGCTGTTTGTTTTAATAAAAATCTGTTTCTTTTAAAAATAAATATAATTTGATTTCTCTTTCAAAAAAAATATAACTTGATTTCTTCAATAGTTTGCAAAGATGAGCCTAATAACAATATCCTAATTAGTGTGAAATTGGGGAATTAATGGCAGTAACTTTTTATTAAGAAAGTATTCTCACAATAATGGCATTTAGCTGCACGTCAATATCTTAAAGATCATTGTTGTACATCTTTGTTTATGTTTTATTTAAATGATAATGATCAAGCTTCTCTGGTTCAGTCTGTCAATGGACATACCATTAGGGAATTTCGGTGACATGATATATGATTACATGTGGACTGATCCTCCTAACCCAGCTCCTACGGTTTATCACCGAGCCTTAGTGCACCTCAATATATTGGTATTTCTGTTAAAATGGGATAGAGGCTGTCCTGCAGGGTTCCCACTATTCCACTTAGCTATAATAGCTTGTGCACCAATTGAACTGATACTTTTAATTATCAGTCCCTAGTTTGACCTCCCAAACTGAGATGTGCAGTACTAATAGGAAAAACTTGTGTTTCTCTGTTACTACCATATTATGATTTGTGTTTTTACTCTCTCCTTTAGGGTTTTATCGATCCCCTTTCCTTTTATACTTACATTTCTTTGCTGTTTTGCAGGATGCTGGAATAGGAACTAGTATTGATTCTTTCTATGAGTATCTTCTAAAGGTATGTAACATTAGTTGGAATGCTGAACAAAACATGCCTGAACTACCATTCGTAACAGCAGTTGTAAGCTGCAACATAAATGGTATTTCCCATGTTTGAAATAGCATTATCAGGTTCTCTTTGTCACCAAATCAAATATATGTCTGTGTCATGACGGGTGGCAAAAGCTTCTAGAAATAAAATATGACAGGAAATGGTAAATGGTGTGGGTAAATTTGTAAATTTTACTGGAGTATGCTGAGAGTTTTGGGGTTTAACATAACAGCAAATAACGTCATCAGCTAGATTGTTGTTAAACAGCATACTGGTGATGGTAATATTGTTTTATGATCTTATGACAATGAAGGCCTTGTATTTCCATAAAAGACCTTCCTCTAAAAATCTAGGAAGCAAATGCTAGCCCTCTTCTAGGTGATTGTATTAGTCAATTTCTGTGGATTAGTTCACTCAATTTTCTGTACTCGGATGATCTTTCGGGCCAGTTTGCTGGGAATTTGAATGACACCTATAGCTCACAGTTTTGGAATTACCATGATGTCCAATAAGATATTGAGAACCAATCGGTTTTTGTAATCATTTAGGCAATAAAACCTAGTCTAATCTCCTACTTACAGATCTTTTATCTAGATATTCGTCTATCCTGAGCATTTCTCTGATTTTAAGATACTTCATGACAAATATAACTCGTGCGGGCATTATGTCTTGGGAAAATGGCATTGATCTGTAAACTGTAAAAGATAGTATCTTTGTTGCCGGCCTAAATTTTTTCTTGTAAGATCTGTGTGTACATCGATATGTGAAAGCGTTTGGTTTGTTCTTTGTGTTCTTGTTAACCATTAGTATTATCATCTCAGGCTTATCTGTTATTTGGAGATGAAGAATATCTGTACATATTTCAAGAGGCTTATGCTGCTGCTATGCGATATCTTTACAATGATCCTTGGTAAAATCTGAAATCAGTATATGCCACCATATTTTTGTACATTCCCTTTAACTTATGAGCACTTCAATTTACTTGTGTAGGTATGTAGAGGTAAATATGGATTCTGCTGCTGTTGTGTGGCCATTGTTTAACAGTTTACAAGCATTTTGGCCAGGACTTCAGGTTTGCAAAAGATCAATATTAAGATATAATATACAGTTAACAATATAGAATCAAGAATTTGTTCATTAATTTCAGTGAGATTGAGTACTCTTATCTTTTGGAAGGTTTTAGCTGGAGATATCGATCCTGCAATTCGAACTCATACTGCCTTCTTTAGTGTGTGGAAAAGATATGGTTTCACTCCGGAAGGTTTCAATCTTGCTACATTCAGTGTTCAGGTACCAAGAAACTGTCTAAAACTTGGTTTGATTCACTCTTAATTGTATGATTAGTCAACTCTTTAATCATTTGCATTTGTAATCTTTCTACATATATTTGCAGCATGGACAAAGAAGTTATCCGCTGCGTCCAGAGTTAATGGAGAGCACATATTGGCTCTATAAAGCAACTAGAGATCCCAAGTAAGCTCATAAACTTTAAATTTGTGGGCTATATCTAAGTTTTCCATTACACATTCACTGATATTAATGGCACATGTGAAAAGGAGCATTTCGTTTTCCTAGAAACTTGATACTTTTAGAAAAGGGCATTTTACATGTCTTTTGTATTTCATTGTAGGTATCTTGATGCAGGACGTGATATGGTTGCCAGTTTGCAGCACAGTGCAAGGTGCGCCTGTGGATATTGTCATATCTCAGATGTCGAGTTCCATAAGCAGGAAGATCATATGGAGAGTTTTTTTCTGGCGGAAACAGTAAGAAATTTTTCCTTCATTTTGGTTCTCTGTAGAGTTTTGAAGTTCATTTTCGACCAATAAATTTGGATTACCTTCTCTTTCGAGCTAATACTCATGTTGGTTCATTATAATTGACGGTGAAATCCAAAATGTAGTGGTTAAAAAATCCATTATGATTGTGGATTTCCAAGTGTATAGTGGAGGGATATGAATCATATAGCTAACGTGATATGTTTACAGAAAGCCTATCTATTATGTATCCAGGTTCTGCGTAAGCAAACCTAAGAATTGATTAACCTTAGAATCTGTTAATGGGACTAATTTTATATTGCTCATGGAGAAATATATAATCCTATTAAGATTGTAGGATGGGCTTGAGAATGGTAGTTCTCATTTCCCTAAATATATCTTAGTGGTAAGGTAGTATTGGGATTGATTTCTAAACTCCTTTCATTCTGCCATGTTATATGCATTCCTATGCTTTGAATTGTGTACCTTTGTGTTCATTTATATTTTTCATTGTCTCGTTGGTTACATGTACTAACAATGTGCAACCAATTAGGTAAAATATTTGTGGCTACTCTTTGATTTGGCCGTGGGACCTGATAACCTTGTTGATAATGGACCATACAAGTAAGTCCTTTCTACTCCTACTGTACTGCCTGACTTACCATTGAAGATTAAAGAGCAGACTTATCTTATTGCTGTATACTGTGAAAATGCCTTTTCATACAGGTACATCTTTAGTACCGAAGGCCACCTACTGCCTGCAACCCCTGAAATATCTCTAGTGCAGGAACATTGCTCATATTTTGAGGCTTATTGTAATACTAGCAATATTAGACAGGATGTATCGGATGTTACAACTAATCATCAAGATAACTTATATGGAAGGGTTGGCACTGCGTTACCATCCAACTCCCGTTATTCTGGTTCAACTCCCATATCAGGATTTATAAAAGTGAGAATTGCATACCATTTTTATTTTGTAAACCTTTTATGCTTGTCCATTGGATTGCATTTCACTTTTTCTACTTGTGAACCAAAAGCTACAATAAAACATAGATAATATTACATGTTAGATTAAATGGTTTTAAATAATTTAAGTCTGCATAAGTTTAAGAATTATCAAAGTATCAATCTTGATGTCCATTGAAAACTTGTTTTGTCTGCAGGGGATTTGCCCAGGACTAACTCATGGGCAAAAGTATGGTATATCATATGTATCACCAAGTCACAGAGCTCATGAGGATGACTCAAGGAACCAAGGAAAACAAACTAATGCTGAGAGCCATTCATTAGTGATATTGCAAAGCCAAAATTCTGATTATTCGCCATCAGAGAATAAGAACTACCATGAAAAGTTGGAATCTCACAAGGGAGAACAAACAAGTGATCCCCCTAAGATTTGATGATTCTGGCCGTTAAGTCAGCTGAAACTGAAAGCTTGGAACTGTGAGATTCTCAGCTTCGGAATTGTAAATTATGCGGCAATTGTTACAGATTCAGCATGTAGCTTTAGGGTGGAAATATAAACAGGAAGAATGAAGTTTTGTTGGTGATGCCTTGCTGGTTATACATCCCCCCTAACAGGACCTGAGCAGAGTCAACTGTTAGGCTCCATGTAAGTTTGGCATAGTTAGCATAATTATGTACATTTTTTTCCCTTTGATAGGTCTCAAAAGCTTGATTATGATGTTGGGGTCATCAGCTTATAGATGGATGGGGTACTAGAATAGTCAAATATTTCAGACCAGAAAAATAGTCAAATATTCTTTTAGATTACATTTTTACTTGTTGAGGCCCCTGAACTACAGAAACAGTTACTTTCACAGTTGTGTCAAAAATTACAAATCAATTTATAGAGGCTGAATTCAGCTGATGTTAGAGTTACTTCCTGGGTTTCTGACCTTTTGTTACTAATGATGCCTCTTATATTGAATTTTGATACGTGAAGACGGTAAAGCTGTTCAAATATAAGCTTTTTTTGGTCGTTTGTTCAAATATAAGTAATTTTTGTTTTCTTAATTATTTAGGTCACACTCTAGGTCCTTTTATTGTTGGATCATACAGAAGACAAATAATCTCAATAAAAGATCAATCAATTTATCAATTCATTTGGTCACAACTCAAGAAAAGACTGATACAGACTCATGGAACAAAAACACACGAACTAAAATGTACATTAGCTTCATTCATTTGGCACTTGTTGTCACGGCTACATAGACCAAGTTACTAACAACACTGAGTAAACAAACAGCAAAACAAGATTTGCTCCTAATCAAAATGAATGTCGACGACGCTTGTTTGATATCTGAGCATCGAACTCCATAGGTGATCCTCCTTGAACTCTGATGCAGTGGCGTAGCCAGAAACTTCAACTAGGAGGGGCAAAACCGAAATAACAGACATTGAGAAAAACATTGTTTGATAACATAATTGCTCATTTATATATCCAACACAAAAATCTTAGTCCATTTTAATCTTTGATTTTGCATTTTGATAAGTTGGTTTAGGTTACAAACAATTCATTACAGTTTAAGTCGGTGATCAATACTTTTAGTCTTTTACTTTGGCTCATAATTTTGTCATATAGGGTTTTATGACTTTTATCCAAATAATATTTTAACAAGATCACTTAATTTATATACTCATCTCGCCATTTAGAATTTTTATATACTTTTTGGTTATAAGTATGTAATTTCATAAAAGTTATGACTGACGCATACACGCTTTTATTTCCTAACTTTCATATTAGACTTTGGATTGTCATTTTTGGCTCTCCCGTTTTTTATTTGAATAAAGTTTCACTATCTTTAAAAAAGAAAAATAAGATCATTAATAACATAATTGCTCTATGTAAAATGTTTAATTAGTTTGACTTTGAAGTTAGACCAGTGTTATAAGACCTTATGAGATTGATTTATTAGAGAAAACATAAACAATAGAGATGAAAATCATGTATTTAATTGAACCAATTAAAGGTAAAAAACATTATTATTAATTGTTAACATTGATTAAGAGGGTCAATATGGTGTAATAGTATAATTATCATTTAAAAAGCAATTTAATGAACAATTATGAGAATGGTCAATTGACCCCTCTCGCCACCCTCTCCCTACGCCCCTGCCCTGATGAATTGACCTCCACATGACATTTTTCTTCATAATCTTTCATCGCCTGCATATATACTTCAAGCTTGGCTGGAGCTCTAGCAGGCCAGTAGAGATCGTCTTCTACCTCATCATAGCTTTCTCGTTCTTCATGATTGTAGAAAGTGATCACTTTGGAGGTATTGAACAGAATTGTAAAAAATAGTACGGATCATGGCAACCAATTTTTGAAACTGAGTAAGAACCTCGTTTTTCCGCCTCATGGGATAAAACCATGTATAACGAGAGTATTCATCTGTAAAAAGAACATAATACTTGAAACCTGATACAGACAAGGCAGGAGATATCCAAACATCACTATGAATAATAGAAAAGAGAAAATAAGCTGAAACATGAGTTGAAGGAATGGCAATTTATGTGACTTGCTAAAGGCACATATTGTAGAATATTCTCAAATATATACTTTCCTTGTAGATAGAGGTTAAATATTCTGTATAGTTATAAGAGATATTGTTTTCCTATTAAATCCATGATTGTATCTGTATATATACATCCATTGGAGAATAATAATATTGTTTGAAAACCATTATCAAACCATTCTTTTCTATTTGGTATCAGAGCAGGTTCAATCTTGCATCTGAAAACCACAAATCCGCTGCATTGTTATTGAATCAAGTACCATACCAAATCTTTGAATCTCAAATCAACAAATCCCAAACCCCGAATTCCAAAACTCAAATTTCGTATTTGCATGCTGCTGCGTACCACCATAATCACCACCAAAACCTAAATCACCACCTGAATTTCCCAAATTTCAAATCCTGAATTTATACCCAAAACACCACAAATCGTTGCATACCAAAAACAACAAATCTCAAAACCTTCCACAGACACAAACACAGCTGGTTATCCCCAAAGAATATCCTTCCACCAAGAAGACAAGAAGTTGTATCATCAAAAGGACACGACGAGAAACTGCCTGGTTCATCACCACAACACACGCAAGTTCTTGGTAATCCTGATCAACGTGCCTGGTGCAGTTGTTAACATTGCATATGCCAGAGCTAACTTCTCACTGTGTTAAGAAAGAACATCTCCTTTCTCCTCATCATCAACGTCATAAAGTGCAAAGCTTATCTCAGGGACATACCCCATGCCCTTGATCCGCTGTATTAAATCTCCAAGGATCTGATATATTTTGCTTGATTGTGGATGAGTCCTATCACCCACAAAGAAGGTTGTTGTGCCTTTCTTTCCTTGCACCCAACTGCAACCCGGCCTCTTCTGGATTCCTGCATGTTTCATTAACAATCTAATCTTGAAAACATATTTACAATGCTTGGCATTCGCGTATATGTTTGAGTTCTCTGAGACTAACGCTGCTAACCGATTTGCAGCATATTCCCAAGCTCAACATTGCCATGGATCCTGCATGCACTGAGCAATGCCACCCATACAATTGGGGTCGGTTCCATAGGCATGTTTTTGATCAGGTTCATAGCATCATCGAAGTGACCAGCACGCCCTAAGAGGTCAGCCATGCAAGCATAATGCTCTGGCCCAGGAACAACCCCAGTATTTCTAAGAGGAACCCGTGTATTTCTAAACTATCTCTAATACCCGCGCACGTAGCTGACAATATTAAACAATTTCCATGCAATACAAACATGCTTCATATATCATGAATCATTAACTTTAAGCACAAATTCGAACATACTAACACATAAATCCGCACACGTTGCTGACAACTCATATATTAGCATGCATCCTATGATTAATCTCCACCAATTTTAACTCATATTAACCCACACGATCCAAATACAAGTCTTGGCATATTTTTAAGAACAAAACATAACAATTTCAACCTTGAACAAACACGATTAAGATAACTAAAACATCATTCAATCGAACAGATATAACAAGAACACAAGAAGAAATACATGAACAAAACACATGAGAATTGAAAAGAATCATCTATATACGAAACTATGAGAGAAAGAGATATAGTTTACACATTTTGTTCTTCAACAGGCTTGAAGCACACCAAGGCAACTACAGGACCACAAGAGGAATTAAATGGCTACAACTAGGCTAATCTAGGATTTATGATAGAAGAAGGAGAGACGACAGGAGAGTGAAGAGAATGAGTGTGTATACGTCTAAGAGGTGGTAGGGTTTTTGTTGGAGGTTGCCTCTATTTATATGAGAAAAGAATTGCACTTTCCTTCTTGAAGTATGTCTTCTTTCTGTAGCAAACTTTGACCTGATTTCCCTAGTGAATTTCCACAAATTTATTGTTCAATAACCATCAGAAAAAGGTCTTAAAGCTCCAGCAAAAATCCTTCAAAGAGTCCAAGAAATCGTCCCTCACAATCGGCCCAAACTCAAACATATGAAAACTAGTCGAAACTTCCAGCTTTTCTACTAATTTTCCTTCAGCCGCAACATCATCAATAATCTACCTTTCTGGACAGTTCTTGGCTCTAAATTGAATTGCTCTCTCTTGTCTGCAACTTTGGTGAAGCAACGTTTCAAAGACGAAGTCGACTTGATGGTGTAAAAATGCTCCAAAGGTTGACAGTGAGTAAGCTTCCCAAATTTCAGTTTCTTGGTTCAACTTTGAGGACTTGTAACTTGAGCTTTCCAAGTTCTTTTCCAACGATTCCTGGTACGAGAATGAAGTAAAAAACTTGCACTACAACTTTCAATCAATCACTGGCCAAAAGAATACAAGAAACCCCACGAATTCTTCTTCGAAAACAGAAGAAGATATGCCATTTTCAGACTCAAATAATTGTTGCTTCTAAGGGTTGTTTCACACTTCTTTTCTTCAACTTCTTTTGAGCTCTTTGATTAGTAGAATCGTCATTCTCCATGCTTTGCAACAAACCTCCTTGAACAAAGCCTTAATTGCCCGATTTTAGCTCTCTTTTTCTCATAATAGCTCTCCAAAGTACCTAAGAAATAAACTATCTTAAATTCACATTATTAAGAAATATACTAAGCAACAGTGTATGGTTTCAACTATATATTCATCGCATAAAATGCTCCTATCACTACTGAGTTGTTTTCTGACTAAAGCATTCTTCACCAGATCGAGACCAATGGCTCTGGTATAATGAAAGCTAAGAAGAGAAGAGTTTTGAAGTTAAGACAGACGAAAATGAATGGTTCTTGATGATGAATCAGTAATTGGATATAGAGCTTATATAGCTCTACCTAATTCTACAGCTGGCTGCCACTTGTCAGCCATGAACTGATTAAGTAACTAACTAATTAACTAACTAATTCTATGTTAATTAACCATTACATCTTAACACCTTTAAATAGACCACTCATTACTGTCATTAGTATTACAATCATCATTGTAATAATCTTAGACAAAGGCAATATGTCAACAAATTGCTGTCACATGGACAACTGCGTGCTATAATGGAATGGAATAAGTAGTTGGCATGATAAAAAAGACTGAGAGCAATGACTTATGAATCTACTCAAACAATTCTTAGGATAAGGACTCAAAGCCAACAAAAGTTTCAAGAAGAGGCTACTAGTTGCTTGTCAATGGCCAAACTAAGAAGCATTGCCTTCATCTTCTTCTTGTTCTCATATTTCTGCATGCATTCCCTTTCTTCTTCTCATGCACAAACACATAAAGCTACACTAAAGCAAGGCCAACAGCTAAGTGACCAGGATGGTGATTATCTTGTTTCTGAAAATGGTTTCTTCAAGTTAGGCTTCTTCAGTCCCTGAAAATCAAGCATTTTCGGTGCTACAAGTAACCGTACGTTACTTGGGAGTACGGTACTACAAACTACCTGATGATCCAGATGCAGTGTGGGTAGCCAATCCAGAAACTCCAATCATTGATGAATCAGGGGTATTAGCATTAGCTAGTGATGCAACATTGAAGCTCATTCATGGTGGAGGCCAAGTATCTGTCTCAGATCCTAATCACATGGTTTCTGGTAATGTTTCCGATAAACTATCTTCTAGAAGCCCAACGAACTTAGATGTTTGGAAATAATTTGCCACGATCAAACGGTTCTCCAATATTTATTTTTCGTCAGAAAGTGACCCCCTTCGTTCTACATCAGTATCCTCCACTTCAAAAGAACTTGATCTCTGGTTCATCTTGAATAAAGAAGAATAATTTGTAGAAAACAAACTCAATAATAAATCCAATAATTGAACATGTGGTGTAGAAGTCGGAGACTCTACAAACTCTGAAGGCACAATTATGAATCCAACACCATAGATGAGTTTGTCAAATGCAACTTGAAAGAAGTCTTCATGATTCTCAAAATTGTCTTCTTGAATGGTCATTGGTTCTGGTTCTGAAAAAATCATATGAGGGGAGGTTTCTTCAATACTGACAACCAAGTCAACATGAGAAAATTCTTCTTTAATCTGCAAAGTGATTTCTACAAAATTCTTTTCATACACTTCAGGCTTTCCAGGCTTGATTGTAATCTTGTTCGACTCCTTCTTGAGTAAATATCTCATCTTTGCAATAACAACCGTTGACGCTTTCATGTCATGGTTTTCCAAAATGCACATCACTATCATCCATATCAATGACATGACAAGTAACCTCATCGTTATAAAATTCTCCTATAGAGATGGAAACTTTACAAACCTCTGTCACAAGTGCACGATCATCAATCCAAAATGGATTGATCAACTTCATTGTCGGTGATTGAAGGGAATGAACAACCTTGCTGGCAACAAAATTCTCATGTAGATCACTATCAATTATTGTTGAGCATACCTTGTTTTTGATGAAACACGTTGTTCTGAAGTCGTCGTAATCCGGTAAGATAAATATCTAACGTTTTATGCTATCTTTTTTATTCTTTTTCTTCTCTTTCTTATTCTTCTTCTTCTCTTTTTTCTTCTTCCTCTTCTTCCTTCTTCTTCTTCTTCTTCTTCTTCTTCTTCTTCTTCTTCTTTCTTTCTCCTGTTTTTTTTTTCATCGGGCCGGGCCAGATCTGACAGGACCCACCCCGGGTTAAACCCCTTTTATCCGAAGTAAATCCTGTGGGGACCACCTCAAGGGAACTTCTTACCGAAACCCCCTTGAAATAGCCAACCCTTCCTACTAAACTAACTAAACCGGGTTAGTCAGAGCAGTCTACAGAGAGGATTACCCCAAAGAATTTCAAGCAGCAACGGAATTATCGACTATGCCTCGACTCTCGTACGCGCTCGACCTCCTCTCAAGAACCCTGCATCACTGGGCATTTAAAAACGAAAGGCCCAGGGGAGAAACATTTAAAAACTGTTAGAGTGAGTGGACGAAAATCACATATAAAAACTTCATTTCCTGTAATGTTCTCCCAAAAGTATATCAATTTAAAAATCATTTATGCATGTCCACAATGACTAAATTTCCGCAAATGCGTGATAAGATAAACCAGCAAGGAATATGGGAAGAGAAATGTTCACCAAACATAATAAGTCTGACCTCTCAGACTAGGGTCGGAGCTAAGAGCTCTAGTGGCGCCCTCACGCCATGCTATGCTAGCTAGATAAAATAATACGGTCAACCCTTATGATATCAACCTGACCTCTCAGGCTTGTCTGACCTCTCAGACCAGGGTCGGAGCTAAGAGCTCTAGAATATGTGATAACGGTCAACCCTTATAATATCAACCTGACCTCTCAGGCTTGTCTGACCTCTCAGACCAGGGTCGGAGCTAAGAGCTCTAGATAAAGTGGAAATGGTCAACCCTCATAGTGCACTACGTAGTTTGCCTGACCTCTCAGGCTAGGGTCGGAGCTAAGAGCTCTAGTAGCGCCCTCACGCTACTCTAACTAGCATATTTATTGGTCAACCCTTAAAATAAAAATTCATAACAAGACAATAATCAAATTCTCTTCCCAGAACAATTAATTAAAACAATTCCTTGTCATATATGCATAAATCCACTTTCCGACGAAATCTCGGGTTCAATTCTATTCAAAGGACGGCCATCACCGTCTATCACCATTTTCGGGAGAAATAGTAAATCGAGTAATAACGTAAATACGTTCAAGAACCCGAGAGATATATAATTCTCGAAAACAATCATAAACATCATGCAATTAACTCAATAATTAAGGCA
Source organism: Comarum palustre (assembly GCA_951800085.1). NCBI lineage: Eukaryota > Viridiplantae > Streptophyta > Magnoliopsida > Rosales > Rosaceae > Comarum > Comarum palustre. The sequence continues at coordinate 23,182,550 of OX637584.1, read as the reverse complement.
TGCATTTATTTAAAATAATATGTCCACTCACAGTACTATTGCGACCTTCCCGCTCGGAAAGCTCCTCGAGCGAAACCCTCGACTACCGCGTAGTCGAGCCCGTCTCACGTCCGACCAGAGACTGTACAACAAATCATCAAATTAGTCAATCACAGTTGACTTGGTCTTTTCCTAGTTTGACCAGGAAATTCCTATTTGACCTCAAGTTGACCAAGTTCCTTTTTTATGACACTTTAACCTTTTTGACTTCCTTTCCCGATTATCGACTCTTAACTCAATTTACCGAAAGTCCGACTCCGCTTCCGAACATTTCCGTTATCACTTAAATTTGACGTTAAGGTGTCACGTATTAATCAATAAATTTAACTTCGAGTCGATATACCGATTTAACATTTCCTCATAAAATCCAATTATCAATTCCCGATAACAATTTAACATTTTACCGAATTAACCAACTAGTGTCCAACTTCATTGAACTTCAACCCTTTAACCATCTTTCTGAAAATACAACTTCCCCAAAGTGAAAGCTTTCCTTTAATGGAAACTTTCCCAAAATGGAAAGTTTCCCAAATTAACAGGTTTCCAAACTTAGAAGGTTTCCCAAAATGGCAACTTCCTAATTACGTCCAATTAACCGTAATTAATCCAATTCTTTAATTTACGGAAACTTTACGACAATTAGGTTATTGAAAGAATCAACTCCTACCTCTTCGGCATTCAGCCGGTTTTACCGTATCACCGGAATCTACGTCGGATTCCGGTGACTTGCCGGAATTTCGCCAGAGTTTCCCCGTTTCTCGATCACCAAGTTCTCGACATGAAACCACGCAAACAACACTAAGTCAGCAACCCAACAATGATTCCAATAACACCAAACAATAAAATACAGCATTCAACTTCCTTAACATGAACCTTGCATTCCCAGATCATCTTAACACCAAATTTGAATACATATATAAAACTACCTTACTTCCCCAGCAGCCATCTTAATCATCAGTCAATAAACTTCATCTCTAAGTTAAGCACAACCAATTAAACTAGCTTCTGTCAATATCAACATAACTATTTCAAAACCCAAAATTGCCAAAACGTCTCCAACCATGGCAACCGTAATTGTGTATTAACTTTTGATATCATAACATATACTAACAACTATAGAACCACCACCTCTATCACCGCCGAACACAGTAGCAGACCAACACTGCCCAAAAACCCCAACTTCTCCAAAATACACTCAAACTCGAATTCAATTATATAAAGAGTTAGAACACGAAGAGTAGGTCATCTTTCATACCTCACTTTCCTCCGCCGGTGACCGAAGAACACCGAACCATGACCCGAAAATCTCGACTGCTTCTCCTCTTCGAATCTCTCTCCACTAAGCCCTCTTGGAGAATAAACACCACAGGGACGTCCACAAGCTCACGGCGAAGCTACCAACACCTCTCGTGCTCGCCGCCGTGACCTAGATCGGAATAACCCGATTGCACCCTAAAACTTCTCTCCTCTGATTCTCTCTCACCGGAGCTTCTCTGCCGAAACCAAGACCACAAATGTGTTGGGGACGGCGAGGCGAAGCTCGGGTCACCGGTGCGCCGCCGAGAGAAGGACATTTGAGGGAGGCGAAATCGGAGCACAGTGACGGAGTCGAGAGGAAGAACAGCCGGTCAACCCTTCACTTTCATTTCTGACCAAAGTCAACTCCTCTTAATTCCTTTTATACTCAAATCAACGGTTAAGATCAAAACCCTAATAGATCTAATGGTTCAGATTAAAGAAGGTGAAAAGTGAAAAGGTTAAATGGTAATTCTCCCTTTTTACCGGATGGATAATTAAAAATTACCATAAACTTCTGAAATTCACAGAAATTAGCCGGAAGCTCCGAAAAATATTCCGGAAATACCGGGAGACTCGTGTTGACACGTACTACAACATCGAGTCATCAATTCAGGTATTTGGTATACTTTTAAAAACTCGAAAATTAACTCGAGCGATAACTTATCGAATTACCGATCGTAGTTAAAAATCCTCGGTAACTCGTAAACCTCGGTGAAAAGTAACTTTTGTTAACTTTAAAAGATTCGGGGTGTGACAATTCTCCCCACCTTATAAAAATTTCGTCCTCGAAATTTCTATACTCGAAGTCCAACACTGTGGGGGAAAGTACCACTTAAAATAATAATATTGCTCTCCAATGTCAACTCAACACAACCAAATATTCTTACTAACCACAAGTGACGTCGTCACAATACTACTAACACTCGTGCCAATTCAATCACCCCTCGCTTATCGCGAGTAAAATTCCTTCAAAGATACTCGTATTCTTTCGTTGAACTTAAATATCAGCTCACACATTCCCTATACAGGAAATGATTACCACATCTGCGGAGTAGGGTCCGATGTCACTAATGGATTTAAATCCTCTGGTAACACCGTACAACGTGGGGTCAACCCATGACAACATGCCCACGAGAAAACCATGACGACTTATGTTACACGAACCATCCCCTCATTTGAACCAGGCTCCCTGATCTGATTTACGCTTTCTAAAAACGATTCTGTCAAGTTGTCCTGTTGTCTAGTAATTGTCTTCCCTTACTCTATCCTTACTCAAACCACATGCACACACAGGACATGAATTGCCATGACTTTTTAGCGTAAAGCCCAACACCATAGCCTAAAGTCAGGGAGATACAAGTCTCCAGACGTCGAGATCCCACAATACTTACTCCTCGCATGAAGACAAATTGTCAGGCTACACACTGCTCACGTAACTATTCTGACAACACAAATCCGGATTTTTTTTTTTTTTTTTTTTTTTTTTTTCTCACAAGCCAAACATAAACTCGCTAGCTCAATTATCACCTCGTGGAACTACAGCGTACTTTACCACGGTAAAACATCTCCGTACTACTCATTGGTGAGGTGACACTGACTTCCCTATCTCTTACATTAGCTTGGAATGACGCATAGTGCAGAACTTGCACTTCAACCAACACTGTGCGTCTAATAAACATTATCCACATCGCAATCAGGGATAGACTTCCCATTAAAAGAATTTCCAGAGCCTTACCCGCTCAACAAGGATATTTCCTTCATAGAGGCGTCCATTACCAAATCGTCTGGTAATAACCGACAAATTGGACATTTAACCAGATCAGACATCTACATAAAATTTAGTGTCACTGGTGCACACCCAATGGAACCCCTGATCACAACATCGGGAATTAATTCCACCAGACACAACCATGTTGATCACCGAGCATCTAGTTAACGAGGCACAAGATAACAAATACCATTACCGCACTGGGCACGTATACATCACAGAGTCAACTCGTACAACTAGACAGTTTCTAACAAAACTGTCCCCCAGGCGCTGCGGGTTTACCATCCACCGCAACCTCTATTCGGTAAGATTCAAAATTCTCAATCGCTTACCACTCTAGATCTTAAATCACAAGATCCACTGCCACACGTTAACATCCTCTCAGATCATAACTTAATCTGAACGTAGCTTAATCACTCCACGGTTTCCGATGGAGTGTTGCACAACTTAGCAACATACTTTACTACCCTTGTAACAATTTGGTTTCCAAAACCTTGACTCGTAACACCTTTGAGTCATCAAAGAAACTCTTTCCTCAGTTTCACCACTTTCACACTCACCGAAAATGTTGACAATTTCGCAAGTCACCTCCAATGATCTTTCTTGCTACCACTCTACACTCGTGGCGCCAAGAACTGTCGTTAGGTTAATAATTCCTAACAAGTAGGGTCACTACTCAAATGACCAATGACCATAGCAACAATTCTTTAATCCCTCAGGACTCCATTAAATTAACACCAATAATTGATCTCCCAGATCTTAATCCTCTTTCCACAATCAAATTGAGAATATTTCATATCACTGCAGTGGGTGTAACTTATGAACCCCAAAAACGACTAAGTACACATTCGGTTACAATAATTGATTTGACCACAGCCAGTGAGTGCACAAATTCTCATGCCATCAAGCTCAGTTAATCGCCCTCGAGGAAACCAAGTGTCATAACGGACGACTTTGGTTGCAGGTTAAAGCTTGACCATCTACAAGTATTCTCACTCAAATTCAAAGATTCAGTAAACCTTGCCCCACTGCTGTCACTTCACCACTTCCGTGTACTTATCTCGGAAAACATCCGACCACCTACTAACGATATTAATGATCTCGCTAACCATCATAAAAGTCGGAGCGACTAACAATAACCCACTTCCGACGTATACTTAAATGGTTAGGCCATCTTCTGGACGTTTTGTACAGAAACTTCCAACCAAACGTCTCTAATCTCCGTTCTCACTAAATGGAACTCTCATGAGAAATTCTTAAGATGAGGTCATCACTAGTCTTAATCACCTACCTGGTGTCATTTTGACCACACACAACTGCACACAATAATTATGCCTTACCAGCATGTGCTACCCAAATTTCAACTTTACCACTTCCCTACACAGGAGGGTACACGTGCTCATGTGGGGTATACCCATGTACCTCTTCAGCCGTCAAACAGTGCCGTTTGCACAACTACCGGTTCCTACCCCACAATAATACCAAGTCCATCTAGGCTCGTATCACTATCTCTGGTACCCCAAGCACCCTTGGTCCGAGACCCGGTGGCTTGTTGCCACTTCCAACATGTTCCTTAAAATTCCGGAACCAATTACCTTTAATTACCACTAGTAACGCTTTCTCGATCTGAAAATCGACCTATAATACAGCCAACCTGGAGACTCCTCCACTGGTGTACTAATTACAACACTTTGACCGCAGGTGGATACTCACCTTATGGTTGACATGAGCCCCAAGATCTGGTGACACCATTTACCTTTACGATAAATGGCCCCAATGACCATTGTCACCAACAATTCAAATCATGCTTGGACTCACTAACAATTCAAACCTTCCAGTACCCCAATCATGGATGGCTGAAGCGAAGAGATTTTAGTCGTAGCTGACGACAACAATTTCAGCACCAAAGGTGACCCAAGCCATTAGTTTCAGTGGATGTCCCACAAAGCATCGAGGGACCAAACCAGCCTGTACTTCCTTAACATTTACAGCAGTGTCACATCATGGACTCGTCACCCGAAACAAGTCCATTGATCCCAAAATGACTACACTCATTTTCCTTGAGTCATTCCACTTTCATGAGTCCGTTGGTTTCTCTGAAACCACACTAATGACGAACCTCAACAAAATCGTGGCAATCGTCAAATCTTAATATTCATCCTCTCAGAATAATCGCGCTAGGCGACTTCAGCTCCTTTTTCCATCACAGGATGCAACATCTTCCAGTAACTCGTACGACTCTTTACTGCTAAGAGCCTCATAACACGAACACCCAAGCCTTGTCTTAGGCTTCTACAGCATCCCTGTCAACAACCATGACAGCCTTCCAGGTGTGAATTAACTGTTTCACCACCGAGTACTTACACATAATGCTCAAACGTTAAACAACGTGAGTTTACAGCTCGATCCCCAACTCAAATCTCAATAAATCCCTTTAAAACACAATCCTCGGGGAACTCATCAAATAAATACGTAACGAGCTTACCTTGTTCCTTACAGGAACTCTCTGTGAGGTCGCGCGTACTGAGGCATAGTCTTGAAGATTCGAACGTTAACAGGACCATTCGGTCCATAAATCAACCAGGAAGTACTAACTCATATCCTTAATAAACACGAAGCGTCCAAGCATAAAATGCCGATGGATCCGCCGCGGTCGGTCCATCACTCTATAGACACTAAGTGATACTAAGTATATGAGGTAGTAACAGGAAACGATAACCTAATGCTCTGATACCATTGACAGGACCCACCCCGGGTTAAACCCCTTTTACCCGAAGTAAATCCTGTGGGGACCACCTCAAGGGAACTTCTTACCGAAACCCCCTTGAAATAGCCAACCCTTCCTACTAAACTAACTAAACCGGGTTAGTCAGAGCAGTCTACAGAGAGGATTACCCCAAAGAATTTCAAGCAGCAACGGAATTATCGACTATGCCTCGACTCTCGTACGCGCTCGACCTCCTCTCAAGAACCCTGCATCACTGGGCATTTAAAAACGAAAGGCCCAGGGGAGAAACATTTAAAAACTGTTAGAGTGAGTGGACGAAAATCACATATAAAAACTTCATTTCCTGTAATGTTCTCCCAAAAGTATATCAATTTAAAAATCATTTATGCATGTCCACAATGACTAAATTTCCGCAAATGCGTGATAAGATAAACCAGCAAGGAATATGGGAAGAGAAATGTTCACCAAACATAATAAGTCTGACCTCTCAGACTAGGGTCGGAGCTAAGAGCTCTAGTGGCGCCCTCACGCCATGCTATGCTAGCTAGATAAAATAATACGGTCAACCCTTATGATATCAACCTGACCTCTCAGGCTTGTCTGACCTCTCAGACCAGGGTCGGAGCTAAGAGCTCTAGAATATGTGATAACGGTCAACCCTTATAATATCAACCTGACCTCTCAGGCTTGTCTGACCTCTCAGACCAGGGTCGGAGCTAAGAGCTCTAGATAAAGTGGAAATGGTCAACCCTCATAGTGCACTACGTAGTTTGCCTGACCTCTCAGGCTAGGGTCGGAGCTAAGAGCTCTAGTAGCGCCCTCACGCTACTCTAACTAGCATATTTATTGGTCAACCCTTAAAATAAAAATTCATAACAAGACAATAATCAAATTCTCTTCCCAGAACAATTAATTAAAACAATTCCTTGTCATATATGCATAAATCCACTTTCCGACGAAATCTCGGGTTCAATTCTATTCAAAGGACGGCCATCACCGTCTATCACCATTTTCGGGAGAAATAGTAAATCGAGTAATAACGTAAATACGTTCAAGAACCCGAGAGATATATAATTCTCGAAAACAATCATAAACATCATGCAATTAACTCAATAATTAAGGCATGCATTTATTTAAAATAATATGTCCACTCACAGTACTATTGCGACCTTCCCGCTCGGAAAGCTCCTCGAGCGAAACCCTCGACTACCGCGTAGTCGAGCCCGTCTCACGTCCGACCAGAGACTGTACAACAAATCATCAAATTAGTCAATCACAGTTGACTTGGTCTTTTCCTAGTTTGACCAGGAAATTCCTATTTGACCTCAAGTTGACCAAGTTCCTTTTTTATGACACTTTAACCTTTTTGACTTCCTTTCCCGATTATCGACTCTTAACTCAATTTACCGAAAGTCCGACTCCGCTTCCGAACATTTCCGTTATCACTTAAATTTGACGTTAAGGTGTCACGTATTAATCAATAAATTTAACTTCGAGTCGATATACCGATTTAACATTTCCTCATAAAATCCAATTATCAATTCCCGATAACAATTTAACATTTTACCGAATTAACCAACTAGTGTCCAACTTCATTGAACTTCAACCCTTTAACCATCTTTCTGAAAATACAACTTCCCCAAAGTGAAAGCTTTCCTTTAATGGAAACTTTCCCAAAATGGAAAGTTTCCCAAATTAACAGGTTTCCAAACTTAGAAGGTTTCCCAAAATGGCAACTTCCTAATTACGTCCAATTAACCGTAATTAATCCAATTCTTTAATTTACGGAAACTTTACGACAATTAGGTTATTGAAAGAATCAACTCCTACCTCTTCGGCATTCAGCCGGTTTTACCGTATCACCGGAATCTACGTCGGATTCCGGTGACTTGCCGGAATTTCGCCAGAGTTTCCCCGTTTCTCGATCACCAAGTTCTCGACATGAAACCACGCAAACAACACTAAGTCAGCAACCCAACAATGATTCCAATAACACCAAACAATAAAATACAGCATTCAACTTCCTTAACATGAACCTTGCATTCCCAGATCATCTTAACACCAAATTTGAATACATATATAAAACTACCTTACTTCCCCAGCAGCCATCTTAATCATCAGTCAATAAACTTCATCTCTAAGTTAAGCACAACCAATTAAACTAGCTTCTGTCAATATCAACATAACTATTTCAAAACCCAAAATTGCCAAAACGTCTCCAACCATGGCAACCGTAATTGTGTATTAACTTTTGATATCATAACATATACTAACAACTATAGAACCACCACCTCTATCACCGCCGAACACAGTAGCAGACCAACACTGCCCAAAAACCCCAACTTCTCCAAAATACACTCAAACTCGAATTCAATTATATAAAGAGTTAGAACACGAAGAGTAGGTCATCTTTCATACCTCACTTTCCTCCGCCGGTGACCGAAGAACACCGAACCATGACCCGAAAATCTCGACTGCTTCTCCTCTTCGAATCTCTCTCCACTAAGCCCTCTTGGAGAATAAACACCACAGGGACGTCCACAAGCTCACGGCGAAGCTACCAACACCTCTCGTGCTCGCCGCCGTGACCTAGATCGGAATAACCCGATTGCACCCTAAAACTTCTCTCCTCTGATTCTCTCTCACCGGAGCTTCTCTGCCGAAACCAAGACCACAAATGTGTTGGGGACGGCGAGGCGAAGCTCGGGTCACCGGTGCGCCGCCGAGAGAAGGACATTTGAGGGAGGCGAAATCGGAGCACAGTGACGGAGTCGAGAGGAAGAACAGCCGGTCAACCCTTCACTTTCATTTCTGACCAAAGTCAACTCCTCTTAATTCCTTTTATACTCAAATCAACGGTTAAGATCAAAACCCTAATAGATCTAATGGTTCAGATTAAAGAAGGTGAAAAGTGAAAAGGTTAAATGGTAATTCTCCCTTTTTACCGGATGGATAATTAAAAATTACCATAAACTTCTGAAATTCACAGAAATTAGCCGGAAGCTCCGAAAAATATTCCGGAAATACCGGGAGACTCGTGTTGACACGTACTACAACATCGAGTCATCAATTCAGGTATTTGGTATACTTTTAAAAACTCGAAAATTAACTCGAGCGATAACTTATCGAATTACCGATCGTAGTTAAAAATCCTCGGTAACTCGTAAACCTCGGTGAAAAGTAACTTTTGTTAACTTTAAAAGATTCGGGGTGTGACAAGATCGGGTCGGGTCTATGGCTACCAGGTCAGGTCGGGTCGATGGTTACCCGGTCAGGTCGATGGTTACCCGGTCAGGTCGACGGTTATCAGGTCGGGTCGACGGTTACCGGGTCAGGTTGTTAGGATACCGGGTCGATTCAGCCATCCGGGTTGGGTCTATTGCGGAAAAACCCAAAAAACTAGGTTTTTGCTGGGACATCTAACGAAGTAGAGCGGTGGCCGGAGGCGGATCCCAAGCGGGGCAACCTAGGGCTGGGGAGGCGCGGGGTTGGGTGGCGTCGCAGATGTAGGGGCTCAGTGGCGACGTCGGGCTGGAGAGGTCGAGCGGGATTTTGCCGGAGGTGGAGCCGAGGCGGTTATTCTTGGGCTGGGGAAGGCGGCGGGTTAGGGTGGCGCTGTCACCGGATCGGAGAAGAGCAGCAGAAAGGACGAAGGATGCCTTCCGCCATCGGGTCGGGTTAGTGGCGCTGTGTTTTTTTTCGATTCTGTTTTTTTGCTTCTAAATCGATCGATAGATCACTTACCAGGAATCCACCAAGATCTGATTACCAATTGATGCAGAGGAAAATAAAGGGATAGGAGATTGGAATCCATCAATCCATTTTTGATCTCGAATCTACGAGAGAGTCTGGAATCCACCAGGAATTGAGATAAACTCAAATGGGTTTTTGTAAAATCAAAGTTATCAAATACAATTGATAGAGGTTCTTTATATAGAAGTGAAGAAACCCTAAGGCAACTAACAATGAAAACCTAAAAGCCCATGGATTAAAATAAAATAAAGTCCAAAACAAATTAATTAAAATAAAACAAAACAAAATAATAAAATAAAACTCAAAAATAATTAAAAACAGTCTTCTAGAAGCCCAACAAACTTAGATGTCTGGAAATAATTTGCCACGATCAAACGGTTCTCCAATCCTTATTTTTCGTCTGAAAGCGACCCCCTTCGTTCTACATCACGGTCACATCCCAATATAGAGGCATAGAAGTTAACAACACCAATGCCTTGATGTGTTCGTCGAATTTAACATCCACCTAAGCTAGTTGCTCAATAATATCACATACTATTCCAAGTTGCTGACGAACAGATATGCCCTTACCCATCTTCAGAGTGAATAGCTTTCTCATCAAGTACAACTGTTTAACAGCATTAGGCTTCTCGTACATGTTGGACAAACTATTCATCATTCACTTCAACGTTGTCTCCTTGATAACGAATCGTCGTACTTCATTTGAAAGCAATAGTCGTACTGCTCCAAGGGCCATCATATCCATCTCGACAAAGTCTTCTTGCTCCATGCCTTTAGAGATCTTGTCGTCCAGAGTCTTTCCAAGTCTGTTCATAGTCAGGTATTCCACTATCTGTGACCTCCATAAGTTAAAGTCATGCCCATTGAACTTATCGACTCTCTTCTCAATGTCTTCTATATTCATTGTTTGTACTCAGTATCCTAGCTCTGATATCAATTTGATAGGAATTCAACCATAATTCCCCTTTACGGAAGCCAGCAAGTACGAACAATAATAGAAATGATTGAGAAAAAAACACACAATGTTTAACGAGGTTCAGCAAATAAATATGCTTAAGTCCTCCGATTGCTGGGTTTCACTATAGAAGAAGAAGAACAACAACAACAAGAACAAGATTAAGAACAAGAACAAGAGTAGAAGATCTCACACAAGACGTTCTCACCAACTCTCTAGATCTCACTTGCTCTCAATCACAACCACCACGGGTGATTTGCTCTCTGCAATCACACCAACTGTTGTACCATATGTCTTTATTTATAGATATCTAAATCTGAAACCTATAACACATTGGAAATCTATTCCCAATAGACATAAGAAACCATACCCAAGTAAGATTATGACACAATCCTCATCCTAGGTGGAATCGGATCCACAAACCTAACATGATGATGTAGTCACTAGTGATTTGGGTATAACTAAACTCAAATGAATTAATCGAGCAAACAAATGCTTTGTCCTACTAGGGTAATTAAGGAACTAAGGATTGATGTTGGTAGCTGAAGAGTACCACTTGTTGAGGCAACATCGAAAAGCCATTTTACTCGCTTTTAGGCTCTTCTAAGGATCTTCACTCAGATCTTCGAAGGCCACAATTTGCCCTGTCATGGCCCTGATATCAACAAAACATCGTCGGCGAACCACTCCAACATTTTCTATATAAGCTGAACATCGAAGAGCCACGGTAAGAAAAACAACGAGCTTCAAACTTAGAAACCCTGACCACCCTAACCTACAATTTTCGCCATCAAAACCACCAATGTCAGTCACAACTCAGTTTAGATCAGCCATTAACCTATTCCGTCTCACCAAGAAGATTAAAACAAAACCATCTAAACATGTTATAATTGCCTTTCAAGTCTGGTGAGTATGATTCTAGTTCAAGTCAGGCGCACACAGGGCAATAATTCACTCTAATAGTTCAAGTCATGCACACAGGACGATCATGTAATATTTTTCCTCTTTTGTCTACATCAAAGTATGAATTATGATAATAATTCACTCTAATACTATGTTTGTAGCATCTCAATCTCTCACATTTTTTTTCCGCTCTTTTTTTACACCTTCGGAGCATCACAGATCACCACGGCAGCCAGCCCATCTAATGGTATAATTATTTTTTCTATTCAACACAAGATTTCCTTGTTCAGCTAGGAAAACAAACAAAGATTCGAATGCAGAATATGGAAAGAAGCATACACAAAGGTAAATTCAAGATCAAAGCATTTTTAAGGCAATAGGTCTCCTACTTTTGGTAAGTAATCTTTTCTTTCTTGAATTGATTGATATTGCTGAGATTATAACAGTTTATCCTTGGAATATTCATACTGTCAATGCAGATTTCATGGAAAGACAGATTTCATGGAAAGATTAATTCCATTGTCTCTAGAAAGATCACTAAGATAATGGTTGTCTGATTACTGATTTCTAGAGCACGAATTAAGCCTTTCATGAAGTAATTGGGTTGAGGGGGAGAGTAGGTACTCTCTATAAAAGCCTCGGCTGTGTCATTTGCAGACACAGCTTTTTGCACTGGTTTCTTTAGACTTTGTTATCTTAGTCTATAATCTGATATTCATACTATTGCAAACTGCTTAGGTTTCAAGATGATCTAAGTTGTTCTTCTGCTTATTTGCATTTCAGATTGCACTTGAGAGATGAGCAAAGGACTTGATCTGTAGTGAATAGATCAAACACTCATGAAGACTGGTTGTGTTGCAGAACCTGTCAAAGTAATACAGTGAGGACTAGTTCAAGCTGCTGTAATCTCAGATCAGTTGCTAACTGTGATGCAGAGTTAGCTGATAGATTTCAATTTCTCTCTTTCATAGAGTTATCTGAAATACTTCGAATTGTTGAGAGTTAGAGATAGAGAACTAGAGTGAGAATGATCCAGATACTTGTGTTACAAAAGTATCTGGAATAAATGTTTGAGATTTGAAAGACATTTGTATAACTCACTGTCTCTATTTTATTGAGTGATCAAGCTGAGTGAATTTTTCCTCAATCAAGAGGTTTTACACTAAGCAATTGGTTGTTGAACTTTCTCTTTATTTATCTTCTGCATTTCTATTCTTACATTTGGTACCAGAGCAGGTTCTAGAACGTGTCTAGCAGATCCACTTTGATCATGGACAGAAATGCAGTCAATCAACCTCCAAAGTTTGATGGAAACGATTTTCCACAGTGGAAAATAATGATGACTACCTTCATCTACACTTTAGATGTAAAAGCATGGAAAATTCTAAAGACTGGATATAAACCTCCAATCATAAAATCTGAGAGCACATCTGCTATTGAGCTCAAATCACTTGACAACTGGTCAGAAGAAGAACTTTCCCTATGCAATGCAGATCATATAGCTAAAAATGCTCTATTCACAGCACTTGGAGCAAAAGACAGAAGAAGAATTCAATATTGTGATACAGCAAAGGAAGCCTGGGATCTGTTAGTTACATCATATGAAGGAAGTGAAACTGTAAAAATTCAAAAACTACAGTTTCTGGCTGAGGAATTTGAAAATCTGAGAATGGGTGAGGATGAATTACTTGATGATTTTTATGCTCGAGTAACTAACATTACAGGTCAATGTCAAAGCTTGGATGAACCATTTGAGGAACACAAGATTGTAAAGAAATTCCTAAGGGCTCTTCCTCGAAAATATCTTCCCAAAAAGGCAGCTATTATGGAGGTACACAATCTAAACAAATATGCCTTGGAAGATCTGGTAAGCAATCTGAAAACTTTTGAATTAGAAATGATTTCAGATAATGTATGGACAAACAAGAAAAACAAAGGTGTTGCTTTGAAAAGTTCTTCTAAAGATCTCGAAGATGAAAATATTGATTTTGCCTTGTTAACCAAGGAATTCAAAAAACTCTTGAAGTCAAAAAATTCAAAAAATTCTGGTTCTTCTAGATATCAAAATGATTCTAAGAGAAATCATTTTTCTGACAAACGTTTTGATAAAAGAGATCAAAATAATGGTAGTCAAAAGAAAAGAGGTCCAAAATGTTTTGAATGTGAGGGATATGGTCATATTTCCACTGAATGTGCTAACAAAAGAAGAATTGCAGGAAATGATAAAGTGTTGAAAGCTACATCCTGGAGTGATAGTGATGAAGAAAAATGCTTCAAGAAAGGAGAAAATAACTTTGCTTTAGTAACATCTGTTCGTTTGGATTCTCATTTTTCTGACTCTGATAGTAATGACAGTTTTGATGAGAATGAACAGATTGATGCCAAATACATGCAGCTGTATAAAGCATCCAAAGAAATGATTTACAAGAATTCTGTCCTGGAAATGAAACTAGAAGATCTTCAACTGCAGAAGGATAAAAGTGACAATCTGTTACTTCACAGTAAAAAACAGTGGGAAATTGAAAGGGAAGACATGAGCAATGAATTGATCAAACTCCAAGAAAATCTGAAAGAAGCTGAACTCAATTCCTCATTTAGCTATGATCATCAGAATGCTAATCATATCTTGAAGAGTAAGGATGATCAAATTTTCAAACTAACTTCAGATGTTGAAATATTGCAGGAAAAATTAAAGAAATCACAAGAGAGTTTCAGCAAATTTCAAAAAAGTTCAGAAGTAGTCTCAAGCATGCTGAAATCTGGAAAATCTCCCAAGGATATAAGAGGGCTAGGTTTTACTGGTGAAACTTCACCACAGACAAAATTTGTGAGAGCGATGGAACAAAATAGGAATATTGTGGAAATGAATTCGGATTCACACACAAAGGTTCACAACAACTATAGCATGTCTCACAAAGAAAGGTATAATTCTAAGTTTATCCCTACATGTCATTTATGTGGAGAGAAAGGACATATCAGACCTCATTGTGGTAGGTTGTGTTCTAATCAATTTTCTAAGTTAGATACTTTACAACAGGAGCTAGATGTTCATATGAAATTAATTCAAAATCTATCTGACATGATATTAAAAGAAAAAGAGCAGGTTGGAGGTCACTCTGAAAAATGGAGAAAGAAAGAAAATTTGGAGGAGATACTTTCTTCAAATTATTCTAATGAAACTCACATAACTGCTACATGTTTGGTAGCCCTTACAGCTCTTTCAAGCAGAAAAGCAGATGTCTGGTACATTGACAGTGGATGTTCAAGACATATGTGTGGAAACAAAGAATGGTTTGTGTCCTTCACAAATCATCATATCTCAGGAGAAGTGACATTTGGTGATGGTAGTCAAGCAAGCATTAAAGGGAAAGGAACTGTGAATACTCCCTGCATTCCAAATCTTGAAAATGTATTGTATGTTGAAGGGTTAACTACCAATCTTTTAAGTGTCAGTCAACTGACTGATGACTTTGGAGATGTATGGTTCAACAGAAAGAAATGTACCGTGCTAAATGAAAAAGGAGCAAGTATATTGGGAGGTACAAGATCTGTTGATAATTGCTATCTTGTTGTTTCTAATGATATTCTTGATGTGCAGAATTGTATGAGAACAAGTTCTTCTGAAGAATTGTTAGATTTATGGCACAGGAGGCTTGGTCATCTAAACTTTCAGGATTTACTCAAGTTATCCTCTCATGAACTAATTCGTGGTATACCAAAGCTCAATGGGAGAACAGACAAGGTATGTGGAGACTGCAAAATTGGTAAACAGACTAGGTCAAGTCATAAAGTGGTAAATGCAACTCCTACCAGTCAAGCTTTAGAGTTACTTCATATGGATCTAATGGGACCATCTCAAGATGAAAGCTTAGCAGGTAAGAGTTATATTTTGGTAGTAGTAGATGATTTTACAAGGTTCACTTGGGTAAGTTTTCTAAATGATAAGACTGAAGCTTTTGAGTACTTTAAAAGGTTAAGCAATATAATCACAAATGCTAAACAGGCTCTAAATCTGAAAATTGTCAGAATAAGATCAGATAATGGAACTGAGTTCAAGAATAATGCTTTTGCTAATTTTTGTCATGAGAATGGCATTTTTCATGAATTCTCAGCTCCTAAGACCCCTCAGCAAAATGGAATTGTGGAAAGAAAAAATCGAACCTTGTTAGAGATGGCAAGAGTGATGTTACATTCAGCAGGATTAAGTCAAAATTTCTGGGCAGAAGCCATAAACACAGCTTGCTACACAATCAACAGGGTTGTTCTGAGGTCAGGTAGTGAGAATACTCCTTATGAGTTATGGAAAGGTAAAAAACCGAATGTAAGTCACTTTCACATTTTTGGAAATCCTTGTTATATTTTAAGAGATAGAGAATATCTTGGAAAATTTGAATCCAGAAGTGATTATGGAATTTTCCTTGGATATTCAATCAACAGTAGAGCTTATAGAGTCTACAATAGACAGACCAGACTGATAATGGAGTCTATTAATGTATCTGTTGATGATATCTTTCGTAGACAGGATATATCAGAATATACATATGGGAATGACTCAAGAAAAGATGATCAACAAGAGCAGGATACTCAAAATAATTGTCAGGAATCACAACAAATTGTTGAAGATCCAAACTTGAAACAAGTGCTCCATCCTAGAACAGGATATAAACAAGTTCAAAAAGATCATTCCAAATCTGATGTCATTGGAAGTGTTCAAGATGGAGTCAAAACCAGGAAACAGAAAATTCAAGAGGTAAGTGAAGATAATTCCCTGGTATGTTTTCTATCTCAAAATAGAGAAAAGATAAATGTAATTTCGTGCCATGGTTTTGTTTCACTCTTTGAACCTAAGAATGTGAAGGAAGCCTTGATAGATAATGACTGGATTCAAGCAATGCAAGAGGAGCTAAATCAATTCTCAAGAAATCAAGTGTGGACTTTGGTTCCAAGACCAGCTGGAAAAAATGTAATTGGAACTAAATGGATCTACAGAAACAAAAGTGATGAACATGGAAATGTGGTAAGAAACAAAGCAAGACTTGTGGCACAAGGATACTCTCAGATTGCAGGGTTAGACTTTGATGAAACATTTGCTCCAGTAGCCAGACTGGAATCCATCAGGTTACTGTTAGCAATTGCATGTCACTTAAAGTTCAAACTTTATCAAATGGATGTTAAGACAGCTTTTCTAAATGGATACTTGGAAGAAGAAGTTTATGTAGAACAACCAAAGGGATTCCAGGACCCCCATCATCTTGATCATGTTTACAAACTTCAAAAGGCTCTTTATGGTCTCAAACAAGCTCCTCGTGCATGGTATGATAGACTTTCAACATATCTGGTGAGCAAAGGGTATGTGAGAGGTAATAGTGACAAAACTTTGTTTGTGAAGCATGAGAATACTCAATTCATGGTTGCTCAGGTATATGTTGATGATATTGTGTTTGGATCCACCTCGAAATCTTTAGTCAAACAATTTTCAGATATTATGTCAAATGAATTTGAAATGAGTATGTGTGGTGAACTAACCTATTTTCTTGGTCTTCAAATCAAACAGTATGATGATGGTATGTTTCTGTCCCAGACCAAGTATGCTGAAAATTTAGTGAAAAAATTTGGACTTGAAGACAAGAAGACAATGGTCAACCCAATGAGTACTACGTTGAAACTAAATGAAGATGTTGATGGGAAAGCAGTGGATCAAACTCTTTACAGGAGCATGATAGGAAGTCTTCTCTACCTTACTGCAAGCAGACCTGACATTTCGTTTAGTGTAGGTGTTTGTGCAAGGTTTCAATCAAACCCTAAGGAAACACATCTTGCAGCTGTCAAAAGGATCATCAGATATGTCTCAGGTACAATTTCTTGTGGGATTTACTATACTTATGACACTAGTGCTGAAATTGTAGGATACTCTGATGCTGATTGGGGTGGAAGCAACACTGACAAGAAAAGCACATCTGGAGGATGTTTTTTTATTGGGAACAATCTGGTGGCATGGCATAGTAGAAAACAAAACTGTATCTCACTTTCCACCACTGAGTCAGAATATGTAGCTGCAGGAAGTTGTTGTACACAGATGCTCTGGATGAAGCACATGATGGAAGATTATGGGATTTCTCAAGGAAAACTCATCATTCTATGTGATAATACAAGTGCAATCAATATTACCAAGAACCCTGTTCAACATTCTAAAACCAAGCACATTGCTCTCAGGTATCATTTCATCAGGGATTTGGTTGAACAAAATTTACTAGAGTTAAATTTCATCTCAACTGATAAACAAATTGCAGACATCTTTACCAAACCATTGTCAACTGACAGGTTTGAGGATCTTAGAACTGCATTAGGTGTCTGCAAGGCACCTTGAGAAATTCTTGATCATTCATAACACATTGCAGTCCTCAATCAATCTTAATCTAACTGAATGTGTACTTTCAAGTGTTAAGATCAAAATTTGAATGTCTTGATTCTGTCTTTTGATACTTTCTTATTTCTAAAAATCAACAGAGAATTGTTCACCAGTCTCACAACCACAAATTCATGCATTTATTTTTCAACTGTGTCTGATGAAGACCAATGAGAATAAAAAGTTCTATGCTATTACTGGTGTACAGAAAAAGGATTATTTTTGGCGACCTCTTTAAAAACGGTGAAATTGCCTGGAGGCTGGACTTGATGATCTCTGGAGTAACTAGGCTGTGGAGGAGGGGGAACTTCACACAGTTTACATGAAAAAGGAGTGAAATCATGTTCCAGGCACTTGAGTATTGATGCCTTGGGACATCCTTGTTATGTCTAACACCCTAAAATCATCTGATTTGGGAGCTGTTGCATTTGACTTACTCGATAAGTGTTCTGTTCATAATAAAATAAAAAAATAAAAAAAAGGAGTTTGTTCTTCATCAGTAAACAGTACTGCATTCATTATTTGGTTCACTCACGACTGTCACATTCTCTGTTAAAAATACCAGATTTGATTGTATCAAAATTATCAGTAAATGACTGCATTTTGAGATCTTAATTTGCTTATCCACACATTTAGTTGTTAAATTTTGAAACCAGTTCTGCAACACACATTGCTTGATCAAGGAGAATTTTTTACAGCCTTGCAGAGATTTATCCAGTTCCTTTAAAGATCTTATTCCATTTTTATTGCACTTTGAATCAGTTGAGCTGTTTTAACTGTGTTGTTTTTCTTTCTAAAAACAGTCTGTTTACTCTTGTGTATTTCCCACTCTTGCGTTCACTTGGTTTTTGTGCTTGTGCCTTGTGCAGATCAAAATAAAATTTCAGGGATTGGACAAGGCAACTTGAAACAAGTTTTTGTGAACTGTGTTCAGATAAAGGAAAATGAAGATGCCCTAGTTGCAGCAGATTGGGTCTGAAGCAGTTTTGGTTACTCTAACAATTTCTGTCGACATTCTCAGTTTTGGTTATGCTATTCAAAGGGGGAGAAAGATCATTGTGGGAAGATAACTTTGGAAGATTTGTGTGTCATTTATAATTTGTTGAGTTCTTGTTTTGATGGAACTGTGTATGTACTCTTTGATCTTAATCTTGTGTTGAATAGCAAAACCAAAGGGGGAGAATAATGGTATAATTATTTTTTCTATTCAACACAAGATTTCCTTGTTCAGCTAGGAAAACAAACAAAGATTCGAATGCAGAATATGGAAAGAAGCATACACAAAGGTAAATTCAAGATCAAAGCATTTTTAAGGCAATAGGTCTCCTACTTTTGGTAAGTAATCTTTTCTTTCTTGAATTGATTGATATTGCTGAGATTATAACAGTTTATCCTTGGAATATTCATACTGTCAATGCAGATTTCATGGAAAGACAGATTTCATGGAAAGATTAATTCCATTGTCTCTAGAAAGATCACTAAGATAATGGTTGTCTGATTACTGATTTCTAGAGCACGAATTAAGCCTTTCATGAAGTAATTGGGTTGAGGGGGAGAGTAGGTACTCTCTATAAAAGCCTCGGCTGTGTCATTTGCAGACACAGCTTTTTGCACTGGTTTCTTTAGACTTTGTTATCTTAGTCTATAATCTGATATTCATACTATTGCAAACTGCTTAGGTTTCAAGATGATCTAAGTTGTTCTTCTGCTTATTTGCATTTCAGATTGCACTTGAGAGATGAGCAAAGGACTTGATCTGTAGTGAATAGATCAAACACTCATGAAGACTGGTTGTGTTGCAGAACCTGTCAAAGTAATACAGTGAGGACTAGTTCAAGCTGCTGTAATCTCAGATCAGTTGCTAACTGTGATGCAGAGTTAGCTGATAGATTTCAATTTCTCTCTTTCATAGAGTTATCTGAAATACTTCGAATTGTTGAGAGTTAGAGATAGAGAACTAGAGTGAGAATGATCCAGATACTTGTGTTACAAAAGTATCTGGAATAAATGTTTGAGATTTGAAAGACATTTGTATAACTCACTGTCTCTATTTTATTGAGTGATCAAGCTGAGTGAATTTTTCCTCAATCAAGAGGTTTTACACTAAGCAATTGGTTGTTGAACTTTCTCTTTATTTATCTTCTGCATTTCTATTCTTACACCATCAACTGAGACTCTAAGTCAATCAACCGGTCACCGGAACTAAATTGAGGCTGCGCTTGGTCCGCTTCCCACCCTCTGGTCGGTTCTCCTCCACAACTGAATCCTCACGTAACTGACGAGCACCGCAATCCATCTCAAAAATCGGTGTCTTCGATGGCCGGTTGTGGCAGAGGAGGTGATGGCGGTGAAAGTGACTTATTTTTCGCCCTTGCTCTTTCGAACTGCTTGTGTTAGTAATAATGGCTGTCCTCCAAAGCTTGGCGAGTAGCGCCACCCATTTCTCTCGAATAAGATTTAAAACTCATAATATCATTTCAATTATTATTTATTCAAATTGAAGAACAATTTTTGTAAGGGTTATGATGAGTTTTATAAATACTCTACTCTTAAGTATATAGAGTTAAAGTAATATATATTGTTTACATACTCTTATTCTTCATCTTCCTCATTTACTCTTCTTTATTTTGGGCAATTCAATAAACACCTGACACCTCTATCTACCATTAGTTATACTAAGCGGATTAGACATCATGTGTGACTGCATGAGTTGTATTTTAGAGTTTGTAAGTGACCATTATTAGCCACATGTGGGGAGACGTCTACGGCTTAAGAACAACGTTCACTTGCCTCCCTTGTAAATCTCATGAGAAACTCTCTAATTCTCTTATTCTTTATGTTGTTTATGTTCATACTACATGCTTACTACTACAAGGGTTGTATCTTGGAGTTTGTAAGCGACCATCATTATCCGCACGTGGGGAGGCATCTACGGCTTAAGGACAACGTTGACTTGTCTCTCATGTAGATCATATAAGAAACTCTCTAATTCACTTCTTCTTCTTTATGTTGTTTATGTTCATACTAACATGCTTACTTGATTTGATTATTTGATTATATTTCTTATCTATGAATATAAACACTTTATTTCCAACACCACGCGCTTAAACTATTCGAGAGATCCACCTCTCCCTCATACAAGTTCTCCCTAATGGCTAAACAAAAAATCGATTAGAGCACGAAATGGAGACTTGAAAGGATATATGCTCGAAAAAGGTCTCGAATGACCAAGTGAGTTTGCATCACCAAACCAGAGAGATCCTGGAACCTACCAAATTAAGAAAGGAACTAGAATTATCGACAAAACCCTAGCTAGGTAAAGCAGCTTGTGCTTGCAATATCAAATCTTAATATAGATCGACAAAGAAAACATACTTGAAAAATTATAGAGGTACATTGAAAGAGGATTCTGTATATACATCATGTGCATCAGCTACTTACTCCAATTACATAAATTTTCAAAATCTTGGCCGGTGCTGAAAATTATTAGTTTTCGCATGAAAATCGCGTTTGCAATGTGAAATCGCAGTCTCTACTTGCTCGATCAATTGGTTCTAGCTAATCTATAAACTACCCAAGTTGCCAAAAATAATTGATCTTTCATGAAGAAACACGGAGCTGCCAAAACAATATGTCAGATCCAAGAAATCCATATGCATGAGAGATAGGGAGAGAGGAGGGGGGATTTGTTACCTGGACAAGATTTCATTTGCCTAAATAAATCATATGTTAATGTTCCTATAAAGTTCAATCATATAATAACTAATGTATAATAAAATCAAAGAGTTGATAAAAAATCAAATCAAAGAGGATCCACAAGCAAGCTATGCTATACTATTCCTATATATATATATATATGCATAACTACCATATCACATTACAAAGTTCATTGCCATGTTCTGATTCCATATATTTGATAAATGGGGATGAAATATAAACTAAAGGCCATGAATGAAAGCCCCATCAACATTCACATGGCATTGTTCCCCCTCCTCACCTGCCCTCATGAATTTGTTAGTACCTACCTAACTCAGAGGAATTATTACAAAATAATACAAAGAAATCATAGAGTACATTGCATAAAACGAAATTGATCGTATGAAATGAGGAATCCTTTTGAGGAAAAAATGAGGTAACATTGAATTTGAAGGGGAATAAAACACACAACAACCATGACAACAAGGCCAACAACAAAAAATAATGAAGAAAGCCATTGGCGATAAACAAGGCAGAGACACTAGCTAGGTTAAGTTTATTGCTTCTTGTCGATTACAGATATTCAGAAATCTTTAATTACTATCTATATACCATCATCATCATGATCATCACATAAAATACACACACTTCCAAATTAAAGAACACCAGGCTAGCTGCTCGATCCGTAGAACATGCAACTTAATAATCAAATATTGCTGAGTTTGATCGATCAGCTTCTGTTCTTGCATTTCTCCATCGCTTTTGGAGCTGATGAAAGTAATAGAAACAGAATATTAGAGTTGATTATTCTACTATATAGATGAAAAAAGAATAACCAACTTCTGAAAAACTATATTATTATCTTTTGTTTCAGAAAAAGGTGATTTATATATGCATCATGCTACGGTAGTAAAGATAAATGTATAATGCCTTGAGAAATATGTAATTGCACTGCTTTGGAAGAATGAGGAAGCTCAGAAATGCAAAACTTGCACCAAAATTTGGAAAATTATTCACTAATTAGCATAAACGTACCAAGTCCAATTGCTTCTGATCCTTTCATTATTCGCAAGCGCTTGCATGAACCAACAAACATCCTGCATACAAATCGAAATTTAGTAACCAATTCAAGGGATATATTACTTGACGGGAACTGTTAATTAGTAAGTCTTTTATTTTGCTCCTTTTTTCTTCTGTAAGTTCTTGTTTATTGCTTGAGTTTAGAGTTTAAAGAGAGGTAGATCGAGAGGCGAGGAAGATGGAAGAACTTACTCCCATGGAACATCACCCACAAGCATCCAGTCCCCATCCTTATCTTCATAGGTTGGCACATACTCAGTACTGTTCAGAAGATCCATCAGCTTGCTCTCGTTCATGAAGTCTATCATTCCTTGGGCCCCGTAGTAACCTTCAATTGACAACATATAAACATGATAATTATAAAAATATTCAGAGATAAAATATTGGATCAGTTTCTGATAATTAACAATTAACTAAACAACAATAATTTCATGTGCACTAATTTTGGAATCAGAATCATGTCCAGTCGATCAAGATCTAAAACAATAGTCAGTGTTTCTAAATTAAGCTGGAAATTAATCAAGTATGTTAAACCTACCTGTGGTGAAGGAGCTGAACATCTTGGACAAGGCATCAGACAGCTCCTTGTAGCTCTTGTACATCTTCAAATCCACCTTACGAAGATAAGGTGCTCCATCCATGCAAACCTTCACGAATGCAGCCTTCTCAGTAGTAGTAGTAGTAGTAGTAGTAGTAGTAGTAGTAGTAGTAGTAGTAGTAGTAGTAATAGTACTCTCCTCACCGGTTCTCTTCTGCGCCATGACGTTCTTTCTGTAGTTGCGAACTGGTGGCCAACCCACAACTTGTGCCCTAATGGTAAAAAAACCAAAGTTTAATTCTAAAGAAACGAACTCTTGTACTGAAAATAGAAATTTGTTTGCATGAAACGGTTGTATATAACCTCTTTGTCATGAAATAATCGGCATAAGTGAGAGGTTGAAGAAAGAAAAATGTTTTCTACGACGTTTGTATAAGAGAAACAAATCACTAAAGCATAATAGAAATGACTTACTTGGCTGGTGGTTTAGCTGAATCTTTAACGCAGGGAAGGTTTTTCTCCTGGTAAGAAACATTCTTGACACTCTCACTCATCAAACCTTCGTTGGCATGAAGGTTGAGTTTGAGATCAACGGTCACGGAGAAACCTCTCTTTCCGGTAGCCTTAGGGGTACAGATCTCCGGCTCGGCCAAAGCAGCAGCCCCGCCTGGCAGCCCAAGGCACAGCTCGGTCTCCTTGAAGTTCAGAGTCATTTTCCGGCTAACAACTTCCATCGGAACTAACTGAGCCACACTGGAAGATAAGTGCTATCTCTGATATAAAAAGTCTCTGAATGTCTGAATGCTTGCACTTGTATTGATGTAGAGCTGCTTTCTCTCTCGCTTCTTCTTCTTCTTGTGTCCTCTTCTGTTAATAATGTTGGTTTTCGACGATGTGGAGCGAAAATTCTGCTATCCATGGTCCATTTTTTAATTTAGTTTTTTATTTTATTTTTTTTATTTTAATTTGATTTAGTTTTGTTACCGTCTATCCAAATCTTTCTCACTATTTTTTAAAATTTATAACCTTATTAAAAAAAATGATGAACGACTCCATACATATACACCAAATGGACTCGAGCAGCTCTTGTGAGAGAGAAGACCCTATACAACAATAATATATGGATCAACCCAGTCTACGGGGACGTTTGTGTCTGTGTGTGCATGTATGTGTTAAGGAGTTCCTCTCATCCTATGATTTGACACGTGGGGGATGGGGAGCGGTTTGATCTGACCCAGTTGATTTGGAAACAGAACCAAACTTAATTGATGGCACAATCATTTGCCGACGGATTAGGTTTAGTGAAGGTAGTGGCTAATATGTGTTCTGTAGCTAGTTATCTCTCCAATCCTGCGTTTTGATGATCATTTTTTAGCTGTTTGTTTCTAGTAGTCAACCTACACATGCAGGCAGCACCGGTCAGATTCATTCACTATTACAGAAATTTCTAGTGGATTTACCGTTTTGATCTTTAATATTGTTCATCAAGTTATAATACACCACAGCTAATCATTTTGCATATTTTGAAAAAATGGATCATCCGTCACCACTAGTAGAGGAAAAGCCTCATTCGTCACACAAGAGTGTTTTTTCGTCGCATAAGTACTGAAATGACGAAAAATTCGTCACATTATTTTCGTCACATTAGATTTATGCGACAAAAACATAAATTTTTGTCGCATAAGTACCATTTAAGGGATGAATTTTTTTTCGTCGCATATGTTTATGCGACAAAACAAAGTCGTCGCATGGATTTATGTGACGAAAAATATTTCGTCGCTTAAGAGTTTTCAGTAAATAAAAAGTAATAATTTAATTTTCATTTTTGTTATAATTTAAATTAAAAATTATGATTTTTTTTGTTTTTTTGTTTTGCCGGATCAAGGTGGTGGTACGGTGGTAGTGACAAAGGAGGTGGTGGTATGGTGGTTGTGGTGGCAGAGGAAGAAGAAGAAGAAGAAGAAGAAGAAAAAGAAGAAGTGGATGTGGTGGTGAAGTGGACGGGTGGTGGTGAATAAGTAGAAGGAAGAAGAAAAATAGGGAGGAAGAAGAAGAAAGGGGGGTGGGGGAAAATGATTTCGTCGTATAAGAGGGTTTTTTCATCGCATAATTACTGAAGCGACGAAAAATTCGTCGCATAAGTAACCCTTAAGGGACAAAATTTTTTTCGTCATATATGTTTATGCAACAAAAAAAGTCATAGCTTAAACTTATGCGACAAAAATTTTCGTCACATGGACTTATGTGACGAAAAATATTTTGTCGCTTAAGAGTTTTGAGTAAATATTTTTTTTTAATTTTCATTTTTTATAATTTAAATTAAAAAAAAATTATGATTTTTTTGTTTTGCCGGATCGAGGTGGTGGTACGGTGGTAGTGGCGGAGTAGGTGGTGGTATGATGGTTGTGGTGGCGGAGGAAGAAGAAGAAGAAGTGGAGGTGGTGGTGAAGTGGAGGGGTGGTGGCCGGTGAATAAGTAGAAGGAAGAAGAAAAATAGGGAGGAAGAAGAAGATAGAGGGGTGGGGAAAAATTTTGACAGAATGATTCAAAATTAAATTGTTTTGCCAGAACTGATGCGACAAAATGAATTAATTTTGTCGCATAAGTGTGAACTTTTACGATGAAATTTTGAATATTTCGTCGCATGACTCTGGACCAGGGGAAATTTTGACGGAAAAATTTAAAACTGATGCGACGAAATTTATTTAACATATTTCATCACATGAGTATAAACTGATGCGACGAAATAAAAAAAATTTTCGCATGAGTCAGACTATGTGACAAACTGTGTTTCGTCGCATCAGTTCATACTCATGCTACGAAATTTATTTTTGTCGCATCAGTGTGAACTCATGCGACGAAAAAATATATTTTCATCGCATGAGTACTTGTCTCTACTAGTGGAAACATTTCTAACGATGCATTTAATGGAGAAATTTTTAAATTCTATAGGAGAATCATGTAACATTATCTAATGGTGCTAGCGCTCTATTCCACTAAAAATTGGACATGTAAATTTCTGATATGAAAAATTATTTCAGCTATTTTTTCAAAGACCATTTTATATTTTTTTGTTGTTTTTGAAACTCCAAACCTAAAGCCATACCATAAGCCCTAAAACCTAAATCTTATACCCTATCACTCTACCCTAAACCCTATACCCTAAATTCTAAACCCTAACCCTAAAACCATATACCATAAACCCTAATTTGGATTCACTAAATACCCATGAATGTCATTTCACAAAAAATATAAAATATTACTTTATATAAAATATTTCGTCGCTTCAACATAAACGACGAAAAATATTTCGTCGCTTAAGAGTTTTAAGTAAATAAAAAATTATTTTTATTAATTTAATTATCAATTTAGTTATAATTTAAATTAAAAAATTATAATTTTTTTGTTTTGATGGAGGTGGTGGTACCACTACCAGAGCAACCACTTTAGCCAACGAATTTTTTTCGTCGGCTAAACCCTAAATTTCGTCGGCTAAAGTCTTAGCCGATGAAACATCGTCGGCTAAAGTCTTAGCTGACGAAACATCGTCGGGAAAAAGCCGTCGGCCAAAACTTTAGCCGACGAAATTATTGTTCATTTAATTTCTGGACTTTAGCCGACGAATTTTTGGACCTTAGCCGACGAATTTCTGGACATTTAATAAAATTTCGTCGTCTATAGCTATTATTTTTATTTATTTATTTATTTAACTTTAGCCGATGAATTACCCTAAAATTCTTCGGCTAAAGTTTAAAAAAGAAAAAATTAAAAATTAAAAACTTTAGCCGACGAATTTTAACTTTAGTTTTAATTTTTTCATATATTTTTTTAATTTCTTGTATTTTTGATTAAAATTTTTTACTTCTTTTTCGTTTTTACACCGGTGGTGGAGAAGGACAAGAGGAGAAGAGGAGAGGAGGAGGAGAGGGTTAGGAGAGGGAGAGGAGGAGGAGGATTTAGAGAAGGAGGAGGAGAAGAAGAAGAATTTAGAGAAGGAGGAGGAGGAGGAGGAGGAGAAGAAGAATTTGGAGGAGGAGGAAGGAGAAGGATTTAGAGGAGGAAGGAGGAGGAGAGGAGGAGGAGAAGGTTAGGAGAGGGAGAGGAGGAGGAATGGAGATGAAGAGGAGGAGGAGGGAAGATGAAGAGTAGGAGAAAAATGAAAGATATAGAAAATTTTGAACTTTAGCCGACGAAATTTCGTCGGCTAAAGTTCAAAATTTTAGTCGAAAAATTTTAAAATTTCAAAAATCCCTACCAAAAAATTTGAATTTTTAATTAACTTTAGCCGACAAATTTTGTCGAAGAAATACCCGAATTTTGTCGGCTATATTTATTTATTTAACTTTAGCCGACGAATTACCCTAATTTCGTCGGCTAAAACCCTAAACCCTATAAGTAGAAGCTTCAAACGAAAAAAAATCATGAAATAAGATATGACCGGAATGGTGAAATATGTTTATGGTTGAAAAATCACGTAATTCCGGTAAAGTCTCGGTACCGATAATTGCGGTTAACTCAACTTTCCATTCTTTCTCCCTAGAGGTAGCCCTATCTCCGGTAGTTATTTTTCATAAAATTTTTATACCACTATTTGCGTCTCATCGATTTGAAACTATTTTCAGTTGAAGGTCTGGGAAAAATACGTAATTTAGACGGTCAAATAACCGTTTCCGTGCGTTAAGGGGTTTGACTTACGTGATTGACCGTAAGGATCGAGCCCTTAACTTTGTCAGATTAAGTTGAATTTTTTCCTATATACATATTTCAACATAATGATCATATCAGACGGTCGGAATTTTGTTTCTCAACTTTGATCATCGGAATCACAACATGCGTACTAATATTGCATAACTTGTTTACTAAGCTTTAAGTAAATGTTTCGTTTCTAAAACAAACTCTACGTAGAAACTTCAAACGCAAAAAAGTCGTGAAATAAGATATGACCAGAATGGTGAAATACGTCTACGGTTGAAAAAATCATGTAATTCCGGTAAAGTCTCGGTGCCGATAGTTGCAGTTAATACAATTTAGGGGTTTTACTTACGAGATTGACCGTCTAGATGAAGTCCTTAAATTTATCGGATAAAGTTGAATTGTTTACCAGAGATATATTTCAACATATTGATGATATCTGATGGTCGTATTTTTGTTTGTGAATTTTGATGACAGGAATCACAGCATGCCTACTATTTACCATTATCTATCTATATGGAGAGTCCTATCATCGAGGGGTAAATGTCTCAAAATTATTAGATGGACAGCTGCGTCTCATTATGGTGAGTGTTTGTTGTGTTGAAGGTTTGGCCAAAATACCTCATATAGTTGTAGATATAGACATTTTCGTGTGTTAAGCGTTTAGAAAAACTTCATTTTGAAGCCTTAAACGATCTCGGATGACCAAAAAAGCTTGTATGTCATGACGTTAGCGATGAGTTTTACTCGTACGGCCGTTCTGCTTCCAGATTGGTATCACAATAGTCAATCGGACACCGAAATATCCGTAGTGCAATTTTGTAACTAAAAGTTACTTTAGCCGACGAAATACCCTAATTTCATCAGTTAAACTTTTCACATTTCGTCGGCTAAAGTTCACATACTATAGCTGACGAAACAATCACTTTAGCCGACGAAATTTTTTTGTCGGCTAAACTTTAACTATAACCGACGAAAACATTAGTTTACCCGACGAAAAAAAATTTCGTCGGCCTGTTTTTAGATATTTCGTCGGCTAAAGGCTTTTTTCTGGTAGTGTACGGTGGTTTTGGTGGTGGAAGAAGAAGAAGAAGAAGAAGAAGAAGAAGAAGAAGAAAAGGAGAGGAGACAGAAGTTTTAGATTTCCATCACTTTATAAATTTAATATGTGCGGGAAAACGAATAAATTTGAAATTTTAGTAAAGCGACGAAAACAGAAGTTTTCGTTGCTTAAGGTTTAGATTTCTATCACTTTATAAAATTTGAAATTTTTGATTTAGTTTATGAGAACCAAAACCTAAAAATTTAAATTTTTACTCAAGCGACGGAACTTTTCGTTGCTTAAGTAAAAGTCTGTCGCTTAAGTAAAAAATTTTCGTCGCTTAAGCAGAAGAGCCTAAGCGACGAAAATTTCATTATTCCGTCACTTAAGCAGACAGTCCGTCGCTTAAGTAAAACAATTTCATCATTTAAGCGGAAAAGCCTAAGCGACGGAAATCTCATTATTCCGTCGCTTAAGTTTTCGCTTAAGCAACGAAAAATTACCCGTCGAATCCATTTTCGTCGCTTAAGCTATTTTTTCTAGTAGTGATAGTTTAGACTTGATGTGCAATATGGCTAGCTTAGTTACTTGCTAACTCAATTAGCTAGTGTCTAATTTCATTGACATATGTAACAGTGTGCTTCGAGCAGTGAAACACGCACAAGCTTTTTATTATTGTACAATGCCGAACCTCTTATTCTCCAACCTCGACAACATCTTTGGTAGCAAATGGATCGAACGACTTGCAACGCACATCGGTATTTTACACGTACATATATAGGAAAAAAACCACTGAATGCTTGTACAAATTTAACAACTGAAGTAGCTCTTGTACAATCAAGTACAGGGTTTAACAGATTATTGCACCACCCATTTTCATGTAGGTTCTTTGGTTTTGGCATTTTACAAAAATGGCTCCCACCCTCCTTATTATCTAGCTAGATTATTGTGATTCTGCATGAATGTCAAATTGGTACAGCAGCTGGTATAGACCTGAAACCTGTAGGACACATGAGCATCAATCGCTAGCAACAGTGTTGTGCAACATCACTACTGATGATCCTAAAAACCTTTCGAAGGGTGTGGTGCTGACTTAGAGACAGGTCACGTCCCCAAGAGAGGGAAACATCTCTAACCCTAACTGTGGCCTTGCCCTGTCAACGTCCCTCCCAACCCCATGTCCCCATCCTGCCTTGTTTCTTTCTCTAATCTATCTACCTACTATCATATCAATCGTAACTATCGATTGCTTGCTATATTATTGCCATGCATGTCCATCTGAGACGATGAGGCTGTCTTCTGGCCACGAACTCGATCGATATCCCTTTGAACATTCCCAGATAGTAGAAGAAACCAGTTCTTCTATGATTTTATCTTTTGCTTTGAAACCCCAAACATGATCCTCAATCATATCCAGAAGTGAAGAAAGTGACTGCTTTCTACATTACTTTTGGCAAAATCTGATGTATTTTACGGCCTGACCTAACCCAATAATGGGAAGGGCTAGGGTTTCGGTGGT
Source organism: Comarum palustre (assembly GCA_951800085.1). Lineage (NCBI taxonomy): Eukaryota > Viridiplantae > Streptophyta > Magnoliopsida > Rosales > Rosaceae > Comarum > Comarum palustre. The sequence continues at coordinate 23,152,132 of OX637584.1, read as the reverse complement.
CCTGATGATGCCGCTAAGGTATATATATGTAATGTAGCGAAGAACTACAAACCATAAGGGCTGCTATTTAAAAATTTTGGTAACTTGCAACTACCATATCATATTCCCAATCCCCGTTCAATATATACCAAATTCATAAGAAATTTCTAATATATTCTCTTACTCCGATTTAGTATTATCGTTTTATTCTCTGATTCTAAATATGATTGAGATAATTAACATAGTTCAAAGAAAATATATCAGTTCTGCGTGAGTTTCGTTATATGAAAAGGTTTTAATATTAAATTTGAAAGCCCCGTGAGAGTACTATATACTAGATCCCGTCACACTCAGGCCAAGCACCGAAAATTAGGACAACGGTACTTCTATTCGATCTAAATCATCATATAAAATCATTTGCGTCTAGCATCGGGTTTTCTTGGCCCAATTATAAATCATTTATCACACAATATAATGAAAACTTTCCCGAGACATTGACCATGAGCATACAAAAATAATGCACTTTCATTTAATAGGAAAAACCATTAACAATGGGGAATTAGCTTTCTCTACCTAGAATTGTCGTTCCTTACATAAGCTCTATGATTCCGAGAACCTCCTTGGTAATCTGAGGTCACCGCATAAGCTACTTTGTCCAATAAATCACTACAAAATAGAGTAGCTTAGCAACGAAGAACAGTCTAGTTGACCTTAACATTCCTAGTTTGACTAGGATTGACAACATAGACCAAGTTGACCAACCAATCCCTTTTTATAACTCTTTAACATTTTAGCTTGCTTTTCCGATGATCGACTCTTTGCATATTTACCGACAACCAACTCGACTCTAATTACATTTCCCTTAACCATTTTAATTGATGTTATCACATAATAATTCGTCAAATTACTATGGACACCCAACGTGTCTCTTAGATCAAATCTTTAACCTTGAGTCGATTTACCCATAATGTGAATCACATATTTTTATTTAAAACGGTCAACTTGATATTTCTAGAATTTCAGTTATAATTTTCCGATAACAATTCAACATTTAACCAAATTTTGTTGAACTTCAAATCTTTACTAAACCTTTTTACCAAAAATGGAACTTTCTCAAAATGGAAACTTTCCCTTAATGGAAATTTTCCAAAATTAGAAGGTTTCCAAAAAATAGAAGTTTCCTAAAATGGAAAAGATTTCAATTACGGTTAGTTTCCATTTTTATTAAGTTTCCTTAAACGTAACATTCTGATTACGACCGTTAACTCGATTAAATGGAAACAACACGTTTCTTAAAATGATTCGAAGACTACCTCCTTGGCATTCTGTCGGATTCACTACATCACCAGAATGGTCACCGGATTCTGACGACTTGCTAGAATCCTCTACCGAATTCCGGACACCTTGCCGAAATCCTCGCAAAATTTTAGAAAAAATTTCAAACACTTAGCCGACAGAATTATTGCATTTCATTGGCTAAGAGCTAAAAATTTTAAAAAAAAAATCAAATTCTTTTCTTTAAATATTCTCTTCTCCTCTCTTTACTTCTCCAAAATCTCTCCTCTCCCTCTCCTCTCTTCTCTTGTGTGTGGTGGTGGTGTGTGATGGTGTGGTGTGTGGTGGTGTGGTGTGGTGTGGTGTGTGGTGGTGGTGTGTGATGGTGGGTGGTGGTGGTGATGGTGTGTGGTTGTGGTTTTTGTTGATGGTGTGTGGTGGTGGTGGTGGTGTTTGGTGATGGTGTGTGGTGGTGGTGGTTTTTGGTGATGGTGGTAGTGGTGGTTTTTGGTGATGGTGTATGGTGGTGGGTGGTGGTGGTGGGTGATGGTTTTTGTTTATGGTGGTGTGCAGAATCTGAATGGCCGAAATTCATGCCAGAGATAGATCGTCAGCGGTGGATTTTCGGTGATCGATCTCCGTTTTTTATTTTTATTTTTTGGTTTACCGACGGAATATTCCTTCGGCTAAAAGTTTTTTATTTTTTAATTTCTTTTAAAAAATTATGTCGGCTAAGATCTTAGCCGATGGAAATTCTGTCTCCTAAGGTGATTATTAATTTGTTTTTATTTTAAAATATGTCCGTCTTCTAGGAACTTAACCGACGGAATGTTCCGTCGGCTAAGATCTTAGTAGATGGATCTTAATCGACGGAAATTCCGTCAACTAGGTTGTCTCTTAGTCGACGGAATAAAATTTTTCGTCGGCTAGGGTCTTCACCGACGCGTCTTATCCGACGGTTTGTTTCTACCATTACGGGCTGTTTCTTGTCCCGAAAATTTGTAAGGCTAAGTTCGGCTTGTCTGGATACCAGTCGGTCTAGGCCCGGGCTTTGATATTTGGGTGCCGTTCTGGCACCGTGCTCGGCCTTAGCAGCAGCAACGCTAGAACAAGTGAGCTAATCTCGATTCTGGCCTAGTTTTTTTATTAGTTCAGGGCCTGTGTTTTGTGTTTTGCTCATTATGGGCTAATGGCTCCAACATAATTTCAACATACCACTACTCACTATCTCGAGCGAAAGGTAAACCTAGTCTTAGGTCTTAAATCAGAACGTGAGCATAATGTTAAGGTTGCGTAGGTTATGTGAGTTTTAGTGTAGTTGTCCACCTGGACTATAGTTTGTTTAAATTTCTCTTTCAGTTGTAGTTTTGGATAGTGAGTTTGTTCTTCCGCTTGTATTGGAGATTGCTCTGCTTGACCAAGCAATTGGTCGTATGATGAATTGCCAATGAAATCTATCTATTCTTTTCAAACAAAAATGCTATTAGAATGATCTACTCATTTCATTAAAAGTCATCTATACATAGTAGAGGAATTATGATACAATGATATTTACAACATATGAAACTCTAATAATATCTAATTAAGCAGTCGAATCGGATACATACTAATCCTATACTCCCTCCGAGTTTTTATATAGGTTATTTTAGGTTTTGAGTTTTGTTTCAATAGATAAATCGTTTTAGCTTATATTTCTTAATTTATCCTTGAGCCACAATAATTAAATGAATAAAAGAATGTGAAAGAGTTTGGTGAAGTGAAGAGTAGTAATAAGGCAATGAAAACTTAAATAAGGATTAAATTGTCATTAGAATTGTTTTTTAATCTCTATGCAAACTCCTAAACGGTCTATATAAAAAATCAGAAGAAGTAATTAATATATTTCTTTCAACTTTAAATGAATCGTAGGTATTGATAATTAACTGATTACTAATCATAACATATGAAGCTCTACTCTCTACTCGCTCCGCTCATACTTCTGTGAAACTCATACGTATCTACTCGATCATATGATGTGAAGTTGTAAACTCCCTCAGGGATTCATAATCTATTTTGTTAAAAGTGAATTAGTATCTTCAAATAGTTGTAACTAGATGATTGATTAAATCTTATAACCATCTCAAAATAACACACTTGTGGTGAAATCTATTTACTCAGATAGATCTGAATACTAAAGTTGTGATAGACATGCATGTTAGATTCATAAAAATAATTAGAGAACCACCAAATTATCAATAATTGAGCATATAGTATCAATTATAGGGATTGATTGTCCAATTCAATGAAAACAGATTTGACCTGCCAATTCCAATTAATCTTATTGAGATTACATTTTTGCCTCTAACCTACTATATCTTCCCCTACTAAAAACAGGCGGACGAAAATTTTTTTCGTCGGCTAAAGTGGAATTTTAGCCGAGGAAAAAAAATTTCGTCAGCTAAACTAATTTTTTCGTCAGCTATAGTTAAATTTTAGCCGACAAAAATTTTTTTTGTCTGCTAAAGTGATTTTTTCGTCGGCTATAGTATGTGAACTTTAACCGACGAAATTAGGGTATTTTGTCGGCTAAAGTAATTTTTAGTTACAAAATTGCACTACGGATATTTCGGTGTCTGATTGACTATTGTGATAATAATCTGGAAGTAGAACGGCCCTACGACTCAAAGTCATCTCTAAAGCCATGTCATACAAGCTTTTTTGGCCATCCGAGTTCGTTTAAGGCTTCAAAATGAAGTTTTTCTAAACGCTTAACACACGAAAATGCCCATATCTACACCTATATGAGGTATTTTGGCCGAACCTTCAACACAACAAACACTCACCATAATGAGACGCAGCTGTCCATCTAATAATTTTGAGACATTTACCCCTCGATGATAGGACTCCCATATAGATAGATAATGGTAAATAGTAGGCATGTTGTGATTCTGGTCATCAAAATTCACAAAAAAAAATACGACCGTCAGATATCATCAATATGTTGAAATATATCTCTGGTAAACAATTCAACTTTATCCGATAAATTTAAGGACTTCATCTAAACGGTCAATCTCGTAAGTCAAACCCCTAAATTGTATTGACTGCAACTATCGGCACCGAGACTTTACCAGAATTACGTGATTTTTCGTAGACGTATTTCACCATTCTGGTCATATCTTATTTCACGACTTTTTTGCGTTTGAAGTTTCTACGTAGAGTTTGTTTTAGAAACGAAACATTTACTTAAAGCTTAGTAAACAAGTTATGCAATATTAGTACGCATGTTGTGATTCCGATGATCAAAGTTGAGAAACAAAATTCCGACCGTCTGATATGATCATTATGTTGAAATATGTATATAGGAAAAAATTCAACTTAATCTGACAACGTCTTGGCCGACGGCTTTTTTCTGACAACTTCTTAGCCAACGACGTTTCGTCGGCTAAGACTTTAGCCGATGAAATTTAGGGTTTAGCCGACGAAATTTTTTCGTCGGCTAAAGTGGTTGTTCTGGTAGTGTCTCCTCCACCACTCATTCCAGATCGATCTCGATCTCTTTCTCCCATCTCTCTCTCTTGGCCGACGTCGACGCCGACGCCGACGCGACGCATGCTTGACGACGGCAACGCCTCTCTCTCTCTGTCTCTCTCTCTCTCTCTCCTGGCCAATGCCAACTTGACACAGGCTTAACGACGCCGACCGCAATAGCTCTTCTTTGCTTGTAAAGCCGGATCTCTTCTACTTGGACTCTACCGCACAAGCTCTCATTTGCCTTCAAAGTCGTCGAGTGCACCATCCACTCCTCCGCCGTGTTGCGCCATATGTCATCTCTTTCAATCACAGATTTAGTTTGAACTTTCTCTCTCATCTTGAACATGTCGCAGACGCAGACGCCACATCGGTTCAACGTCAGATGCTAGAGTGAAAGAGCACGAAGGAGGCGCTGGTGACAACAAGGGAGTGGCCGCCGTGGCCGAGGAACTTCGGGCTGAAGACTTAAGCCCAATAAAAGTTTACTAAGGGTATTTTACTTTATTGTTTACATGTAAGTTGATTTTCACTGTTTTTAATATGTATAATGGGTATTGGAGATACAGTTTTGCAAATTTACTTCCTTATGGTAAAGTTTACTACCTCTAGTACAAGTTTATTAGGGGTAGTAAACTTATGATTTACTACCAATTCCTCGAGTTTGTTCATCTACTCGAGTTTACTACCCTAGTAAAAGTTTACTAAGGGTAGTAAACTTTATTTTTTTGCATCTAAGTTGATTTTCACTATTTTTAATATGTATAATAGGTTTTAGAGATACTGTTTTGCAGGTTTACTACCTCTAGTACAAGTTTATTAGGGGTAGTAAACTTATGATTTACAACCAATGCCTCGACTTTGTTCATCTGCTCGAGTTTACTACCCTAGTAAAAGTTTACTAAGGGTAGTAAAATTTATTAATCACATCTAAGTTGATTTTTCTCTTCTGATCTCCTCTCTATCTAACTGTCACTCACAGATTCTTCGTCTCCACTATCTCCGAAGATCTCATCCTCGCCTCCATTATCTTCGATGAGCTCATCCTCCACTCCACCTAATCTCTGCCTCATCCTCACCGGTTGCTGCAATACTGAGTCTGAAGAGCAGCATCAAATCCAGATCTGGACATGCCGTCTACACGCCTCGTCGATACTGGGGTTAGTAGACATGGATTTAATGAAATACTAGAGTTAGTAGACTTGGTTTTGAAGTATACTGGGGTAGTAAACTTGATTTTGATGTATACAGTGGGTTATTAGACTGTGTTTGGAGTGTACTGGAGTTAGTAGATTTGGGTTTTTAGTATACTAAGGTTATTAGACTTAAATTTGGAGTATACTGGGGTTAGTAGACTTGGATTTGATGTAGATATAGTTCTAAACTTTCTGTAAAAGTTTATTACCCCTATTAGAAAAAAAAATCTGAAGAAATTCCGGCTACCAGTAATTTTCCGACGTCCGGTGACCAGAATCCAGCGGTTGGTGACCGGCTTCCGGCTCGACATAGAGAGAAGCAATGAGGACCAAAATGATGAAGAAACGAGTTATGGTGTTTCAATTTCCCAGGTTGCTCAGGGTCCCAATCGCTGCAGATCGAGCACTGCAGCTGCTACCTACTGTGTTAATCTGTTATGACGATAACAATTCCAATACCATGAATGGTCATAGGTGCGTAGACGTGGCTCACTCCAACCACTGAGTTGCTGTCTACCTATCTTCGTTTTCATCAATTCGATTCCTTTCAATCAATCAAATAGCTAGGTCATCGATCAGAGATGGGCAGAGAGACAAGGCCACCGATTTCTGCTTCCCAGATATCATGGCAGCTACGGACCCAGCACCCCAACCTCTCGTGTGGCTTGTGAATTTCGGGACCTACGTATTAATCAAACATCTTCGCAGACACCACTCATGCGTCTGTAGTCTAATTTCTCTGAAACCCTACCTCATGTTTCCAGCGTACGTAAGAACGTCCAACTAATTCCAGCTCGACAAAACCCTAGCCTAATTCCATTTCTGGTTTTCTTGCTTTTTCTTTCTTTTTTTGTGAAACAGAAATGGTATATATGTGCTTGAGATCGATCATATATAACAATTAGTTAAAAAAATTAATTCTAAAGCTTGTTATTCACCAAATTAATATGATATTCAACGCATCGTATACATTAAGATCTGCTATATATTTGTTATAAGATCATTCGTTCCTTTATAATTTTCCTTAAGCAAGATCTCCTCATTTGGATGAAAGAAAGAAAAGGATGAAGAATGAGTTTAGAGTAATTTGCAAATGACGTCGTGGAAATAAACCTCTAGCAAAATCAATAAGAAGAGGAATGGCTCGAGAGAATCATCGATCTAGTTAGTCGGCACTCTTCTACCATAATTTCAATACATGAATCGAAGATAGCTAGAAATGAATCAAATATCAAGTTACTAATGGGCCATTTGATTGCCAGGATATGGGTCCCTGACAAGATTAAATATTAACAATCTGGTTTGAAGTTGTGTTTGGATAATCAGACATGGAGTAACTGGAAATTTTATTCTTGTTAGAGCTTTATTTCAAATCCATATGGATTTCAAGCTTACAGCTAGTTCGGGAAAAATATTTTTTTTTTTTAAAAAATACTGCTTCAATCTGACTCTCTCTTTCTCTCACTTCCTTGCCTAAACCCCAAAATCATCGAGCTACAACACCATTCTCACCACCACAAACGCGAAGACGATGAAGTAGAAGTGGTGACGGAATCAGTGGGTAGGGTCGACGACGGAGGGCTTAGACAAGGGCATAGCTAGGGAGAGGGCAAGAGGGTCAATTGTCCCCTCTTAATTTAAAAAAATAATTACTCTTCATTTGTATCGGATATTAAAGGAAATGAAACATAAATTGACCCTTCTCATTTAAGAAATTTTTGATCTGTCTTTAATATTCTTCAATAATAATGAAATGAAATAAAAATTTATACTATTTTAAATACTTAATCCAATTAATACAAACCGTGTCAAGGGTTTCTTACTTTATTGATCCCTACTAATATGTAATTTAATGATTTAAATTCTATTTATGATTTTTTTTAAATTTTTTATAAACATGCTAAATGGAAACAACACATTGATGTTTACCATACATTGACGTACATTATATCTTAAAATAACATATTGAAATTCTGAAAATCCGAAGTTTATTGGAGATGAATTAATAATCTGTTCGAGAGCGTATTTTCATTTTGAATTGGTATAAAGAATATTGCTGAAACTGTGTCACTTTTTTAAGCAAAATCGTGTTGTTGCTAAAGAGTAACTGAAGATCATTTAATTTTTTTGTTAATTAAATTTGACCATTTTAAATGAGATGTCTAGCTACGCCACTGGGCTTAGATCCAACATACTGTGGCTGTGGGCAGTGGTGGAGCCACTAATGAAAGACATAACGGATTATGTGCCCCACTCATGTTTCGAATAAGGGCACGTTACCGTAAACATGCAAGGCCGACCCTATACACGGGCGGGCTTTGTGGCGGCCCAAGATACAAAAAAAAGAGGGCACCAAAATTCATATTTTATAATTATTTAATTATTATATTTATTATTTATTAATTATATTTGTAAAAGTCAGACAAAATAACTATTTCATTCCAGAGTTGTTCCTCCTTCTCCGTGGCTTTGTCATTTCTTCCTCTTTTCTTCTTTCTCCTTCGATTTACACACTAATCACGAACTGTAATTACTGCCCAACATCTTTTTTCCATATCCAAAGCAAAAACAATAAATTTGAGGTTCCAATTGTTGTTTTCTCCCATCAAATTCATTCCTAATTTCTCAAGTCTCCTAGAATCCTCCAGTCCTCTATATCATATGGTCGTTCTACGGTGATCAAATAGATTTTTCGACAGTTAAGTATCGCAATGATTATTCCTCAATTTAGATATTGGTATTGGATATTTGTCAATTTTGATGTTTGGGTGAGGAAATTTGATATCGAAATTCTTGCTTGTTTTTCTTGCTCTAATTTTCATTTTTCAATATGAGGTGCACTGCTTGCTTTGTGTAGTTAGAAATTGAAGATTTAGAGTTACAAATTGCCATTTGAATTCCAATTCTCGATCAGAACAGAAAAAAGAAAAAAGTTGATTTCCAAGTGTTGTTATGTATTCTGAGTGTTTGTTCGTTGTGATGTGGCTTTCTTGTTGCTTGAATGATTGTTTGAGGTTTTTTAGTTGTAGTAAACTAGTAATGCTTCCTCATAAATAAGCCTCTAGTTGTCAAAAAAGAAAAGAAAAAACGAGGAGAAGACCTAGAACAATCCCAACACGGATCTATAGATAAATTTGTGATAAATTTCCAAACCATAAAAGAACAAAAAATTGATTTTTATCTATCATATTTTTATTTCAAAAGTAGGGGCACCAAATTTTTTTCCACCAAATTTCAAAAGTAGGACCTGCCCTGACCATAGAGGCACAAACAATGGGTGTGCCCTAGTGGTGGAACAAATGACTTCTATTCGTAAGGTTTGGGGTTCGATTCCCCACAACATTTTTATTTTGATAGTTTTTGTTGTTTCTAACCCTAAGTTACCTTATAGATTGAGAGTAGGTATGATTCTTGGAGAGTATTTCACCTCCTGACACACGTTTCTTGTTAAGCATTATAAAATAAATTACACAACTTGTTTTTCACGGTTTAACCTATTAAATATTAGTATATTACTCCATTTCATTCAAGTTTGTCTTTTTGAGTATTTATTGTTTTTAGGTTGGTAAGGTTTCTTTAACACCACCAAAAAATTTTGAATGAGCTAGTGAAATTACAACAGCAATTTTACTTAATAATGTCATTTAAATGAAATCAGATGTTGTTCATATATGATTTTTCAAATTCTTATGTTGACACCACTATTGTACTAGTATAACAGGCCAATTAAGTTGATTCAATTTAAATATAAAAATAATGCTGAAGACGCTCACCGTAATATCATTTAAACATATATAAATTTTATTTCAAAATTTTTAAATTGTTTCCCACTAAATTTGTAATTTTAGTTCCATCAGTGGTTGTGGTGGCGGCGGCTAAGGTTAAGATTAGGAAATGATCTCAAATCGGGAGGCCAAGATCCTTAACGGCGGCAACACCATTGTGGTTGAGGAGGGCGGAGGAGTTGTGACGAGGTCAAAAGTATGACCTGTGCAATTTAAAAAACCCTATCATTGTAGTAACTGTAAGTAGGGATCGTTCAAGCCGGGGACACTAGGGTAGGATTATATCTGCAAAACAAATCGTTAGTAACATTCACAAATATAATATAAACATACAAGTACAATTCTGTCACAACTATACAAGTATAAACATATATACAAAATATTATGGGGAATTTATATGAGTTGGTTCGAAATTTAAAGAAAATAAAACAGAAATATTTACATACATTGGTCAATCAATACTCAAGCATAAAATATGGTAAACACCGATTAGAAAACACATGAGTTTTATGACAGATTAAGTTACTATGTTTATGTTATCATAGATGCAAATTAATTCCAACTATTTAGACTTCTCAAGTAACTTAGAACTTACGACGCGCATCATCCTAAGTTTATGTGTCATCTTGTTTAATGCTTACGATGCGCATCACATTAACACAAAATACACTTACCGTTCATGAGTCGTTGGAGACATGATCCTAGGTATGTCGTCACTCATCCTATTAGCATGTAAATCACTTACCCTAGCTACCCTATGCAACAACTAAAATATAGAACCCGACGCGGTGAACTCAATCCTAGATTACTACGGCATATTAAACTCCCCCCTTAGGAACATCTGACGTCTAGACTACCCTCAGGTTCGATTACGTGATCAAGTAAGCAATAAATCAATTCAACATCTACTAAACACAAACATACACAACTTAAACTAAATCAAAATCCTAACATGCAATCTAAATCGTTACACAACAAACATATTCATATGCAAATCACAAAGAAGAGTTCATAAACATGCTTATTATGCAAAACCGAAAACCAAATCGTATATATAACATAACAAACTGTTTTACACAGAAAATTAGTACACAAAACCATGAAGGATTTCATGCTTAACCTACCTATAAGGTTCGGCAAAGATGAAGGGTGATTCGGCGGAAGGATGGCAGTTGGCAGCAAGGGTTGGCGGCGGCGGCAGACTTTGTGTTTTTCTGTGTAAGGAGGGTTTTTGGTAGAGTTTGGCTATACTATGTTTTGAGCAATTGAAAGACACGAAATTTGATGTACATAGGTCCTATTTATACAGAAAATTTCGAAGAGAAACCCTAGAGAATTCAGGAACTTCAAAGAGACACCTTCCTTGTTGAGCTTGGTTTTCTCCTTTTATCTTTGGACAAAGATTTCGACTTGGACCTTGGATTTCTGATTTCTTGGACTCCTCTACATGTTATTGGATCCATGTAGGCCTTATACACAAGTTCTTGGGCTCATAGGCAGCCGAAATCATGGACAAACTCGGCAAGGACAGACTTTCCAGGTTTGACCGGAAAAGCTCCATACTTGGTTGTTTCGGCTGTCATGATGACTTCTTCGAATCTCCTTCTTCAATGCAGCTTCCCATGACTTCATTAAGCTTCTCTTAAGTCCTTTGACATGCTTGGGAAGAATTTTGTTGAAGAAACATCCTCCCAAACTCGTGTGACAACTTAGGCAGAAGCTGCCCAGTTTTGCAGCTTGACCTACGTCCATTGTTTTGATCATAACTCCTTCATCTGAACTCCAAATGCTGCGATTCAAGAAGATCTGAAAACTAGACTTCCGTAGCTTTCCAATGATATATGGCTCGTCCTCAGATTCCTCCTGGATCTTTAGATATGATTTTCCGAAGTTGATGTAGGGTTTCTGGAAATTTCTGCTCGGATCAAAATCTTATGTTTCGGAGTTCTTCTTTTCCATGGCCTCTCTTGTTGTCCTCCATGAGTCCAATCTTCATGATTCTTGTTCTCATATGTTCATTTACATGTCATCTACACATTAAACCAAATTCATCAAAAATGACAATGTAAAGGTACGGTGAATCATAAGAAAAATAACCAAGTCTTATCCAAAATCGGTTTTTACAACACTTAAGCACAAATTTCTGTATAAATACATGTTTTAGCCATTGCTCTATAGAAAAACCCTTTTGACTCAATATAAGTAAAAACGACCTTACTAAGGAATAAACAAGGTACAAATGAGGGTAAAAACATATTAAAAACATAGCGTAAAACGCACTTATCAAGTTGGAGCCTATACGCAATTGGTAACCTCGCTGCCGTCAACGCTTCCCTCATCGCCGATGTCACCAGCTCACCTTCCTAGTGCCGTCGTGAATGAATGGATCTATATTTGATTTGAAAGTTGAGTTTTGAGATTGAAGCGGATGAGTTTTGAGTTTAAGAGAGCCTTTTTCATGGCGTTATTTATCGTGTCTTCTTCTGAGAATATAGGAGAGGCTCAAAGAGAGCAAGAAGGGGGAAGTAGCAGAGGTGCTAGCCCCTATAGATTTTTTTAAATCTTGTAGTTATCCAGGTCTAAATCCTATCAGACACACACGATTGGTTTGTAAATTACCATCACCATCACCATCTTTTATCCAATATAGTCTTAATCTTATCTGGTTTAAAATCTTGTTCCAGTTTTGTGTGGTCCACCAAACAGTGTAATAGTAGACTTAATTATATTATTTAATTACAAATTTCACATGTATATGTACTGTACTACTGTCCCAACCATTGATTTAAGACATGTAGATGTTAATTTTATGTATTCTTTGCATTCTTTTGTGTGCATGCATTTGTCAATTTTTTCTGGTGCAGATTAATCAACCTTATACTGTGAATGTAGATATCACATGTATATTTTAAACACATCATTTCAAATTTCAACTCCCATGTTCCTATGGAAGAGATTAGTAGACAAAAAAACTCCAAACCTCATATCAGCATCCGTAATACATATTAAGAAAATCAAGCGCACATGTATTACGTATTACGCGTATTACTATATTAATTGTCGCAAATATCTTCAGATTAGCTAGTACTGCATTTTCCACAGGACCTAAATATATAGATTAGTAGATGAAGGGGGAGAATTTAGAGTGCATTTAATATATATGTACCGGGTCATCCACCGTTTCTTTAACAAGGTTACCATTTTTGAAAAATGACAGAGAATGAGAGGTTTGATTCAAATCAACGGTAACGAAACCAAATTAAATGAAAATAAAAAAATAAAAAACTAAATTTATAAAATAAAAAAAATTACGTGTGCATATACACTATGTGCACCCTAGAATTTTCATAGATGAAAGAGGAAGAGACAGTGGAATGGAGTGTGGTGGTTGAGTAGGGCAGGGGTTTTGGATTAGGTTTTCACTAACAAACACACCAACACATGAGTTTGTTTCATATATAATTGCCAAAATGATATTCGAATTGAGGTGCACACAATGGAACAAAATTTAAAACAAATTAGTGGAACAAAGTGCAAGCAAGGGTGGTCCGATCCATAAATATTCATATTCAGGCTGCCTTATATACAAAATGAGAGAGTTAAATAGGGAAATGCCCACGGATTGATTTGATTGAACAAAGGTGGTCAGTGGTGACCCGATCCCCCTCCTCTTCTTCCAAGTTCCCAAAACCCTAATTTTTGTCTAAAGCTCCTCATGAGCACGCAGCTCTATCAAAGCTTACCCGGCGGTTTGTCATTTTGTCTATGTCTATTTTGATAAAAGATCTGGTTTTTTTATTTGAATTTTTATTGTTTGTATAATTTAAAATCATTAGATTGAATAAAGATGATAAAAGGATGATATCACATAACTATATTGTACTCAATCCAATGATTTTAAACCATCCAAGTAAATCAATACAACCAAATTTTAAACGGAGAAACAAATTTCTTTTAAGAAAGCCTACAACCATGAAAGGAAAAGTCCTTAATATTTTGTTAAAGGGGGATCTCCTTCCAGTCGGTTTTGGGGCATGCCCCAGAAAGACTAGTTTTTCAACGCTAATACTCTGCAAGGCCGGCCCTGACGGATTGATGGCAATGTGTGAAAAAAATCGTTGGGCTCTTAATATAATTAATTTTTTTATTGAAAGAACTTTTTTTAGATTTCAAAATTAATATAAGAATTGAAGATCATAAACATGAAAATAATGTTGAAGACTTGAGGTACTCAATACCGGAATTAGTAGTTTGGCCGACGAAAAATTTTCATCGGCCTATTAACCAAATTCATCGGCTAAGATCTTAGCCGACGACAAATTGTCGGCTAAGATGTCGTCGGCTATGACTTTAGCCGACGAAATAAAAGTGGTCTTCTGCTATAGTTTAACACTTAGCCGACGAAATAAATTGTGGTCGGCCTCAACCTAAGACTTTGGCCGACGAACTATAAATATTTCGTCGACCAATTTAAAACACTATAGCCGACGAAATTAACAATAAATCGTCGGTGAAATATTTAAAAAAAATTATAAAATTAAAATAATATACCCGACGAAATATAGTACATTTCGTCGGCTAAATACTACTATAGCCGACGAATTAAGCCATATTTCGTCGGCTAAACGTTGAAAAAAATAAAATAATATACTATATCCGAGGAATTATGGTTAATTTCATCGGCTATAGTACTTTTTATACTAAAAAACCACAAAATTCTAAATTACCATCCAAGCAAGCTGCAAATTACACAAACAATTTCATATAACCAACAACGTACACAATCAAAAATAGTCTAAAAGTTTTGTATTAAATTATTAATTTATAAATTGTTCATAAACCCATAAAACTAAATAAAATCTATATCATCTAAATCGACATCCGTGCCAGGAGGAGGATGCTGTTGAAGAGGTTGCGACGGCTGAGGTAGGGGAATAGGGGTAGGCATGGGCGGAGACAAAAGTCCCTGAAGCTGGGCAGCTGAAAAATCTTGCAAGTACTGGAACATGCTGCTGCTGTGCCTAGTTGGTGCCATATACTGCGGCATTATACTCTTGTAAAGCGGCTTGGTGTTCCCGTAGCATCTGAACTTCCGCCTCTAGCTGAGTCGTTCTGCTGCTGGTCGAGGTTGCCTTTTTTTAAATCCTGGAGTGGTCTTCAGTACCCCTCGCCTTTCTTTCCTAGACCCCAACAGTCGAAATTATTTCCTCACGGTGGGAATGCTGTGCCCATGATCCTCGCCCCAACCCTGAGATCCGAAGTGTCAATCCGAGACATGGCTTCGGACATGTCTTCCTCTTGCGTGTCTGACCATGTCTCACTATAGCAGTCATCACCTCGTCACTAGCCTGCCTCACCCTTGCCTAATTGGATAGGAAAAAATAATTAATTAACATTTTGAAATATATATATATATATATAAATTTATATATATAAATATAATTTAAAAAATTTGAAAACGTAAAACGACTTACAATATCCTCCTGGGCGTCAGGATATGCCTTCTCGTACGTATAGACGTACCGGTTGACTTCTGGATATTCTCTGGCCGCCTCATCCATCAATGATGCGAACTGTCTAGAACTAGCATAATGGTTCCTTGTGTTGCGTTGCCGGTTCTGAGCGTTCGCGCGGGAAACGGCCTACAAAGGAAAAAAATAGTAAAATATTTTAAAACGTACTAAATAATAAAAATATAAGAAATTATTATTTTTAATAACCTGTTTATGAGGGTTGTTGAATTCTGATATCAGAAGCCAACGACACTCGTATTCCCTGAACTGGAACTCAAGGGGGGTTAACAGAACGTTCGCTCTCATGCGTAGTCCAGTGGGAACGTAACTCGTTCTTCCACTCCTTGTACCTACAGATACCACAAAAAAAATTATAAATATTATTAATTACACATATAATTTTTTTTTTTCATTAACTTTCCAACGTACCTTCCCTCATGCACAACGTCTGCCCAGGTGTTCCTCAGATGCTGGGGAACGTCAAACCACACATGCATTAAAACGTTCATTAGTTTAGTTTTTCATAAATCCATAATATAATACATAATATTAATTGTGATTTTTTTATACTTACCGACATTGCGTTGTGGACCATGTCCTTAACCTCGTGTGGGACCTCGCCCCAGTCTGACCACAACATAGGGACTCTATCCCTATTGAGCGCTCCCACATGGCCGGAATACATCCTCGTCTTCCCACCCGATACTACGTTCACATCCCCGTCAGTATCGATGACGATCCTTCCCGAGGTACTCACGGTCTTCTCGAGAGCCTTTCGTGTGACGGGGTCTCTCTTCTTCTTTGTCAGCTTGGCTCTGATGGTGCCTATCATAAATTGATTATTAATAGATTATTCTTATTATGACATTATAAGAAAACAAATTATTTATATTTCATTACCTGATGGCGTTGAGGCGAACGCGACGGATTCCGACTCTGCCGCCGATGATGATACCTTCGCAGAAATTAAATCCGTACCAAAAGACACGAACATGTACGCCGCTGATGAGGTCACCTGCGGGGGAAGTGGATAAATCGGCGTCCATGAGTCATCAACTGCCGGTATCAACCGCGGAAGGTAGAGTAGAGGCGGCGGCATCTGTACCCCAGAAGACCCACCCTCCGAAACAGTAGGGCCCGGAGTCGGTGCCCTGTGTATCTCAGGCATACGTGGTGCAGACACCTCCGCCTGAGTCGGAGGCCTTAACTACCTCGATGAGTAAGGCACGCTCGGCTACCTCGAGGAGTGAGGGGCGTCCAGCTGCCTGGAGGAATGTGTGGCCCCGGTTGTCTCTGTGTCGGCTCTAGAAGGGACGCACGTTGGGCTGTCATTGGGCTCTAAAACGAAGCTTGAGGGCTGCTAGACGTTCCCTCAGATCTTTGGCCATTTGAACCCTTAGTTTTACTAAACAAGTCTTTCAAGGCATATACCAATTAATATTTTAATATATCAAATGTATTAAATATACCAAATTAATAACAATTAATATTTTAATACACAAATAATTATTAATAATTCACAATATATACAATTAAAAACATTCTAATATATATTAATTTGTAAACAACCATATATACATCAATATTTATTTGTAGCAATATATACAAATGTGTATACAAATATATATATATATATATATATATATATGTAAAGAACCATATATACATCAATAATTCAAAATAAATATATAATTCAAATAAATATACAAATTCGAATTTATTACCTTAATTTTAGGCGAAGAGAGAAGAGAATTGAGGATGAGGTGGTGGAGGAGCCAAGGAGGGTGAGGAGGGCGCGCAATGGGAGGAGAGGAAAAGAGGCAGAGGAGAGGTAAAGAGGCGGAGAGAAGAGAACTGAAATTTTAGGGTTTCTGTCGCTGGGTTTTGGTTATATAGGCTGAAGTATAGCCGACGAAATAAAAAACTCGTCGGTTAAACCTATGATTTTCTTCGGCTATAGTTCAACTTTAGCCGACGAGTTTATTTAAAATTTGTCGGCTATTTATAATATTATAGCCGACGAATTTTCAATACATTCATCGGCTTTAGTATTTTTATACTAATTTTTCTAATTTATATGTTTAATTATCTTTTTTTATTATTTAACCATAGCCGACGAATTTTCAATATATTCATCGGCTATAGTACTTTTTATATTAATTTGTTAGAGTTATTTCCAATTTATGTGTTTATTAATCTTTTTATACTAATCCGACTGTCAGATATCATTATTATGTTGAACTATGTGTATGGGTAAATTTTCATCAAGATCCGACAACGTTAAGGACTCGATTCGGACGGTCAATACCTTAAGTCAAACCCCTAAACACTTCGTAACGGAAATTTGAGCGTCTAAATTATGTATTTTGCCCAGATCTTCAACTACAAATAGTTTCAAATCGATGAGACACAACCAATGGTATAAAATTTTAAGAAAAATAACAATCGGAGATAGGGCTATCTTTAAGGAGAAATAATTAGTTATGATCTGAAAGATAACTTAACACTTGGTAAATTAGTTATACAACATTAGTATGCATGTTGTGATTGTGATGATCAATCTTGTGAAACGAAAACCAACCGTGTGATATCATCATTATATTATAACATGTCTGTGGGTAAATTTTCAGCTTGATCCGACAACGTTAAGGACTCGATCCGGACGGTCAATCCCATTAGTCAAACCCATATATGCAAAGAAACGGTAATTTCACCATCTAAATTACGTATTCTGCCCGGACCTTCAACTACAAAAAGTTTCAAATCGATGAGACGCAACCAGTGGTATAAATTATTATTTTATTTATTTAACTTTAGCCGAAAAAATTAAGGTTTAGGGCAATAATTCACAACCACACAATCACACTCAAAATCCAATAATTCAACTCAAATTAAAACTCAAAATTAATATATATATATATATAACTCAAATAAAACTCTTAAATCAACCGAAAAACAAGATATATACACATATACTTACCTATATATAGCGCCACAAACTAATTTTGGACAGATTTCGACAACACCAAACAGTTTCGCCAACACCAAACAAAGTCTACTTTAGCCGACGAAACAAAAAATCGTGGGCTAAGTTAATTTTTCGTCTGCTATAGTCTGTAAACTATAGCCGATGAAATTTTTAAAGTTTAGCCGACAAAATATATAATTTCGTCGGCTAAAAGTCCTTATATTTTCAGATCTAGACAGCAGCTCATGTGAAAAAAACATTATTAAATATTTTAACAACATTACCAAATTATCAAAAATTAACAACATTATCACAAATATATTAAATATACCAATTAATATTTTAATATACCAAATTTATAAAATAAACCAATTAATATTTTAATACACAAATATACCAAATTATCAAAAATTAACAACATTATCACAAATATATTAAATATACCAATTAATATTTTAATATACCAAATTTATTAAATAAACCAATTAATAACAATTAATATTAAATCTACAACAACATTATCAATTTCAATATTAATAATCTATAATATTAATAATTCAACATATGCACATTTAAATATTCAAAATAATTAATAATAATTCAATATATATTAGAGAGATCGAAACATGTACTTGAGGAGGAGGAGGAAGAAGGTGTGGAGGCGAGGAGGAGGGTGTCGAGCCGAAAAGGAGGCTGTAGAGGCAAGGAAGAGCCGAGGAGGAGGCTGTGGATGCAAGGAGGAGGGGTATTGAGGCGAGGAGTTGTCTGTGGAGGCGAGTAGGAGAGTTTTTTTTTTTCAATTTAGGGTTTCAACTGTTTCCGCCGAGATTGGGTTTGGATAAATAGACTTGACTTTAGCTGACGACATAAGAAACTGGTCGGCTATAATCATGAAAATCGTCGGCTATAATCATGAAAATTCGTTAGCTATAATCATGAAAGTTGTCTGCTATAATCATGAAAGTTCGTCTTCTATAATTATGAAACGTGTCGGCTATAATCATGAAAATTCGTTGGCTATAATTCTATTTATATTTATTTCCAATTTATAAGTATAATTATAAATTGAAACAAAAATCCGACCGTTAGATATCATCATTATGTTGAAAAATATGTGTGGGTAAATTTTCAGCTTGATCTGACAACGTTAAGGACTCGAACCGGACGGTCAATCCCATTAGTCAAACCCCTAAACGCAAAGAAACGGTAATTTGACCATCTAAATTACGTATTTTGCCCAGACCTTCTACTACAAATAGTTTCAAATCGATGAGACGCAACTAGTGGTATAAAATTTTTATGAAAAATAACCATCGGAGATAGGGCTACCTCTAGGGAGAAAGAGAAAAAATGCATTGACCGCAACTATCAACACCAAAACTTTATCGGAATTACGTGATTTTTCAACCGTAGACTTATTTCATCGTTCCGGTCATATCTTATTTCACGAATTTTTTCGTTTGAAGCTTCTACGTATAGTTTGTTTTTGAAACAGAACATTTACTTATCACTTGGTAAACAAGTTATACAACATTAGTAGGTATGTTGTGATTGTTATGATCAATCTTGTGAAACAAAAATCTGACCGTCAGATATCATCATTATGTTGAAAAATGTGTATGGGTAAATTTTTAGCTTGATCCGACAACGGTAATGACTCGATCCAGACGGTCAATCCCGTGAGTCAAACCTCTAAACGCAAAGACACGGTAATTTGACCGTTTAAATTATGTATTTTGCCTGGACCTTCAACATTATAATATATAATTATATATTATAAACCCCTAAACACAATATTATAATTAAATTTTTTTTCGTCGGCCTGTTTTTTTTTCGTCGGCTATAATGTTTATTCTAGTAGTGTATATTTGTGTATTAAAATATTAATTGTTATTAATTGTACAAATTATAGGAATTAAAATTAAAAGGTTGTTAATATATTTAAAATGTCAATTACAATTAAAAATTCTAATAATTTAATAAACATGATGAAATGCTTGTTTAGTAAAACTAAGGTTTCAAAGGGTCAAAAGTCTGAATCGTCTGAGGGAACGTCTAGCAACCCTCAAGCGTCGTTTTAAGGCCCCATGACATCTCGACTTGTGTCTCTTTTAAAGCTGACGCAGAGGCTGCCGGGAGCCACTCATTCCTCCCGACAGCCGAGGGCCACACATATTACCAGACAACCGGGGGCCACATATTCATCTAGGCAGCCGAAAGACCCTCGTTCCTCAAGGTAGCCGAGCGTCCCTCACTCCTCGAGGCAACTGTGGCATCTGGCTCAGTCGGAGGTGTCTACACCACATATGCCTGAGATATACAGGGCACCGACTCCGGGCCCTACTGTTTCGGAGGGTGGGTCTTCTAGGGTACAGATGCCGCCACCTCTTCTCAACCTTTCGCGGTTGATATCGGCATTACCGACAGTCGATGACTCAGGGGCGCCGATTTATCCGCTGCCCCCGCAGGTGACCCTATCAAAGGCGTACCTGTTCGTGCCTTTTGGTACGGATCTAATTTCTACGAGGGTATCATCGTCGGCGACAGAGTCGGAATCCGTCACGTCCGCCCCAACGCCCTCACGTAATGAAATATAAATAATTTGTGTTCTTATAATGTCATAATAAGAATAATCTATTAATAATCAATTTGTGATAGACACCGTCGGAGCCAAGCCGACAAGGAAGAAGAGAGACCCCGTCACAGGGAAGACTCTCGAGAAGACCGTGAGTACCTCGGGAAGAATCGTCATCGATACTGACAGGGATGGGAACGTAGAATCGGGTGGGAAGACGAGGATGTATTCCAGCCGCGTGGGAGCGCTCATTAGGGATAGAGTTCCTATGTTGTTGTCAGACTGGGGCGAGGTCCCACAGGAGGTTAAGGACATGATCCACAACGCAATGTCGGTAAGTATAAAAAAAAATCACAATTAATATTATGTATTACATTGTTGATTTATGAAAAACTAAACTAATAAACGTTTTAATGCAGGTGTGGTTTGTCGTTCCCCAACACCTGAGGAACACCTGGGCGGACGTTATGCATGGGGGAATGTACATTGAAAAGTTAATGAAAAAACAAAATTATATGTGTAATTAATAATATTTATAATTTTTTGTGGTATCTGTAGGTACAAGGAGTGGAAGAACGAGTTACGGACCCACTAGAATACGCATGGGAATAAACGTTCTGGTACCCCCTTGAGTTCCAGTTCAGGGAGTACGAGTGGCGTTGGCTTCTGATATCAGAATTCAACAACCCTCATAAATAGGTAATTAAAAATAATAATTTCTTATATTGTTATTAATTAGGACGTTTTAAAATATTTTACTAATTTTTTTTCCTTTGTAGGCCGTTTGCATAAGGAACCATCTTGCTAGTTCTAGACCGTTTGCATCGTTGATGGATGAGGGGGCCAGGGAATATCCAGAACTCAACCGGTACGTCTATACGTACGAGAAGACATATCCTGACTCCCTGGAGGATATTGTAAGTCGTTTTACGTTTTCAAATTTTTTAAATTATATTTATATACATATATATATATATATATTTCAAAATGTTAATTAATTATTTTTTCCTATCCAATTTGGCGAGGGTGAGGCAGACTAGTGACGAGGTGATGACTGCTATTGTGAGGGAGACATGGTCAGACACGCAAGAGGAAGACATGTCCGAAGCCATGTCTCGGATTGACACTTCGGATCTCAGGGTTGGGGCGAGGATCATGGGCACAGCATTCCCACCGTGAGGAAATAATTTATACTGCCGGGGTCTAGGAAAGAAGGGCGAGGGGGTACTGAAGACCACTCCAGGATTTCAAAAAAGCAGCCTCGACCAGCAGCAGAACGACTCAGCTAGAGGCGGAAGTTCAGATGCTACGGGAACACCAAACCGTTTTACAAGAGTATAATACGGCAGCAGGCACAACAGCAGCAGATGTTCCAGTACTTGCAACAATTTTCAGTTGCCCACCTTCAGGGACTTCCGGCTCCACCCATGCCTACGTCTATTCCCCTACCTCAACCGTCGCAACCTCCTCAACTTCAACCTCCTCTTGGTCCGGATATAGATTTAGATGGTATGGATTTTATATAGTTTTATGTGTTTATGAATAATTTATAATTTAATGCAAAACGTTTAGACTATTTTTGATGGTGTACGTTGTTGGTTATATGAAATTGTTTGTGTAATTTGCAGCTTGCTTGGATGGTAATTTAGAAATTTTATGGTTTTTTTAGTATAAAAAGTACTATACCCAACGAAATTTACCATAATTCGTCGGCTATTGTAGTATTTTAGCCGACGAAATGTACTATATTTCGTCGGCTATATTATTTTAATTTTTAATTTTTTTTTTAAATATTTAGCCGACGATTTATAGTAAATTTCGTCGGCTATAGTTTTTAAAATTGGCCGACGAAATATTTATAGTTTGTCGGCCAAAGTTTTAGGCTGAGGCCGACGACAATTTATTTCGTCAGCTTAAGTCTTACTTTAGCCGACGAAAAATATAAAAATAAGTCGTCGGCTAAGTGTTAAACTATAGCTGACGATCACTTTTATTTCGTAGGCTAAAGTCAGAGCCGACAACGCTTTGCCGACGACATCTTAGCCGACGAATTCGTCGGCCAAACTACTGATTCCGATAGTGGGATGGGAAATTCTATCCTACAGGTCGACATGGCATGCCGACCGGTTTTTCTAGTTCAGTTTTTCCCCTCGCCTCCCATGCAACCCATGTGTAATTCATCCCCCCGGCACATGGCATGCTGACTTGTACAACAGCCATATCTGAAGAGGGATAAGTCGAGGATTAAAATCTCTACGATATTATATATATATATTGATATTTTATTTTTTGGAATGATAGATATCTATAAAGGTAAATCCCTTCCTTACGTAAGTGTTATCCTTAGATACCTTAAAACTAGATTAGGAGCCTAATTATAGGAAGTTTAAGAAATAGTTGTTTACCTACTACAATCATTATACAATTTAAAATTTTAATATATATTAAGGCATGTGAATGATTTAAGATAATATCAATTTTGATTACGGAGGCCTTTAACTTGTAATTTCTTATAAATTCTTATACAATTAGAAATTTTGGTATATATTTCAATATCTTCTTCTTTGAAATGACAGATATCTAGAAGGGTCTGGAGTAGTTGTTTAACTACATTTTTCTTGGAAAGTTTTAAGAAATAGTTGTTTACTTACTAGAAACGTCATTATTATACATTTGACTATTCATTATAGATGGTTTGAGAAAGCGTCAGATTTGATTCTGGATGCCTTTTATGTACAATTTCTCATTGTAATCGGTATAAAGCTATCATTGTTTCTCCAAAAAAAAGAAAAAAAAAACACACACAATTTGACTCAAGCAATTGGTTTAACTTTCGCTCAAGATCCTCAAAATTATTAGATGTGAAAAATAGGTACCAATGAACATTGACAACTCATCGATCAACCTCCTTGCATAATCCCTCTCTTTCTCTTATAGCTGAGGAAGTTTAAGTTGGGATTGACATTTCGGAACCAAAGTACGCGTTTGCCGTCTCTTCTCGGAACATAAGACCCCGGCATAGTTAAGCGAGTAGCTGCAAAAAATTAATAAAGTATGCACCGTCTAGCTAATTCGATCGACCAATTCTCAAGAATCTTATTCCAAACTAGCTTTGACATCCTGTATCGGCCCTCAATGTCTGGTTTAGCAGCCACCATGCCACGATCAGGTACACACCACGCTATAATCATCACACAGCTGTTGTCAAAATTAAGTAGGACATATAAGCAACCGCGTCCTCTAGCTTTAATCCTCCATGGTGCTTATGCATTATATTTAAGTGATCGAATTCGCTTAAACATTCCTAACTCGATCAGGATGATTCATATGCATGTTAAGCTTATCTGACAACCAAATAACATGCACGAAAGAGAGTAGGTAGCAATCAAAATGACAAGCTAATAGCTAACATACTAGCTCGTTAACAAAATGCATTTTTGGTATAGTCATATTCTTGCTTTTTTATCATTCGGTATAGGTCTTCTTATATTTTGAGTGACGCAGTAGTTAGGAGCATGCATGCTATAAACTAGAACTTCAACAAGACAACGTACACATGTATAATTGTGTTATAATTATCAAATGAATCCGCGCCGGAAGGTGTGGTTCAATTTGAGAAACTATATATATATAGAGAAAAATTAGAGAAAAATTCAAAAAATCCACCAACTTTTAAGATAAATCCATTCACTTTTTGTTTTACATAAATTTAAATTTATTTCAATTTTTCTACTAACATTTTTGTCATTCTAATGTTCATTTTGTTTTCTACCTTTAAGTTAGGTTACAAGTAGAGAAATTGAGTTTTGGATATATGGTTTTAGGTTATGGGTTAGGGTATAGGGTTTAGAGTATAGAGTTTAGAGGTTAGGGTTTATGGAGGAATTAGGTTTTAGATATAGGGTTTTAGGATTTAGGGGTTAGGGTTTAGAGTTTATGGTTAGGGTGCGGGCAAAAAAACCCGCATAGTTGGTTTGTGTTTGAACAGTGACAAATATTGCAATTTTATTATTAAATTTGTTTTATTTTTAAGATTAAATATAAATAGTTTTTTTTTCCACTAAATCAACCTAATTAATAGACGGGTGTATTTCAAAAGAATGTAAAGAGATGAGTTTAATTTAAAAATAACATAATAAATTGGGTGTATTGTCAAATAATTAACAAAAAGAAATATATGTCAAATATACTCATTGAATTTATATATAAAAAAATAATTAAAAATTTGAGAAACTAGCTATATGTGTATTGCTATATGTCAGTTTCTCCCCTTTTGCTATTGAATTTATTACTTCATTATGTGAATTCTCTCTTGTGGTGCTATCATTTTGAACTTCTTGACAATATAGATGAATGTCTTTTCAATATTAATTTATGGACAATTAATCAATACCTACCAGTGGGTAATGACTAGCTCAATCAACGGTCTTAAATATACATCGAAACACTTCACTGGATAACTGGATCCCGAAATCAATATACTCAGCATATTGTATTCATTCTTCATGCACATCTATGGAGGAAGGTTGTATAGTACCAAAATCACCGATCACACACTATATTAAACACTCATGTTGCCAAAAGGGTTGAACCCGTCAGATTAGAGCCCGGACCTCACATTTCGGACCTCTGACACAAAATAAGGAACTCCATGTCTATGTGCTTCCAAGTCTCCCCTTGACAGGGTGTATAAGGGTATCTTCGTCAAGCAATTCTCTATAAGCATGTTATCTCATAACTTCGGCCGTGCGTGAAGAGATGTACAACCGCTTCAGCCTATCCCTCAAATGAAAATACTGAAGTGCATTCACAAGTTTCCTATTGCATGAGAAAGTTAGCTTATACTTGTTTGTGCAACATACCGGACATGCGTCAAGGCTACCAAGATCATTCCTTTTTTGATCTTTACCCCAGAGGAGAACACAATCATATCAGAATGTATAGATCTTGATGTAGGAAAGTCAAAGATCTTTGAGAATATATAGACCTTATGATGAATGGTAGGAAAACGTTGATCAGGGGGGCAACATCGAAGTAGTGTACTATAGATATTCATCAACAGCCTTTTACAGTCGATTTTGTCTTAACTTTACTCTTCAATACCAGCAGTGTTGACAACTCTAGGGAAGGGCTGCTCCGACTCAACAAACAAGGGCTGCATGCATATACTGTCCTTGAACGCATACACTGCTCTCATAAGGAAACATATCATTGTTGAAGGTCGTTGTTGGATCGTTAGATATACTGTCCGTCTCATAAAATTTTCCATGATCATGCGGACCCCTAAATGATGTTTCACCTTCATAAATCCAGCATGTGTACTTCTTCCAAAACCTGTTACTTTTTAGGTGCTGCCATACTTTGTTAATCTCAAATCGGTACATCGCTGCGACACTGACATTTCGTGCACTGATAATAGAAAATTGTATTTCCATTAGCATTAGCCAACACATATTCCAGAAAACTCATGACTCCTTTACCATATATTTTGTCTAATTTTGGAAGCGAAATCTAACTCTTATCTATATCCTGAAAAAAATATAAACGTATAACTCTAACTAATTAAATTCCATATATAAAATCTCAAATCATTTAATATTCTACTATAATTAATAACAAATTAATTAACACACACACACACACACACATATATATATATATATATAATTACATAACAATATTATATATCAACATCAACACAAAATTATCAACAACTTCATATCATCAACACAATATTATAAATTAATTAACACATACACACACACACATATATATATATATACTTATTAACAACAACTTCATATTATCAAGTCATCATCCAAATCGATCAACACATACATATATATATATATGTATGTGTTGATCGATTTGGATGATGACTTGATAATATGAAGTTGTTGTTAATAACCGGCAACGCAACATGAGGAACCATCATGCCGGTTCTAGACCGTTCGCATCGTTGATGGAGGAGGCGGCCAGGGAACATCCAGAGGTCAACCGGTACGTCTATACGTACGAGAAGGCATATCCTGACTCCCAGGAGGATATTGTAAGTCGTTTTACGTTTTAAAATTTAGTAAATTATATGTATATTTATATTTTAAAATGTTAATTAATTTTTTTTTTCTATCAAATTAGGCGAGGGTGAGGCAGGCTAGTGGCGAGGTGATGGCTGCTATAGTCAGGGAGACATGGCCTGACACGCAAGAGGAAGACATGTCCGAAGCCATGTCCCGGATCGACAGTTCGGATCTCAGCGTTGGGGCCAGGATCATGGGCACAGCCTTCCCACAGCGAGGAAATAACTTCTACTGTCGGGGTCTGGGAAAGAAGGGCGAGGGGGTACTGAAAACCACTCCTGGGTTTCAGAAAAAAGGAGCCTCGACCAGCAGCAGAACGACTCAGCTTGAGGCGGAAGTTCAGATGTTACGGGAACAGCAAGCCGCCCAAGCAGCATATACTGCCGAGAGAGAGGCCGCCCAAGCAGCATATACTGCCGCTCTACAGGAGTACAATGTAGCAGTCTATGCCGCCCAGCAGACACAGCAGCAGCAGATGTTCCAGTACATGCAAGATTTGATGGCTGCACAGCAGCAGGGACTTCCGCTTCCGCCCATGCCCACGCCTATTGTCTTACCTCAGCCACCGCAACCTCCCCAACAACCTCATCCTGGAGCAGATATTGATTTAGACGATATCGACTTCATTTAGTTTTTTAAGTTTATGAACAATTATTTATTTAGTTTTTTAGGTTTATGAACAAATATTAATTTACTTTTTAGGTTTTATGAACAATTTATGAATTGAAAATTTAATGCAAAATGTTTATGTTACTTTAGATGGTGTGTTGTTGTTGGTTATGAAATTGTTTCTGTAATTTGCAGCTTGCTTGGATGGTAATGTATAAATTTTGTTTGGGTTTCTAGTATAAAAAGTACTATAGCCGACGAAATTTACCATATTTCGTCGGCTATGCTAATTTTTTTTTTCCAACAACCTTTAGCCGACGAAATATGGCAAATTTCGTCGGCTAAAAGTATCATAGCCGACGAAAGTGTGCTAATTTCGTCGGCTATTCTCTATTTAATTTTTAATTTTTAAAAACTTTAGCCGACGAAATATTACCATATCGTCGGCTAAGTGTTGGATTATAGCCGACGAATTTTTAATATTATTTCGTGTGCTAAGTGTTGGATTATAGCCGACGAATTTTTTATATGATTTCGTCGGCTAAGTTTTGGATTATAGCCGACGAATTTTTTATATTATTTCGTCTGCTAAGTGTTGGAGTATAGCCGACGACGGACTTTATTTCGTCGGCTATAAGCATAGCCGACGAATTATAGCCGACGACTTCTTAGCCGACGACGTGTCGTCGGCTAAGGTTATAGCCGACGAAAATTGTGAACAGGCCGACGAAAAAATTTCGTTGGCTAAAGTGCTTATCCTGGTAGTGATATGCATCCAACAAATTCAAAATCAACTCAATCACAACTCAAAATCAACACATATACATACCTATATATAGCTTCACACACAAATTATGGACAGATTTCGACAACACCCAATCTTTTTCGGCCGTTTTTTCCTGAATGAGCTGCTGTAGATCTAGAAATATAAAGAACTTTAGCCACAAAAATAATTTTGTCACCTATACTTTAAAATTTTGTCGGTTAAAATATAAAGACTAAAGCCGACGAAAAAAGCTTTAGCAAATGAAAAGTAAATTCGTCGGCTAAAGTTAAGAGCCTTAGCCGACAGACTTATGGTATTTAGCCGACTAAAAAAGCCTTCGTCGGTTAAAGTCTACAATAGCGGACAAATTTTTTTTTCTGGCCGACAAAGGTTTTTATCTGATGAAATTTTCCTTTGTCTGCCAGTTTTTTTTTTCGTCGGCTATACTACTTTATTTGGTAGTGACATGTCTTAAGCGACGAATTGTGGATTTCAGTCGCTTCACCCTTAAGATACCAGCCTTAAGCGACCACCCTTAGATGACGGACATTCCGTCGCTTAAGTACTTAAGTGACGAAAAATCGGTCTTATACGGCGGTTTAGTTTCGTCGTTTTAGGATTTTCTTCCTACTAGTGTGCAGGCCCGGACCTGAGATTTTCAGACCTAAGTCGAACTGTTAAAAATGAGCCCTTAAACTATAGCATTCATTCAAATTTATTTTCTATTTTCAAAAAATTCATGAACTAAAGCTACAAACTCAAAATCTAACGACATAAAACATTATAAATTTTTTTTATACTTACTTATACTACTCATTTTTTCTAAAATAGTAACTAATGATCATAATATAATGCTTGTTTTTACTAAACTAATGTGATCGCACAATGTGAAAAGAAAATTTTTTGCCCTTAAAAATTCAGGGCCTTGAGTACTTCGACTCTTAAGACTTTATTCAGGTACGGGTCTGCTAGTGTGTAAAATGATGAACCCATTAATTACAACAATTACACCTGTGTCACATACTGAATAGTTATGCATACTTTCATTTGCCTAAACAGATTCCGAATCCTGAATCCGTTACTAGTTATGCATATTTTCAAAAGCGATACTAAGGATAAAAAACAAGAGAAAACCTTGTGGATAGTCGTGGGAATATGTTAGTGGTTCGTCATATCTTTAGAGAACACAAGGCAACACATAACTGGAATGGTTGCACACGATATCATGAACATTCCACACGATATCATGAAGAATTTCTCCACACATGGCGATGGAATGCAGCTCGATCTCATTGTTCATAAGCCAACATATCCCTGTGGACCTTTCCACATGGAGATGCTCCTCAAGTCTCTACCTTACAATCAACGGCTCTGATGTCCTTCAGAATCCCATCTTGACCGTCATTTCGGGCCTTGAGTCTTGCATGGGGGAGGATCAGTTTGTCCACTCGTGTCCCCCAAATGCAGGGACACGTTGCCTCAAAGGTGCTGCTATTGCTACCGACATGCTTTGCTTTCCTTTGTCCATAATTCATGCACTCTTGAAATTAACAAAAGCCTTTCACATCTCTACTCCTTCTCTTCTTTAATCATCATTCTATATATATAATGCACCACTCTCCCCACAGATCGAACACATTCTCAAACTAATCCGAAAACAAGCATTGCCTGAACCATAGTGAAGAAAAATTTGGCCATCGACGAATTGTGTAAATTAGCTGACTGGTTTGCTAGGGTTTTGATCTGATTTCTGGGAAGAAATGGAAAGCAAGGGCTATGAGAATGATCTTAACCTCAACCTCAAGGCAACCGAGCTCAGATTGGGTTTGCCGGGATCAGATGCAAGCGAAGTTCAAGCAGTGCCGTGTCCTGGTACTTTAAACAAGAAAAGAGCAGTGCCTGAGAAAAGTGAAGATGAGACTGGATCCAAGAGTAGCATTGATGATGCTGAGAAGATAACTGCTCCTCCTGCAAAGTAAGTGCTTGTTCAAATTAGTGTTTTGGAGAAATAGTATATATTATGGATCCAATCTTGAAATGGATCCAATTTGATGTTTGAACTTGCAGGGCACAAATAGTGGGGTGGCCACCAGTCAGATCTTACAGGAAGAACTGCCTTCAGGCTAGTAAGATTAGCGAGGCTGAGAATCCTGGGATTTATGTGAAAGTGAGCATGGATGGAGCACCTTACCTCAGAAAGATTGATCTGAGGGTTTACAAAGGCTACCCAGATCTGCTGATGGCTCTAGAGTCCATGTTTAAATTCACTGTAGGCCAATACTCAGAGAGGGAAGGCTACAATGGATCGGAATATGCACCCACTTACGAGGACAAAGATGGTGACTGGATGCTAGTCGGAGATGTTCCATGGGAGTAAGTTATCTTTTTCTCTTCAATCTTCATTCTTGCTGATCTCATTTGTGTTCTAAAAGATGGTGTAATACTTGGTACTTACTAGTTACCACACAAGTTAGTTGTTTGAAACTTCGAATCCATATACTTGGTACTTACTTGTTACAAGTCCTCGATGCTTTTTAATTGCAGAATGTTCATGTCATCGTGTAAGAAGCTGATAATCATGAAAGGGTCAGAAGCTAGAGGCTTGGGCTGTGGTGTATGAGCCACAAATCCAGGGCAACCCTTATGAGCAGAGAAGAAAACTGATAATCAAAGATGTAACATCACTCATGGGGAGTTCGAAAATATCCCAGCTCGGGTTTTCGAAGAAGAAACATATTTGGATCTCAGTTTCCTCACTGACTGGTCTTCTTTGGAGTCGTAACAAGGGATTATAGAGAAACAGAGAGAATCTCTAGTGAATATTACGTAAGTTTGGAGTACCAACGACTAAATGTCGTCAGAATTATGTTCAGACTATAAATTTTTAAGTTTTGCAGCTTTAATCTTTGATTCCACAACATATAATCGTCGATTGAAGGATGAATAATAAAGGTTTGTCAACATTTTTGTCGTCTCATTGAGCTATAGTCCGCATTTAATTGTCGACTGAATGAAGATTATTAAAAATCTATCAATCAACTTTGACATGTGATTCTTTTTGATACTACATATATGTGTTGGGCTAGATGAGGTACATTGACAAACCTTCTTCCTTTATGTGGTATAGATGAGTTTTGAACGACTGTTTTATGTAGGTTGAGGGATAGTAAATTCGATATGATTATCCTTAGATGACATTTTAAGGTAGTTTGATGGTAAAATATGTCATATGAAGCTTTGTGACACTGCATTCTTTTTTCGTTTATATGAAGATCTGAGTTAACATATGTCGTCTGTTTGAATGCTTATGTCGTTTTTAGCTACACAAGTACAATTTATATGGTAAAACAACCCTTCATTTAGCAGAAATACTCAAACATCATATTATGGACCATGCATAAGGAAACCAAACTGTATAAATTAAACCAACACAATATTTATATAAAAAGATAGCCAGCCAACTTATAGCCATTTCCAAGTACAACATACACTGCCAAAAATAAAAGGACTGCATGCAATAGAGTTCAACAGCACAGCAACCTAGCTAGCTAGTTGGCATCAAAACCAGCAAATAAATTATTATTTTTCATTACTTGTTTATGTGGGTTGTTGAATTCCAATATCAGAAGCCAACGCCACTCGTATTCCCTAAACTAGAACTCAAGGGGGTGCCAGAACGTTCGTTCCTATGCGTAGTCCAGTGGGTCCGTAACTCGTTCTTCCACTCCTTGTACCTGTAATACGCCAAAAAATTATAAATATTATTAATTATACATAATTATTTTTTGTCATTAACTTTGCAACGTACCTTCCCCCATGCACAACGTCCGCCCAGGTGGAACGTCAAACCACACCAGCATTAAAACATTTATTAGTTTAGGCGTTCATAAATCTACAATGTACTAAATAATGTTAAATGTGAATTTTGTTATACTTACCGACATTACGTTGTGGACCATGTCCTTAACCTCCTGTGGGACCTCGCCCTAGTCTGACCACAACATAGGGACTCTATCCCTAATAAGCGCTCCCACGCGGCAGGAGTACATCCTCGTCTTGCCGCCCGATACTACGTTCCCATCCCCGTCAGTATCAATGACGATCCTTCCCGAGATACTCACTGTCTTCTTCAGAGCCTTCCCTGTGACGGGACCTCTCTTCTTCCTTGTCGGCTTGGCTTCGACTGTGCCTATCATAAATTAATTATTAATAAATTATTTTTATTATAACATTATAACATAACAAATTATTTTTAAAATCATTACCTGAGGGCGTTGGGGCTGATGCGACGGACTCTGACTCTGTCGCCGATAATGATACCCTCGCAGAAATTAAATCTGTATCAAACGGCACGAACAGGTACACCGCTGATGGGGTCACCTGCGGGGGTAGTGGATAAATCGGCGCCCCTGAGTCATCGACTGCAGGTAATGCCGGTATCAAGCGCAGAAGGTAGAGAAAAGACGACAGCATCTACCCCGGAAGACCAACCCTCTAAAATAGTAGGGCCCGAAGTCAGTGCCCTGTGTATCTAAGGCATACGTGGTGCAGACACCTCCGCCTGAGTCGAAGGCCACAGCTGCCGAGAGGAGTGAGGGACACTCGGCTGGCTGGAGGAGCGAGGGGCGACTGGCTGCCTGGTGGAATGTGTGGCCGCCAACTGTCTTTGTGTCGTCTCTAGAAGATACGCCCGTCGGGCCGTCATTGGGCCCTGAAATGAACCCCGAGGGTTGCTAGACATTCCCTCAGACGATTCACCCCTTTGGCCCTTCGAACTCTTTGATTTACTAAATAATCCTTTCATCCTAAATTATATAATTAATATTTTGTTAAATATATAGCATTATAAAAATTTATCACAAATATATTTAATATACCAATTAATACACCCAATTTGCTAAATATACCAAATTGACTAAATATACTAAGTATACCAAATTCACTAAATATACCCAAATATATTAAAAATTACCAATTTACTTAATACACCCAATTTATCAAATATACCAAATACACCCAATTTACTAAATATAGCCAAATATATTAAAAATCACTAATTTACTTAATATACCCAAATATATTAAATTATACCAATTAATTGAAATAATTCGATATAATTCAACATTATTACCAACAATATTATCACAAACAACATTATCACAAACCCTAATTATCATATAATTCAATATATTGAAAAAAATTGAAAATAGTTCTATAATACAATATAAACATGAAATTGCATACCTTATTTGTTTGGGAGATGGGGGAGGCGGAGTGGAGGCCGGAATTCGTCGAAAAAAGTGAAAGAAAATCGAGAGGAGAGAGAGAAACCGTGCGGCCGAGAAGAGAAAGGAGAAGAAAATAGGGTTATGTCGCTGGGTTCGAATATATAGGAAGAAGTATAGCCGACGAAATAAAAAATTCGTCGGCTATAGTCCAACTTTAGCCGACGAAAAAACCCTAAATTCGTCGGCTAAAGTGGTAATATAGCCGACGAAATTACTAAAAAACTTCGTCGGCTATCACTTTTAGCGGATGAAATTACTACAAATGTTTAGTAATTTCGTCGGCTAAAGTACATTTTATAATTATTTAGTAAGTTCATGTACAATTTACATGTTTTATCTTGTGAAACGAAAAACCGACCGTCAGATATCATCATTATGTTGAAACATGTGTGGGGGTAAATTTTCAGCATCATCGGACAAACTTAAGGACGCGATCTGCACGGTCAATCCCATTAGTCAAACCCCTAAACACAAACAAATGGTGACCGCCTAAATTACGTATTCTGCCCGGACCTTCAACTACAAATAGTATCAAATCGAGGAGACGCAACTAGTGGTATAAAAGTTTTAAGAAAAATAATCGTCGGAGATAGGGCGTCCTCTATGGAGAACGAATAAAAAAAATGCAATGCCGGCAAGTATTGGCACCGAAACTTATCGGAATTACGTGATTTTTCAACCATAGACATATTTCATCATTCTGGTCATATCTTATCTCATGACTTTTTTTCGTTTGAAGCTTCTTCGTATAGTTTGTTTTTAAAACGGAACATTTACTTCACACTTGGTAAATTAGTTATACAACATTAGTAGGCATATTTTGATGGGACGATCAATCTTGTGAAACGAAAAACCGACCATCAGATATCATCATTATGTTGAAACATGTGTGGGGGTATCATCAGATATTCAGCATCATCCGACAAACTTAAGGACTCTATCCGCACGGTCAATCCCGTTAGTCAAACCCCTAAACACAAACAACCGGTGATTTGACCGCCTAAATTACGTATTCTATCCGGACCTTCAACTACAAATAGTTTCAAATCTAGGAGACGCAACTAGTGGTATAAATTATTATTTTATTCATTTACCTTTAGCCGATGAATAATTAGGGTATTCGTCGGCTATAGTATAGGAGTTAGGGTTTACAGTTTAGCCGACGGACAATTAGGGTATTCGTCGGCTAAGACAGCCTTGTAACCCCTAACAACGTTGTCCAACAACATCCCACGGGCAGGAAAATCACTAATGGTACCAACAACCATAGCATGCATCTAGAACATCTCGTGCATGAACTTATCATAAGTGGGATGACCAACGTCCCAACAAAACTTAAGCTCTTCAATAAAGGGTCTCAAATACACATCGAGATACTTCCCTGGATAACCGGGTCCCAGAATCAACAAACTCAACATATTGTATTCCTTCTTCATGCACATCCATGGAGGAAGGTTGTATGGTACCAAAATCACCAGCCATACATTGTATTGAAGACTCATGTTGCCAAAAGGATTGAACCCGTCAGATGAGAGCCTGATCCTCACATTTCGGACCTCTGACGCAAAATGAGGAAACTTCCTATCTATATGCTTCTAGGCCTCCCCATCAGCAGGGTGTATAAGAGTATCTTCACCGTGCAATTCCCTATCAGCGTGCCATCTCATAGATTTGGCCGTGTGTGATGACATGTACAACCGTTCTAGCCTATCCCTCAACGGAAAGTATCGAAGTACCTTCATAGGTTTCCTATTGCCTGCAGGAGTCAGCTTATACCTGTCACTCTGACATACTGGACATGTGTCAAGGTCACCAAGGTCATTCCCTTCTGGATCTTTACCCCAGAAGAGAACACAATCATATCTGCATACATGGATCTTGAAGTAGGAATGCCCAAGATCTTTCAGTATACATCGGACCTTATGATGAGTGGTAGGAAGACGATGACCGTGGGGCAGTATCGAAGCAGTGTACTGTAGATAGTCATCAACAGCCTTCACAGTTGATTTTGTCTCAACTTTAATCTTCATAACGTCCATCACACTTTCAAGAACCGTTTTCTGACAACCGGGGTACACAGGGGTCTGTTGGAAAACAAGTAGTTTGTTGTACCTGTCAATACCAGCAGTGTTGACAACTCTAGGGAAGGGCTGCACCGGCTCAGACATATACGGTCCTTCAGAGTATACACCGCTCTCATAAGGAAACATATCGTTGATGAAGACCGTTGTTGGATCGTTGGATGTACTCCTCGTCTCAGAAAATTGCCCATGATCATGCGGACCCCCTGATGATGTTTCACCGTGATATATCCAACATGTGTACTTCTCCCAAAACCCATTACTTTTAAGGTACTGCCAAACCTTGTCAATTGCAAATCGATGCATATCGCTGCGACACTGACATTTAGTGCACAGACAATAGAAAATTGTATTCCCTTTAGCATTATCCATCACATATTCAATAAAACTAACAACTCCTTTAGCATATCTTTTGTCCCATTTTGGAAGCGAAATCCAACTCTTATCCATATCCTGAGAAGATAACATAATATATATGTATAAACGCTAATTAATTAATTAAATTTACAAATCATTCAATATTCTATTTGCAGTTAACGTACAATTAATATATATATATATAATAATTACTAATTAATATAATCAAATTAATATATATATATATACATATATATAACAACAACTTCATATATATTATCAAATTCAAATCGATCAACTCAATCACACTCAAAATCCAATAATTCAACTCTAATTAAAACTCAAAATAAATGTATAACGAAAATAAAACTCTTAAATCAACTCAAAAACAAGATATATATACATATACGTACCTATATATAGCGCCACAAACTAATTTCGGACAGATTTCGACAACACCCAACAATTTCGCCAAACCCCAAAGTTTTTCTCCCGTTTTTTCTTTTACATCAGCTGCAGTCTAGATCTGGAAATATAAGGACTTTTAGCCGACGACATTATATATCGTCGGCTAAACTTTTAAAATTTCGTCGGCTATAGTTCACAGACTATAGCCGAAGAAAAAAACCATTTTAGCCGACGACACAACTTTTCGTCGGCTAAAAGTCCACTTTAGCCGACGAAAAATTCACTTAGCCGACGAAAAAAAATATCGTCGGCCTGTTAATTTTTTTTTCGTCAGCTATGATAGTTATTCTGGTAGTGATACCATACGTCCACTGTGGAAGGAGATTAAGCACCACTGTGCTTGATCGGTTCCGACAATTCCCAGCGTTTCAGGCCATGTTTCGTCCTACTAGAGGTAGCTTTCTTCTCCTTCCTTTTCCTACTCTTGTTTCTTCGAATCAACCTCTGACTCTTCCTCTGTGTTTTCCCTATTTTATGGGTTTCACTTCCTCCACCTCCGACGACCTGTTCTTCGAGTTTAGTGAGCTCCGACGAGGCTAGGATCGGTTACGGAAAGCTCGAGCGCGTCTGAAGAGGAGTTGGAGGCACTGTGGTGCCTTTCCTTGATACAGGTGGTGAGGTGCTGGTATAGTGGAGGTAGAGATCGAGGCAGTGAGTTGCTCGATGTATTGCAGATGTGGGAAGCAGAGGAGGTCCTGCTTGAGGGGTGTGGACAGGGAGGAGGCTACTGTATTGCTCCTCAAATCGATTTTAGGAGGTAAGGCCGAACTTTTAGGCCACTGTGTAATTACTGTGCTGTTTATGCTGATCTGTGTGATTAAATTAGCATTTTTTTGATAGTTTCATGTCGAGAACTTGGTAATCTAAGAAACAGGGGAAGTTATGTTAAAATTCCGGCAAGTTGACCAAATCAGACAGAAGATTCCGGCAAGTTCTCGGAATCCAGTCACGGCTTCGGGGATGTAGTGAATCCGACCGTGAGTCGAATAGGTAGAATACGATTTTCCCTAATAACCTTAACTTCGTAAAGTTTCTGTTAAAAGTTATAATCGGGAAATTGATGAAATATGGAGTTAAGCGAATGTATTGATAAGGAATTTGTTGTGGTCGGATGTTAGTAAAAGTTTTGGAGTTGTAGAGCTTTGGTAACTCATAAAAAGGAAAGTTTCCATTTTGGGAAAGTTTTATTTTTAGAAAAATGGTTTAATAAAGAATTGAAGTTCGACGAAATTGGTTGAGTGTTGAATTGTTATCGGAAAATGATAACTAGAATTCTGGAAAATGGGTGATTCACATAAATCGTTAAATCGACTCAAGATTAAAGATTTGGTCAATGTGATGCATTGGGTGTCCATAGTAATTCAATGAATTATTATGTGACACCCTAACGTCAAATTAAAATGGTTATGGAAAGTTTGGGAAGTTAAGTCGGACTTCTGATAAATGAGCAAAGAATCGATAACCGAAAAAACAAGTTAAAAAGGTTAAAGTGTCACAAAAAGGAATTGGTTGGCCAACTTAGTCAATGTGGTCATTCCTGGTCAAACTAAGAATGTAGAGGTCAATTAGACTGTTATTGTTTCTTCGTTGCTAAGATACTCTATTTTGTAGTGTTTCTATTTTTGTATGCTCATGGACGATGCCTCGGGAAAGTGTTCTTTATATAATGAGATAAACGATTTATGATAGGGCCAAGTGATAGGAGCATTTTATGCTACGTTCTTAATATTTTTTTACCCTCATTTATGCTTTGTTTATCCATTATTAGGTTAGTATTGTTATGTATTTATCATAAGGGTTTTTCTGTAGAGCAATGGCTAAAATGTGAGTAAAGTAGAGAAAATGTGCACTAATTTGTTAAAAGTTGACTTATGAAGTTATCGTGTTATTTCTTATGATTCTGTAAATTTATACATTGTCATTACTTGATTAATTTTATTTAATATTTAGGTGACATATATATGGACTTAACGAAATAAGAATCATGAGGATCGGACTTATGGAAGGTAGCAAAAGAAGCATGGAAAGGCAAGAGGCCGAGAGCATGAATTTGGAACAAAAACAGAGGATTTCCAGGACGATCCAGGAGAAACCAGGAAACGTGCCATATGTAGATGGAAAGCGGTGGATGTCTAGTTTCTAAATCTTTTGGAATCGCAGCAATCAAAGTTAGGACGAAGGAGTTATGATGGAATCAATGGCCTGAGGTCAGTCTGCAGGAAACAGGACAGATTTTGCTGAAGTTTTCTACCGAGTTCATGAGTGTGTTTCTTCACCAAAATCCTTCCCAAGCATGCCAAATAATTGATGAAGAGCTTAATGATGATATGGGAAGTTGATTAGAAGAAGAATCGAAGAAATCACCAAGGAAAAGCCGAAAACAACAAACTAGGAAAGTTAACCCAATCAAAACAGGATAACTTATTCTACCGAGACTATGGAGGGGATTCGACTGTCCTATGGAGCCCAAAACGTGTAAGTGAGTCCTTCATTGATCCCTTAACATGTAGGGGAGTCCAAGAATTCAGAAAAGAAGTCTATGAATCATTATCCAAGTCAGCAAATTCAAGAGTCAAAGTTGTGTGCAACAAGGAAAAGCAAAAGCCCAATACGATATGGACAGGGAGTGTATGCCGACTTTACCTTAAGGTTTTCTCTATAAATACTCATGTATTAGTTCAGTTTTAAGAGTCAAACAATTTACTTTTGTTTAGAATAGTCAAGCTCTACCTAAAAACCCGTTTACATAGAAAATTCCCAAACCTGTCACCACCACTTCATCGCCGCCGATCGTTGCCAATCCTCCACCAATTCTCAACCATTCTTTAGCTGATCTAATCTAGGTAGGTTAGGTATGGATTTTCATAAGGTTTGTGTAATTTTACTGTGTAATTATGTTTTATTAATATTATTCATCTTTTGGTTTTATCAGTTTTACATTCTATGTTCAATTGCATGTTCTTCTGTGTGATTTACATGTGGATGTGTGTAGTATGTAACGTTATGTTGTGTTTGTTGGTTTTGTAATTTAGAGCAGTAGTTTATATTTTTATGCATGTTAAACTTTAATTGATCAATCACCACCTGATCATGTAATCGAACCTAGGATAGTCTAGTGCACGGATGTTTCCAAAGGGGGGAGTTTAATAAGCCGTAGTAACCTAGGATTAAGTTCAGGTCGGAAGGAAGTTCTTGGTTTTAGTTATTGCAAAGGGTTTTTAGGGTGAGTAATTTTCATGCTAATAGGATGAGTGACACCATATCTAGGATCATGTCTCTAATCGACTCTAGAACATAAGTGTATTTTTGTTTAATTTAGGCCGGAAGGAAATCTTAAACAAGGGTGACACATATATGTCTTAGAATCAGGCCGGAAGGAAGTTTCTAAGTACACATGAGAAGTTTAATAGATTGGAATTAATTAAAGTCTAGGATCATCTAAACGTTGCTACTGTTCCTTGCACGAAATTGATTTGCATTCTTAACGGTGTTTATGTTATTTGATGCTTAAATGATGTTTGACCACCACTCATTGTAAATATTAGATTTAGATTTAGGACCCTAGAAATCACTATAAAAACCCCATCATAATTCGGTAAATATGTGAATAGCTTGTAAATAATTTAATTCTTTTTGTATATATATCGTTGCCATTATATCTTGTCGATTGCATATGATTATGTGTTTATGTGTTTTATACTTGTATAGTTGTGACAGAATTGTACTTGTATGTTTATCTTATATTTGTGAATATTACTAACTTATTTTAATGCAGATATAATCCTTCCCTAGTGTCTCCGGCTAGAACGATCCCTACTTACAGTTACTACAATGATAGGGTTTTAAATTGCAGGTCGCCCAGCGGACCTCATCAGTTTTTGGCGCTGTTGCCGGGGACCTCGTCACCAAGAAAACCTGAAGCTAGACGCAAATGATTTTATATGATGATTCGGATCGAAAAGTAGTACCGTTGTCCTGATTTCTGATGCATGGCCTGAGAGTGACGGGAACTAGTATATAGCACTCCTACGGTATCGATGACCGTGACCCTCCGGAGTGGCAATGCCCTGTTTATTTTATTTTCCCGCTTATGCTCGTCTCGTACAGAATTAAGCTAGTCGTAAGTGCGTTGTGTACTACGAGTGATATGTTGGGCATTAGCTGTAAATGGACACTCCCGCTACTATTTATCTTCGGACGCATAGGTAGTTAGCCCCGGTTTGCAGTATAAACAAACCCGGGATATGGCCGCCTAGATCCGTGAAGCCTGGCATGCTGTATTTGACTATTTGTACATTGAGCGCTCTGGCCCCTGTTTTAGCATACTGCACAGTTTTTCTCCAAGGATATTAAATGATGAT
Organism: Comarum palustre; assembly: GCA_951800085.1. NCBI lineage: Eukaryota > Viridiplantae > Streptophyta > Magnoliopsida > Rosales > Rosaceae > Comarum > Comarum palustre. Next base: position 23,111,324 of record OX637584.1, on the reverse strand, counting down.
TTTTGTGTTCTAAGGATTTTCTAAATAGTTTATTTCAGAGATCAAATCTATATGTATATCTATATGGTTTTATGGATTTCAAACCTATCATTGGTGGGCCTATATGTGAGCACGCGAGGCCGATGCTCATCCCTACAACAGGTTGTTTGCAAGTACTATGTACTGTGACGGCATAGATAGAATGAGCTATGTCTGTGGCCTCATTTCCTATTAGGTGTTTGGTCCAAGCCCTACTCATTTTCCAGCTCTACCCTTCGAGTCATTTTCCAAAGTGTTTAACAAAAGTTATAAAGGTGTCTTCCTAAATTGTTAACCCTGTTGTATATTTTTTTTTGTCTCTAATGTTTTTAATTGACCCTTTATTGTGTCCACCTTCCGCGAAATTAGAAAACTCTGATGAATGTTTTATGAAATTCTGGTGGTGCCACTCAAGTTTAAAATTTTACTTTACTTACTAAATCACTTACGATTTTAGGTTAATAAGTTGTCGGCACGTCCCGGGCCACTACTACAGCAGTATCAGAGCAATCATTCCTCAGAATTTTGTTTTTGAAAATGTTTTAAAACCTCTGATGCCTTGAAGTCTATGCTAGCGCGTCAAAATTTTTCGAAAGAGGTCTTTAAGAAATTTCTGAGCTAGTACAGTTTCGTGAGTTGGCATAAAAAGGGTTTTGAAAATTCTCTATTGGAATTTTTACTTATAATTTTAAATTTTAATGGAAACTTTAAAGTCATTCACGAGTTGTGTTCCTATCCTTGGTGTCATTCCTTAAATTTGACTCGTTACCCTCTAGTAGTCTATTAATTTTCTTTATGACTCTGGTTTGTGGTATGGCAGTGCCTATTATGCCTTGAGCTAAAGAGTCTTGTTGTTACCTTAGTTCTATTCATGTGATATGCCTGTTTGTGTGTCTTGACCATTGTTTTGTCTTAAGTACCCAAATGACAATAGAAAATTTTTTGTGCTTTTGTCAAATCCAAACTTACTTGAGACTGAGGTCATTGTTTCCTTGAATATTTTACCTCTTAGCTATCTCATAATACACGGGCCACGACATATGATAAGAGTGGCGATAAATTGAGACTATAGATTTAGAGCTTGGAAAACTTGGCATATTTGACGATTATGAATGCAAAAATGTTCTGTTTTGGACTGTTGATTATATGGAGGAAAAACTTGTGCATGTGTTATAAATGTTGGATATTGTTTATGCTATGAGATTGCATGTGGGGCCTGAGCATCTTATTTGAGCCGCAGGGTATGAAACTTGTTGTTCATGAGCATAGTATCTGGATTGTGTTTATGGACCCTCCTTGTTGAGATAGTGAAAATGGAGATGAGGTCCTTGAGTTTGAGATTGAGGATCCCGTAGTGGTAGATCCTTGAGTTTGAGATTGAGATTGCGGATCCCATAGTGGTAGATCCTGTAAAGAAAGTTTATATTTGTAAAGAGATTTTATTATTGGTGGAACCCAAGGTGGTATCATAGATTCTATCGGAGTTAGATGAGTCCTTTTTTTGCTCATGGTCGTTAAGACAGAGTTTACCATTTGTCGTACGTGTTTGGTTGAGTATTAGCATGAGTTACTACGAATCAGTGGTGTCTCTCCCTAGTGTGGGAAGTTGTAATGTAGCGTTGAGGTGATTGGTATCATCATCCGCAATGTGAAAGAGACAATGGAGATATGGATAGAGCGATGAGTATCGTATCCTTTCCAGTGCGTTATATAAAAGCTTGGTGTCGACGTTTGAGGTTGCTTCGACGCGTGGTGAAGCTTTAGCATTGGCATTGGCAAATGTGTATCGACCTTTTTGGGGTCCTGAAATAAGAGTATGTGATGTGAATACGATAGTATGAATGAGAGGCCTTACCCTTGACTTTGTATGTTGAATGAGGTAAGCGAGGTCTCAAAATGTTGCTAGCGTTGGAAGCAGGCTACCTAAGAACTGTAATTCATTCTCTTTCTTGTGAGTACTTTACGACTTGGTTTTGTACTTGTTCACGTACTCTTATGACTTTGTGGTTCGTCAAGACATCGATCTGTAAATTATTTTCCATGGCTGACGAAACTTGATGTTATTGAAGCCATGTGGAGCATTAAGAATCAGTTATGACCGAATAAGGTGTCAGAAGGTGTTGTACGACCAAATTGTCGAATATTGGAACGACGAACTCACGTTTGTGCGTCATTTTGATTATTTACATTTAGAGTTTGCAACTTTATCAAATTGTCCATTATCGTACTTTGAACGTGTCGTTACTGCTAGAACTCTATGCATGGAATGCCTGAAGTGAGCAAAAGTGTAAAGCGTTGTTTGTTGACCAAGTGGTAGCTTTATGATTTGAACAAACAGTCTAAAACAGGAAAGGAAGTGTATCTTAGAGTATTTGGTGAGTACCATAATTTTGGTGGTAAATTTTCGGTTTGTAGTTGAGGTAGTAGGTACCAATTTTCCCTGCAGTAGTCATGCAGTTAAGCTTGATCGATGTTCATATTATCGAAATCTTGGTCAAGTTCGAGTTTCGGCATTTCAGCGACAAAAGGGAACTTCTCTTCGGTGCAATTGATACCGGGCCAACAAAAAGCAAAAGTGTAAACAGATAAGGAAGATTGTGGCTAGAGGAAAGTATCAGCGAGTCTCAGTTCAACCAAGTGTTGGACTTTGAGATGGAAATTGCCCTTGAGTCATTCACTTCTTCAACAAGTGATCACGGGTGAGAAATTGTGTTTTCAAGGTTTCTAATGCCTATATGGTTGATTCATAGATAAAGTGTTGCTCGGTTTGAGTTAGGAACGCTGCAAATCTATGACGAGGCAGGATGATGAGGGAAGCATCCATTAAACAAGAGATCAGGTGAACTTTTTACAACGTTGATGTCAAGAATAGTATCCCTCTTGACATGTGTGGAACCTGTAACTCTATCTTAAGGAAAGCATCGTACGAGGCGCAACTTGACAACTTCAAAGGCAAAGACGTACTGATCCTTTAATTAGGAAATGGTAGCTAAGACGCCTTCTGATCTTTTTGAACGTGTTATCAAGGCGGACCATTATCTTTCTGATGAAACCTGACGGGGTATGTGAGTGTCTGTTCCGATTGTCGATGATGAGGATATTAAATTTGTGATATCGACTTTGAGAAATTATATTTGTGGCATCATTACGAGTCATTTAAGAATTGAAAGTACGGAAACATGATCGACTTAGCTCATCATTAGTGGTTATTCGACGGTGAGACATCGTTCATGGTTCATGGATCATGCAAGCACAATGCTGAAAAAAAGAGACGTGATCTTGTGAATCATCACTTGTCGGTTGGTATCTGTGCATCCCCACCTACAATATAGTTTTGATAAAGTCGTTTTGGCGCAAAGACTTTGGGACGTTAATCGTTAGCGGATGTGTCTGCTTGTTATGAGCATATCTCGTTATTACGATCAAGACGAGAAAGTGACCAGTTCGAGTTTGTTACTTGGCTATAAAACATGCAAGATCGACGATCGAATCGACTTTTACTCTTTGATCGTGGCTTCAGCACTCGTTACACGATGTAACGAAAAGTGTAAATACTTGAGAGTGTTCATGCCTTGGTATCAGTATTGTTGTTCTGGTCACAAGCAGAGATTCGAGGTTCAGCGGAAAAATTCAGTGATCTTGGAGAAAGTTAGACTCGCGATAAGCGAAGTTATTGGTGAACTAAAGTCACCAGAGTATTGGTTGTGACGTCGTCACACGTGGACTGGCAAAGTTGAGCCTCATGATTCTTGAAGAAACAAAGAATGACAGAGAAATTGACCCTTGATCAGTGACGAGTTTAATAGGTGAATTTCTGGGACGTTGGATCGATTTGAGATTTGAGATTTGATCTAGGCCATTGGTTTTAGTATAAATATAGTTGAGAGGTTTCACTCAGTCAAACCTTCCAACTCGGGTAAACTATTTCTTCTTCCTTCTCTCGAGCTCTGCCATCGTCTCCGGTGAGCCACCGTCGTCTGGCCATCACTGGCCGGTGGACCAACACCATTTGACTCCCATTTCTATCCTCTACAAAACCCCCTAATGAAGATGCCATACATCCACTGTGGAAGGAGATCAAGCACCACTGTGCTTGATCGGGTTCGGTGATTTAGGCCATGTTTCGGCCCACTGGAGGTATCTTTCTTCACCTCTCCTCTTCTCCTTCCTTTTCCTGCTCTTGATCCTTCGAATCAACCTATGATTCGAGTTACCTTCTTCCTCTATGTTTTTCCCTATTTTCTTTGTTTCGGTTCCTCCACATCTGACAACCTGTTCTTCGAGTTTGGCGAGCTCTGACAAGGCTAGGATCGGTTAGGGAAAGCTCGAGCACGTCTGGAGAGGAGTTGGAGGCACTGTGGTGCCCTTCCTTGATACAGGGTGGTGAGGTGCTGGTCTGGTAGAGGTAGAGATCGAGGCAGTGAGTTGTTTGATGTATTGCAGCTGTGGGAGGCAGAGGACGTCCTGTTGGAGGGGTTTGGGAAGGGAGAGGCTACTGTATTCCTCCTCGGATCGATTTTGGGAGGCAAGGCCGAGCTTTTAGGCCACTGTGTAATTACTGTGATGTTTATGTTGATCTGTGTGATTAAATTGGAGTTGTTTTGATTGTTTCATGTCGAGAACTTGGTAATCGAAGAAACGGGAGAAGTTATGTTGAAATTCCGGCAAGTTCACCGAATTCAGCAGAAGATTCCGGTACGTTGCTGGAATCCAATGACTACTTCGGGGTTGCAGTGAATCTGGCCGTGAGCCGAAGAGGTAAAATTCAATTTTCTCTAATAACCTTAACTTCGTAAAGGTTTCGTTAAAAGTCGTAATCGGAAAATTGGTGAAATATGGAGTTAAGTGAATGCATTGATAAGGAATTGGTTGTGGTCAGATGTCAGCACGAGTTTTGGAGTTGTAGAGCTTTGTTAAGTCATAAAAGGAAAGTTTCCATTTTACGAAAGTTCCATTTTTGGAAAAATGGTTTGTAAAGAATTGAAGTTAGACGAAATTGGTTAAGTGTTGAATTGTTATCGGAAAATGATAACTAGAATTCCGGAAATGTCAAGCTGACCGTTTTGAGTAAAAATGGGCGATTCACATAAATAGTTAAATCGACTCATGCTTAAATATTTGGTAAGTGTGATGCATTGAGTGTCCATAGTAATTCAACAAATTGTTATGTGACACCCTAACGTCAAATTAAAATGGTTAAGGATTTATGTCGGAATTCCGGTAAATGAGCTAAGAGTTGATAACCGGAAAAACAAGTTAAAAAAGTTAAAGTATCACAAAAAGGAATCGGTTGGTCAACTACTCAAGTTAGTCAATGTGGTCAAACTGTGAATGCTGAGGTCAACTAGACTGTTATTGTTTCTTAAATGCTAAGCTACTCTATTCTACAGTGAATCATTAGACGAGGTAGCTTACGCGGTGACCTCGGACTACCGAGGTGGTTTTTGGAAGCTTGGAGCTTATATAAGGAACGACAATTCCAGGTAGGGAAAGCTAAACCCCCTTTGTTGGTGGTTTTTCCTGTTATATGAAAGTGTATTGTTTTTGTATGCTCATGAACGATGCATCGGAAAGTTTTCTTTATATAATGAGATAAACGATTTATGATTGGGTCAAGAAAACCTGAGGCTAGACGCAAATGATTTTTTTGTGATGATTCAGATCGAAAAGTAGTATCGCTGTCCTGATTTCTGGTGCTTGGCCTGAGAGTGAGGAGCAATGCCCTGTTTATTTTATTTTCCCGCTTACGCTCGTCTCTTACAGAGTTAAGCAAGTCATAAGGGCGGTGTGTACTACGAGTGCTGTGTTGGGCATTAGCTGTAAATGGACACTCTCGCTACTATTTGTCTTCAGACGCATAGGTAGTTGTCCCCGGTTTGCAGTATAGACAAACCTAGGATTCGGCCACCTAGATCTGTGAAGCCCTGTAGGCTGTATTTGTACATTGAGCGCTTTGGCCCCTGATTTAGCATACTGCACAGTTTTTCTCCAAAGATATTAAATGATGACTTTTGTGTTCCAAGGATTTTCTAAATAGTTTATTTCAGAGCTCAAATCTATATGTATATCTATATGGTTTTATGGATTTCAAATCTATCATTGGTGGGTCTATATGTGAGCTCGCGAGGACGACGTTCACCTCTACAACAGGTTGTTTGCAGGTATTTATACGCCATCGTACAGCCTAGTGGAATTGCATCAATAGTTAGCTAACCTGTTTGCCTACAATATCTTAACGTTGAAGGCTTTTACAAGTCTTTGACTCGATTGTGGCCAATCCATATGACCCTAAAATTAGTCTTCGTTGTGATTGGAACTATATCACCCAATTACATAGTTACCAAGGAAGTTGAGACCTTGTGCAACTCATCAACCAACTAGCAGAGAAGACCGCATCATTATCTACTATGCGATCCACAGTAAAAGAAAGGTTCGAGAATCAGTCTAAAGACACAAATTTTACAAACAAACAATTAATCAAAATAACTACTACAACCTCGACCTAGTTGAAACCCAAGACTTTAAAGCATCTCGCTTTAGCATTGTTTCCTTCCAAGCTCCCTGGAGCATTACTCTCACTGTCTTTTCCTTTGGTTGCTATGCTCGTATCTACACGAGTATCGATATTGGTGGCGAAGAAGCTACTGTAAATTTTTCTTCCAAGGTGAGACTGGTGACCTACATTAGTTTGATTCGAAGCACAAGTGGCTCGCAAACCCTCTTTACAAAGACTTCTACATTCCGCACCCGTGTGGTGGCACACCTGTAATTCCATTTACTTTTCCTGTAATTTACTTTTTGTACTTCAATTTTAGTATTTGTACCAACTTCCCAGCCATTTGGAAGCGAGGCCAAACCATTGGCACACCTAGTAGGACCGGAGTAGTTTCCTTCGTCACCTATCATTGGAAAGCAGGCGAGCATACGTACTGCATACACCAATATAGGTTCTGATGTTCCCTTCATTGGTGTCAGAGATCGATAGTGAAAAAGAAAAGGACCGAACAAGCCATAAAGCAATGTGGTTCCTTACGGTCTCAAATGAGCAAACTTCCAAGAAAAGAAGCAACTCAGATTCGCCCACGACGACCACGACCAATTCAATGGTCGGAAACCAAGATGCCACAGGATGGATTGAACGAAAAGCTCGTGAGGAAGAGTCGCATCGACGATGGACAGCCTTGACGGACCGGGTGGTGAAAAAGAGGATGAAGCGAGTATTGCTCCTCAGAAAATAGTATAACGAGGAACGAAAGACCTGTGAGGAAGAGTCGCATCGACGATGGACAACCTTGACGAACCAGGTGGTGAAAAGGAGGATGAAGCGAGTACTGCTCCTCGTAAAACAGTATAACGAGGAACGAAAGGCCCATGAGGAAGAGTCACATCGATGTTGGACAGCCCTCACAGACTGGTCAGCGAAAAGAAGGATGAATAGAGTACTACTCCTCATACAGCAGTACAACGAGAGGGCTTTACAACACCAAGAAATAAGGTCTACAGTTGATGAATTTGCCATTGGCAAAAGGATTGAACTGCCCAACAACCAATCTAATGGTGAATATTCGCCTCTAGACGAACCAACATCTAAAGAAGGAATCAACTTGGCGACCAACGGCAAGATTCCATCTCCAACAGTAGATCACTAGGGAGACCATGAACAACAAAGTTGCTCTGTTGATGGTGAAGTGGCGCCTGGAGAAGAAGTCATCTCTATAGGTGAAGACACGTGGGTAGGCACCGGTCAAACGCATGGGGGCACAACTTTGTCCTCAAGTGACTTCGCCAGGATGATCTTAGCCAGGATTATGATCCTACTAGCTAAGAACAACTCGTGTGTGCTCAGTTTGTCTTATATGATAAAGGAGAGGTTTTTGATTTTATTAAAGAAGGTGATAGTCATGAAATAATTGAATATGATCATAATCAAGTATATGATCAATTAAACATGGTCACTGGACCTCTGCATGGCCTTGACCATCAATTAACCTATATTATTCACAGGCCAATTCGTGGTCTTACATTCCAATATAATGGGAATCTTTGCATGCAAGTTCAAAGGCCAAATTATGGCCGTAGTATTGTATGTGGAAAGCGTTTTTACATCCCGATTTACAAATTCATTATACATGGGTATAGAGTCGAATATCATCAGTGTCAATTAGGGTTTGACGACGACGGTGCTACAAGGAGTCTGGCGGCATCAAAGCATAGTGTGTGTGGCTTTCGTATGCCTGCGGTTGAGGTCGAGATGAATTTGATGGTCTATGGTGACTCCAAATTTGATTATGACTCTGAGCGAATCTATGATGAGTACGATGAAAACTATATGTTTGTGTGCCGGTCTCATAATCATACTATGCAGACATAAGATTTCAACCCTTGTGAATCTCTTGATATGATGAATAGAAACTAGCAAGTGGTCCTCTTCCATAACCAATGCATGGTTATTTCTGGCGAGGCCATGCATTACAATCGCAAAATAATAGTTGGTGACAAGGCAGATCTCAACATTATACCATCCTTGAAAGGCAGTTGAAGATCATGCTTGGCCTAACGACAAAGATACGTGGGAGGCAACGAGATGTACCCTACTACTTAACTTATCCAAATTTTCAAGTATTTGATGCAAAACACCTTCGCTCAACGCTAGGAAGTTTTCATAAACAAGAGTCTTGTGCCAGCAACATAGCAACGATGAGACTTGGAATGAAGCATGGGTGGCCTCCCCCGTAGCCCTACAAAGGGGGTCATTGTTTTTGCCTAGCCAAGGGTTGAATTTTACCTAAAGGCCTATCCCTGAGGCCTTCACACAAAAGGGCACTTCATATTTCCTTTATTGTTACCCGCGAAGTCGAAGCAAAGAGGACATGCTGACGTGATTATAATGCTGAAAATGGCAACAACCACTATTGTACAGCCAACTTTGCCGATTTAACTGGAATGATCCAGTAAGAACAACCAGGCGAGCCATATATCTCCAGAAAGCCCTGAATGTCTACATTCCAAAGGTTTTTATTGTTAGCCATTCTGACATTTCTCGAGAGAGTTATAACAGTTTAAATGCAGACAGGTCAGGATACGTGCAAATTTGCAATGACTTGTCTTCTATGCCAAATCGTGGGTCGATCCAGGGTGATATGGTTGGCTCGCCTAATGTCAAAAGAAATCTCTAGATGTCTACTTTCCAGAGGTTTATACGGCTCGTCGTTCTGACAATCCTGGAAAGAGTTATGGTAGTTTAAATGTAGACAAGTCATAATACGCGCAAATTTGCAAAGGCATGTTTTCTATGCCAACTCATGGGTCGATCCCCATATCACCGGAAATCTCTAGATGTCTATTTTCCATAGATTTTTACGGTTCGTCATTACGACTTTCTGAGAGAGAGTTATTACAGTTTGAATGCAGACAGGTCGGGATACATGTCGATTTACAATGAGCTGTTTTCTGTGTCAACTCGCCGGTGGATTCCATAAACGAAAGCCATGGATGTCTATTTTCCAGAGGTTTTGATAGCTAAATTAAAAGCTATTTATTTTTCTTATTCTCTTGCAAATATGTCGATTGTAATATAGAAAAATAAGAGTCTCCCACAGAGTATTAAATTAAATTAAAAGCTTCAACAAATGTCACAAAAGGTGACTGTAGCTCCTACCGAATAACAGTTGAAAAATAAAATAAAAACCTAACCTAAATTGATTAGAAAAATACAAAAATTTATAGAGATGCACTATACACACAGAGAGTCTAGCACACAAATTTTGAGACAATTTGGAGTTTATTTGGTAGGGAAATAAAATACGGTAAGATTATGAACAGAAGATGAGAAAACTGAAAACTGGTTTTAAATTAGTTGAGAATCAAGATGATGAAACTAGCTAGGGAATATGTATCCACCCCTGACAATCATATACAACACATTTTTTCCAATTTGTAACCAAATAACTCAATTAAAGACGCTCAAATTGGCTCGGTACGCTTGAACACAATCTATTACTCTTTCCTACTTTGTACATTGGGTAAGAAGTGCTCTACACCTAAACTATTCTCAAACAATGCAACCTAAAGGTACGTTTATTAGGTTAAACAAGCAGAGATCAATGAGCATGAAAAGAGTTTGAGCAATCACATAGGCATCACAATAAACTTAGCACCTTGCTAAACCTATGGTTTTGTCTACTCGCTAGTGAAAACTATACATTAGAACCCTAGCATGCATACTAAGTAGGCCTCTTAAGCACACACACAAACAATTCATCAATAAACAATCAGTAAACAAAACCTCAATGTTATTAATTGGAAAACAAATTGAAAATAAAAGCATGTTATAAATCATGTCTAAGGGCTTCAACAACCCCCTAGCTACTGTGAGTTTAGCTACACATAATGATTATTAAAAACACAAAGGAGTTCATGGAAGGGGAAGACAACAAAACCGAAATTGGAAGAATCTTGAGAAGATGTTGATCTCCTTGTCGTCTACAACTCTTGTTCTTTTTTTCTTCTTCTCCAAACTGTTATGTCGCCCTCTCTTATGTGTATCATATGATATTGGGGTTAGAGAATTGTCAATTTTCATGTATGGGCTTGCCAAGATAGTTTAGGCCATGAAATTGAAGTTTCGATTCACTAACAGATTTTCGGTAGACTTGACCTTCGAGCACTCAAATGATCATAACTTCTTCTAGAAAATAGTTATTGATGATCTGTAAAATGTTCTGGAAAACAGATTCTTCAAGCTTTCCGATGATATAAAATTCATCTCTTAGATCATTGTGAGCTGATCACAATATTCTGTCGCAGTTATATGATAATTTCTAGCAGCTCTTCATAATCCTTCATTCTGACATTCGTAGAGAGAGTTATGGTGGTTTGTGTGCAGACAGGTCAGGGTACGCACTAATTGCAATGATCTTTTTCTATGTGTTTTGCAACCTTCCAACACCGGTGACACCGGTGTCACCAGTGACCGCGCACTAATTGCAAGGTCAGGGGACGCACTAATTGCAATGATCTAAGGTGTTGTAGTACGCACTAATTTTCCTTCCGAGGTGACACCGGTGACCTATATTAGATTGATTCGAAGCACAAGTGGCGCGCAAGCCCTCCTTACTTAGACTTCTATATTCTGCACACGTGCGGTGGCACGCGCGTAATTCCATATACTTTTCCGGTAATTTACTTTCTGCACTTAAATTTCAGTATTTGTACCAACTTCCCAGCCAGCTGGAAGCGAGGCCAACACATTCCCAACATCCACTCTCTAATGGGACACCATTCTTCTGTCTTCTTCACCGTCATCCTTCCTGCACCTCTCTTCATGTTTTCAGTTGTGCATCTTTTCCTCATCTAGGTCTTTACGTTTCGAACAAGTTGTCCAATAGTAGCCTTGAATGTGTCTTCATATGTTACAGTCCTCATCACAAAGGTTATAAATGTCTTGATCCTTCCACTGGTCATATTTATGTTTCCCGCAATGTTTTATTTAAAAAAATCACTTTCCTTACAAAGGTTTGCAGGTCATTCCAACCAACAACTCATAGTTTATTGACTTTGCTCTTGTTCACACACCTTCTGCTCCTCTACAGGCCCACCTGTCGAGCCCAAGCCTAACAGAAACAGAAGAAGATTCCATCATTAATTAACTCGGACTCACAACCAGTAAATCCAGCCACAACATCTTCATCTACATTGACATATTCTATCGTGATCCAGCCTTCTCCCACCGCGACATCATCCTCCACTACCACGTCGTCACCAATTCAAGTCACCTACCACCGTCGTGCCCAGCCCATCCCACCACCTTTACCACCACCTCCCAAATCATCCATACATACCAATGTCGAGATCCTACTCAACCTCCATAGGTTGCCTCACCATCTCCACATGTTCAGTCTTTATCCGAAACACCCACAAACGCTGTTAAGCTGCCCCCTACCGCTGCTGAGTCGGTATTGCTCCCTACGCCGGTTTTGCCTCCACCTATACAAACCAGGTCACACACGGGCAACTCCAAGCCCATAATTCTAACTGATGGCATAGTAAGATACCTCGTTCCTCGTGCATTACTTACTGTTGTTGCAAATTTGAACCTACATGTTACTCTCAGGCCTCTCAATTGCAAGAATGGTGCACAACCATGGCCAAAGAAATCAAAGCCTTGTTGAATAATAAGACGTGGACGCTGGTTTCCCATCTCCTACTCAAAATCCTATTAGTTGTAAGTGGCTATTTCGAATTAAACACCACCCTGATGGCTCCATTGATCGATATAAAGCCCTTCTTGTTGCCAAGGGATTTCATCAGCGCCATGGCATTGACTATCATGAAAATTCAGTCCAGTTATTAAGCCAACCACAATTCACACAGTTCTAGCTATTGCAGTGTCTAAAGGATGGATATTGTGTCAGCTTGATATGAAAACACCTTTCTATAGGGATTTTTGAATGAAGATGTCTATATGACACAAACGCCTGGCTTTGTTAACTCTGACCATCCCTTATACGTTTGCAAGCTGCACAAGTCTCTCTATGACCTTAAGTAAAAACTTCATGCCTGGTTACATCGAATAAGTGCATTTCTTTTATCTGTTGAGTTTATTCAAAGTAAGGCGGATCACTCTCGCTTTATATTCCATCATGGACAACACACCATAAATCTGCTTCTCTATGTTGATGATATTGTTGTTACCGGTAGACATGAGTGCATTGTTCAGAGTTTTTTCAATGCTCTTAGCTAAGGATTTGATATTACGGCTCTCGGTGCTCTCCACTATTTTCTTGGTCTGCAAGTGTCCTTTTCTTCTACTGGTCTTCATATTGACCAACTCAAGTATGCTAATGACATTCTGCAAAAATATGATCTTCTCTGTCAACCAATGAGCACCTCAATGGCTAACAAACCTCCCCTCATGGCGGCTGATGGTAATCTACTAAAGAATCCAACTCTCTTTTGTGAAATGGTAGGGTCCCTTCAATATTTTACCATTACACATCCAGATATCTCATTTGCGGTTAACACAGTTGCTCAATTCATGCACAAACCTCGAACCACTCATCTCACTGCCACCAAATGTATATTGTGTCATGTAAAAGTCACTATGGATCATAGACTTTCCTTCCGCTCCCGGGGTCACCCAGTTACACTTATTACATATACTCTGATGCGGATTAGGCTGGTTGTTCGGATTCCTGCCGCTCTACTTCTGGTTATCCGGTTTATCTTGGCTCTAACATACTATCTTGGTGTTCTAAGAAGCAATCTACTGTGGCGCGTTCTAGTGACGATGCTGAGTATCACTCGCTTGCTCATGCCTTTGCAGAGATAACCTGGTTAGGCTATTTTTATATGAATTGGTGTGCAAATTGCTTTCCAGTTATGATTTACTATGATAACCTAAGTTCAACTTATATGGCTTCTAATCCGGTTTTTCATGCACGCACTAAACACATTGAACTTGATTATCATTTTGTTCAAGAAAATGTTGCTCTTGGTAGTCATTAGGTTTGATACATTCCATTAGTGGACGAACCAGCTGATGTTCTCACAAAGCCCCTCCACGGACTTCGTCATTCAGCTTTGTGTATCAAACTTGTCAGTCCAAAACCATCAAGTTTGCAGGGGATATTAATGTTGATATTCAATCTTCTTAAATCAAGCCATTAATATCTTCCTGATTTGATTGTAAAATCATCAGCTATAAATTGTTTTGATTGCCTTCCTTATATTTAGCTATTTCTAAAATACTAGCTATAAGATTTGTATAAACAGCCCCTGTAAACTTTGTCGATTATGAAATACAATTCTATAATTCTATATTTCTACAATCGGATGACATCGATTAATCGATACAAGTCCAAGGTCATTCAATAATAAAAACTATCACGTAAATAAATTTATGAAAAATTAATGAAAATCACCATATCGGTCATTTTAGCACTCCCATGTTGATCCTTATTAGCTTGTTGCGCCTATTATGGCTGGGTTTGGTGCAGCTGGGCTTATAAGATATAAGCTGACTTTTAGCTTATAAGAAGAAGGTAGGTGTTTGCAGCTTCTCTTTTTTCCCTCAAAATACTTTATACTTTTTAAAAAGTAGCTTATTTTTGGACTTACCAAACACCAAAACCTTTGGTGCTTAAAAGCAAAGGAGCTTATAAGCTCTCCCAAACCCAGCCTATGTCATCAACTTAGCTTGTTCTTTCACAGACTCAGTGACCTCTTCTTGCTAAAATACAGTTATATAGAATAACATTAGATGATTTTATCCAAAAAAAAAGCAAAATAAAAGATCGTCAGCGCGCGTGTGTGTGTATTGCGCCTGTTCTGTCATCAACTTACCTTGTTCTTTCACAGACTCAGTGACCTCTTGCTAAAATACAATTATAGCGAATAACATTAGATGATTTTATCCAAAAAAAAGCAAAACAAATTGATCGTCAGCGTGTGTGTGTCTATATATATACTGGGATTCTCAGCTAAGGGTCTCCTTACCTAAGCTTTGGTAAGAATTTCTTAAATTGGCCAACCTTTAGATCATATTTTCTCATCTTAACCATTTAGTTTTTAGATATATATAAGTCGATCATCTCTGCAAAATTTCAGCTAATTTGGTTATTGTTAAGGCATTCAAAACTATGATTTATAGAGAATAACAAGAACGGTTCAGGTTGAATAAATTCAGTTTGTCTATTGTATTTATAAGTTTTGAGACATTAATGATTATCAAATCAGCTGAAATTTTGTAGAGATAATATATATATATATATATATATTCTGAATGGTTAAGATGAGAAAATTTGATCGAAAAGTTAGTCAAATTAAGAAAATTTGCACCAAACTCTAGGTAATGACGTATGTATATATATAACCAACAAAACTGAAATGTCACCACACAAGTATTGTCACTATCGTGCTCTACATTTTTATTCTTCCCTATTTCTGGTTCTGCTAGTTTCATCAACTTGGTCACCTCTTTCTACATAAAAACAACTAGTTTTTTTAGATAGATTGAACTCTATTGGGTTCCTTTTTATTTAATGAATAATCATACATCGGGAAGACATAACATCTATACCCCGAGCATTACTAGAAAAATTACATAGGTCTTCATATAACACATCCTGAATAATATCAGGTGTGTCATCTAACAAAAATTCATCAAGATCATTACATCTAGCAAGATAGGCTAATTGATTTGCCACACCATTTGTTTCACAACATATATGTTGAAATTGAAAGGAGACAAAAGCATTAGCATACCTCTTGCAGTCCTCTATAACTCTCCCAACGTCCAATAGCTTATCCCCATCGATATGCAATGCACTGACCAGATTAATACAATCACTTTCAATTTCAACCTTCTGCCAACCTTTTTGAATAGCTATCAACAAACCAGCTCTAAAGGCTTCTACCTCCATCCTTAGTGCAGAGCACCCATGCTGAAAAGGTCTTGCAAAGGTAGCATTACAAGCTCCCTCCTAGTTGCGAACTACTACCCCCACACCTCCTTTTCATATCTCGCCACAAAAGCTCCCATTTACATTGATCTTCAGCCTCCCTCGTGATGAGTTGTGCCGTTTTCTTACCACCCTTTTGTATTTACCTTCCTTTCTCTTATTCAGTTGTTTATATTCTACCAAGAAAGACTTTGACCACTCCACCATATTAGTAGTTTAAAGTAAGAACCCTTCCATACCATGTTATTTCTCTCCACCCAAATAACCTACAGTGCAACCAAGAAAATCTCCAGCTTGTCACCACAACATGTATCAAATTATCAATCATGTCCCAAAACCACATGTCAAAATGAAGAGCACGATGCGTACCCGGTTGTATTTCGGTGCTATGCTTCTAAAAAGCTTGCAAGGCAATGCAGTTTTTGAATAAGTGTAAGGCGTCTTCATCATTGTTCTCACAATACACACAATTTATGGTTGTGAGCTGCACTCTCTTGGTCAGAAGAGAAGCCCTAGTAGGTAATGTTCCTTTAACCAACCTCCATGCATGCATCCGTATCTTTGGCGGTATATTAACTCTCCACAGCTTTGCTTGCTCCACACCAGAGCTAGAACCAGATGCTCTCTCTTCCAGTCCATTCAAAGTTCGTGCTACATGGCATCCACTTCTAACATTGTATCTTCCCTTTTTATCAAAATGCCATACCAATCTATCCACCCCTCCATTTAAACTCAGTGGGATTTGGAGGATGGTCTCAACTTCAACAGATGTGAACAGATCATTCAACAACCATGTCGACCACTCCCCTACCTCACTATCAATATGGTAAGCAACCCTTAATTCCTCTGTACTCTGCATTAGAGCAGAAAAAGGCTTGAAATTATATGGCATTCGGATCAAAGGTTCCTGCCACACAACATTCTCTCTTGATCCAATCTAAAACCTCAATCCCGTTTTCATTAACTTCCTCCCTTTCATGATGCTTCTCCAAGAATATGAGACCTCTTGTTTCAGCTCTGTTGCCATGAAACTCTTCTCCGGGAAATACCGAATTTTCATTACTTGAGCTAGTAGCGAATCATGCCGACTTAATACTCTCCATCCTTATTTGCGACCAGAGCAGTATTAAACAAACTCATATTTTGGAAACCCAGACCTCTTTCCTTCTTTAGGGCACAAAGCTTCTCCCAGGCTACCCAATGAATTTTTCTATCATCCTCAAATTCTCTTCACCAAAATAGTGCCGTTAGATGATGCATCTCACACACAGGTGCTTCAGGAGCTCAAAAACATACATAGGAATAGATTGCACCACAGATTTTATGAACACTTCTTTCCCAGTAGTAGATAAAGTCTTGTCTCTTCATCCTTGTGTTCTCTTTCGAACTTTATCGAGCAAGTATCTGAAAGCCTCATCTTTTGAATAGCTCAGCTCTATTAGTAAGCTCAAATACTTATCATGCTTGGCTACTCTCCTTCTCCCAGCACCTCTGCCAACTTCTCCTGCTTCCAACGTCGGACATTTTTATTGAAGAAGATACAACTTTTTTCATAATTAATTTGCTGCCCGCATAAAGCGTCATACCTCTGAAAAATCTTTTTCTTACACAATAACTCTTTAACATTAGCTTTTCTCAGTCTTGGTAGTCTTTTGGGATGTCTAGATCCCCAGGCCAGCCTTTATGGCAGGATACGCGTCCATTGATCCGTTTTATGTAATACAAAGAATTTCTCAATCAATGTTCTTGTGAGATGATTTACAGAATCCAATTTAATCATCTAGACTTAAGTTTTGGATCTTATTACAAGGTCATAAACACACAAAATTATTTAACCAAGAACAGCATGAAGAGCTGTAGATGCATACCTTCATTGCTTCTCCATGTAGCCTTAATCCCATTACTGCTAGAAGCCACCATAATTCTCTTCTTTCTGTTAAGTCTGCTACTGCTGATTTTCTGGAATGGAAGAGCAATGTCTTCTGTGTTTCTGAACCAAACAGCAAGCACAATGGGAATGCTCCTTGATGCTTAATGGTGTAGAACACAGGGACATGGCCTCCTGTATATATAATGATCACAGCCGGATTTAATCCCATAACCAAATCCTTTATGAACTCAATGTTAACAACTGTAAAGGCCTAATCCTATCACAATACTAACTCTCTTGCATTACAGGTTTAATGCAATCAACCTTTAAGAAATCCAACTGATATACAACTCGAATTTCTTATACATAAATGAGTTTAAGTCTAATACCTCTTGTAGTTCAATTAACATGAAACACTGATTTGATCTTTATGTCTGAGAATGTGTTTGTGTCCATATCAGTTCCAACAATCTCCCACTTGGACCAACACAGTCTCAGCCTGATCAATGTATAATTAAGAACTGAACAACAACTAAAGGCGCGCTAGAAGTAAAAGAAAACTCAAGGTTAATTCAGCTTGGTCAAAATGCAGCAACTGTTGCAGAACCAAGAACCTTAGTAAATAATGCATATCTACCAGGTTAGAGATCACATACAATAACCACTGCATCCACATAAGCACATGAGTGATAGGGTGAGAAAAATTTGACTTGTATATCTCCCTGAGATGTCAAAACTCACAGTCCAAAAATTAATGATTTTAAGACTTAATAAAATCCTGAAGCAGCAAGAACACCAGTAAATGAACTTGAACTGGTATAAGCTGTCTGAAATGACATTATGCTACATGTATATGTATAAATTTATTTATTAGTTCAACTACAACACATTATTAAGAATTTCAAGTAATAAACAATCTTGTATCTGAAAATACCTCGAGACTTTATTGATCACTGAAAAATGGATTACAAGAATCTGTTTGAAACTTGAAAATTACATCAGAAAAATATCCTAAAAGTTTTATTCCTTGATAATCAATAAAAAGACTACAACCAATGTCAACTAAAAGAGCCACTGAAATTAAATTTCTCCTCAATGAGGGAATAAAATAGACATCACTTAGAACTAAAAATTTTTCTGCTCCTAAATCAATCCTTAAGCATCCTATGGCCTTGACTGAAACTCTTTGGCCGTTTCCAACACAGACTCGCTGCTCACTTGTCCTGGGAGCCCTCCTCTTTGTTAAACCCTGTAATGAAGTAGTAATATGGATTGGTGAACCAGAGTCGAGCCAATAAGTATGTGGACTAATATTTAAAAAATTGACCTCTAAGGAAAAAACTGAATTAGGAAAACTCTCACCTTTCTTAATCATCCAGGCTTTAAATCCTAGACATTCCTTCTTAACATGTCCCATCTTCTTACAAAAGAAACATTTAAGCTTAAGGGACTTGTCACCCTTGGATTCTGCAGGTTTGCCAGATGCCTTAAAGCTGGTGGTTTGCTTAACCTTGTTCTTATTCTTCTTCTTCCATTTTGGCTTTTCCACCAAATTTACTGCAGTGGTTGGAACAGCCTCTTTTCGGATCCTGTTCTCTTCGTCTACACAGACAGAGATCAGCTTATTTATTGTCCATTTAACTTCAAGAGCATTATATGTAGTCCTCAGATTGCTGAATGAGGCTGGGAGGGAATATAGGGCTTCATGCACCAATTGTGCATCCGAAACTCCCATCCTCAAATCTCTAAGCTTGCCATTCAGGAGAACCTTATGCATTATGTGTTCTCGTACGCTACCAGCTCCATCATACTTAAGCTCATGAAACTCCATACTAAGCCTAGCTCCTTCAGCTTTTTCACTTTCCTCAAACTTTTCTACAATTGCAGCCATATAGTCTACTGCATCCTCAGGTTCTTCAATTGATCCTCTAACAACCTCAGACATAGTCCTCCTAAGAACATTTTTAGCCATTCTATTGGTCCTATGCCATTCATAATAGTGCCAAGAGTCATCCTCTGAGCTATCTTCAGTCAAATTCTTCTGAGGTTTATCATTCAGCATGCAATAGTCAATATTCTGGTGCATCCCCATGTAGAACTCCACATCATCTCTCCACTTCCTGTAGTTGTTGCCATTCAGCTCCACAACCTCTCCAATAGAAGCCATATTGCCTAATCGAGAAAGGAGAGAATCTGTTCTAGAATTTTTCTTATATGTTGTTTTCAAGTATTTTAAGTTTTCACAGAATACAAGTAAAAAACCAAAAATACAGTCAAGAACTAATTCATACACTCATAATGTCATACTGCATATATATGTATATAAATCCCATATCAAAGAAAACCAATGTCTTTGTGACATATAATTTTCATAAATCCTATATTGATATACTGCAGTCTGCAAAACAATTATTTGGTGAAAACAATCTCAGTCTTAGGACTTAGAAAAGTTTCAAAAAATCCTCATAGTTCCTGCAACATACATATATCACTGCACACACCACAAAATTATACTTGAAATACTCCTTTTGAAGCCACAATAAGCACAACTTTATAATGCTGCACAAGTTTAGTGTTTTCTTTAGGATTCTTAAATCTGTGTCTTAAGGTTTAGGTACACTTTGTGTATAACATGAACCAACAGCAATTAATCAAACACTCGAGATACTGTGAACATGCTTTTGAATTTTAAGTCAACAAAATTGGGAGTTTTAAATCATCAAGTATCAATAGCATATCTGCAATCACAATATCACAGCAGAAAATAAAGTCTATCCATCCTCCTTCACCTAACACACGTCAATCCACAAACAATACATGCATCGGAATATATCTATTATGCTCGCACTTCTCCATATGAACATTCCCATAATGCAGAATTGTAATTGACAAGATTAGATTCTAGAGAACTTACCTTTGCCTCTGCTACAGCAACCAACAGCACCAATTTAAAAGCATGTAATTGAACTTAATGCTTTTAGGTGTGTTAATTAAGTTTTGGTTTTAAGAAAATAAATTTCCAGAAAAACCTGTTCTTGAGGAAACTGAAAAATTTGCGATTTATGATTTTGTAAAAAACACTGAAGCTCTGATACCACTGTGAGATGATTTACAGAATCCAATTTAATCATCTAGACTTAAGTTTTGGATCTTATTACAAGGTCATAAACACACAAAATTATTTAACCAAGAACAGCATGAAGAGCTGCAGATGCATACCTTCATTGCTTCTCCATGTAGCCTTAATCCCATTACTGCTAGAAGCCACCATAATTCTCTTCTTTCTGTTAAGTCTGCTACTGCTGATTTTCTGGAATGGAAGAGCAATGTCTTCTGTGTTTCTGAACCAAACAGCAAGCACAATGGGAATGCTCCTTGATGCTTAATGGTGTAGAACACAGGGACATGGCCTCCTGTATATATAATGATCACAGCCGGATTTAATCCCATAACCAAATCCTTTATGAACTCAATGTTAACAACTGTAAAGGCCTAATCCTATCACAATACTAACTCTCTTGCATTACAGGTTTAATGCAATCAACCTTTAAGAAATCCAACTGATATACAACTCGAATTTCTTATACATAAATGAGTTTAAGTCTAATACCTCTTGTAGTTCAATTAACATGAAACACTGATTTGATCTTTATGTCTGAGAATGTGTTTGTGTCCATATCAGTTCCAACAGTTCTCACCTGAACAAGACACGTAATGACTTCTCTAAGTCGATCCTGCAGGTCTTCTAGAGAGCCCACTCGGCCCTTCTTTTAATTTTCTTCTGGTAATCCACTATTTGTGATTTTGGAAAGCTCTGTATGACCTGGTGCATATCGAACGACGTCAGTGAAATTGGTATGGCCGGTAACACTACTACTGGCTCAAAGGTGGATGTCGAAATTACCCTCTCAAAGGTCGTTCGTGAGTGAATTGGTGTAGCTGTAGCAGAGGATGAAAGTGATGCTGAAGATGGGGATCTTGGGGATGACATATTGATAGATGAGAGAGAGACAGAGAGAGAGTATTAATGGTGCCATATTTTCTAGCTAATTTACACATACATGTCTGTCACAGCTCGGTATATGCACAACAATATATATTCTTCTTTGCGTGTCACCTTTATTTAGGCCTGGCAAAACACCGTGTCGTGTCGTGTTCGTGTCAGATTAAATTTGGTTCTTGTATTTATCGTGTCTCACAATAAAAAACCGTTAAGCTATCGTAAGCATGATGATAAAACCAAAACCAAACCATAAATTATCGTGTTAATCGTTAAAACTCATTAAGAAAAATAATTATAATACTTGAATATTATTTTTTCTTTTTTTAAATTTTTTATAACAACACAAATAGATATTAATTGTTCTAGGATATTTGATATATGTGTGTGTCTTGGTCCATGCCTTGTATATGGGCTTAGCCCAATGGGCCTTATGCATGTGCCCTAGTTGTAATAGGTTTACATTATAGACTTATCCCAATCCATGAAGGATTTGTCCATTGTACTTAGAGTGAGTCTCTATATAAAGAGCTCCTCCCTATTCATAATAAGATTGATTCCATTCATTCCCTCAATATTATTCTACAACACGTTATCAGCACGTAGCTCTAAACCCTAAAAAGAGCAAGTAGGCCACCGAAAAAAAAACCCCAAAACCCAAATTTTTTTTTTTCGGCAGCCCCTGCCTGCGCACTGCCGCGAGCACCGACGTGCACCCTCCTGTGCACCACCGCGCACCTACCGGACACCAGCGCGCACCACGCGCACCATTGCTGCGCACCTCCTGGGCACCACTGCGCACCTCATGTGCACCGCTGCGCACACCACCGTGCACCACCTGGGCACCGCTGCGCACCCCCCTGGGCACCGCGCGAACCCCCTGTGCACCTCCTGTGCACCTGCGCACCAAGAAACCCTAAAATCTGCCTCAGGTTTCAAACGCCAATATCGACAGAATAATTTCCGAATTGGCTTTCGTCACCAACAGAGAAGTTGAAGATATGGCTCATACGCTTCCAACGACACCGGCCGAACTCCAAGAACCGGCCGGAAAGTCACCGAACCGGCCGCCGGAATCCCCAGACCAGCCAAACTGTTCAAGCAACCGATTCAAGCACTTCCCGATGTCCGATTCCCGTGAAATTTGGACAGAAGATGCGCAAGGATGTCAGGATTGTTCAGTCGAAAGGGCAGCTCCAGAAGCGGAGTCAAAGTTGGTGAACTGGCCCTCACAATCATTGCAACGCGCATAGGAATCACTTTTCCTTGAGAAAAACGGGTTGTATTCCTAGTTTTTCCCTAAATCTTTCATATGGTTAATGTTTTCAATGTATTTGCTACTGTTTTTATGGCAAGTTTAACTAACCATATGTTTTTCATGTGTTTCGTGTTCTCCCCGCGCGACAATTCACGATGGAATTGCGCGAACGCGTATGAACTTGAGCATGGAAGCTTGGAGCAGCTTATATAAATTCAGTCTATTTGGCAGACTAGCAAGTAAGCTTTACTTTTGAGTAATTTCAAAGTTCAATAACCTCGGGGAGGATAAAATCTGTTCCTCCCTTCTCTATCTCCATTCTATGCTTGGGACGTTTGTCTTTGCAGGTTATTATGAAAATCCTAAAACATGTGCATTTGACTACCGGCACCACTATCCCACATGCTGCTCGATGTGCGCTGCTGCCGAGCATTGTGCTCTGGCGCGTGCACAGCTACTGAGCGCTGTGCCCTGACACACGTGCGCTGCTGCCGAGTGAAGTGCTCTGGCGCGCGCACCTACTGACCGTTGTGCTGTCGCGTGCACCTACTGACTGTTGTGCTGCCGCGTGCACCTACTGAGCGCTGCTGCCAGGGCTTGCTCCTGTGCACGCGTGCGCTGCTGTCAGGCACCGTATGTGCACCTGCCCCTGTGCGCGTGCACGGTGCTGCCAGGGCTTGCCCCTGTGCACGTGTGCACTGCTACCAGGCACTGTATGTGCACCTGCCTACGCGCTGCCGCGCGCTACTGCCGGGCACTGAATGTGCACACGTGCGCTGCTGCCAGGCACTATATGTGCACATGAGTACCAGCTGACGAAGCCTTGCACACTAATTGCTATGCACTGTCGAGCGCTGACTGCCGATTGCTACCGAGCGCTGCCTAGGGCAGCTGCCGAGCACTGTCGAGCACTAGTTGCCGAGTGACAAGCACTAGTTGCCGTGCACCATGCACCGAAGATGTTTTTAGGTTCACGTTGTGAGGTATCCAACGTTGGTTTGTGTTATGCTATTAAAGAGAGTTCGGAATTAGAGAATCATCTCATTCATTAAACCCGCGTTGTGTTTGATCAACGTTAGCACATTTCTCCGGGTAAAAGTCCTGTTGAGAATATGGTAGGAGAATCAGCTATTGGTGTAGGATGCCCAGCGTTTAGCTGCAGAGCACCACCGCCACGCTGCAGAGCACAGGCTGCCTAGCTGCCAGCTGTAGTGCATCTAGTGCCTAGCTATAGAGGACCAGTGCTGCATCGCTGCCGAGTGCTAGTTTCCAACCACTGAGCACCCAGCTGCCGAGCATCACATAGATTTTGCTCGAGATTTAGCCACTGCTTCCTACGCTGCACCTCCAACCTATAAAGCGAGATGACCACTCTCGAGTCTCCATAGTTTGGTTTTGTATGCATGAGCGAGGAAATTTGCCGCTCACTTACATATTGACCCTTGAATGCCGCTCTAAGTCTCGAATGGAGATTAGAAGCTGAGCAACACTGTTTTATGCTAAAGGCATGCAGCTATTGAGCTCTGCCTAGGAGCTACTGAGCGCTACACAAGCTGCTGGCATGGTTGCCGAGCTGTCGTGCACGCTGCCGAGCCCATGTGCACCTGGCTGCCAGTTGTCGATAGTCACGCGCCTGTTGCCGCCCAACGTGTCTGTTGCTAACACTGTATGCTACCTATTGCCCCTTGATTGTTTTTGCCAATATTGTGTGTCAGTTGCCGCCCCTGTGTGTCAATTGCTTCATGTTGTGTGAGGAATGCCACCACTTATATGTCACATGTCGATTAGTTATGTGTTTGTTGCTTTGTGCTCTACACATGAACTATCGTGCACTGTGCATTAGGTGTTGAGCACTAAGCACCATATGTTATGATTGAACACAAGGAACCGTGCACTGATCACCAATGGTTGTGCACTTACATCACGGACAAGCACTAAGTGAGCTACATAGCACAGAACACTCGAGGACGTGCATAGGACACCGACTGCCGAGCACTGAGCACCAGGGCCAAGCTCTGTGCATCTCATGCTCTACACTTGAGATAAGCTGCCGAGCTCCCCCCCACTGCCCCATACCGTGCGCCATGGGCGCCAGCGGTTGTGCAGCCACCGAATGTTGTCGAGTGCTCGGTGCACCGGCATATGTGTGGCTCCTCATGCACTACCAAATGTTGTCAAGTGCTTAATGCAATGACATATGTGTAGGTGCAATGCGCTGCCAAATGTTGCCAAGTGCCTAGTGCATTGGCATACGTGCAAGCTGCAAATGCGGGCAACCAAAAACAAAAACAGTGAATCTGCCACTTTCTGAACAGCAACTTCCAAAGAGCTTTCTGAGCAGCTCTAGATGAACTAGGACGCAAACCATATATCACTGGAAAGCTACATTTGTCTAGTTTCCAATGGTTTTTCGGTTTGTTCATATCCAGTATAACGAAGAAGTTATGACTATTTGAGTGAGCAAAGGTCAGGCTGCCAGGAATTCTGCAATGCACAAGGTTGCCTTCGATTGTTGCCTTCGGTGTTTATGTCTCTTTCTCACGTATCTACCTTGTTCGATAGGTATATTATGTGATGAAATTGAGTGCCTTGCAGATGGTGGGACTACCCACACAATCCTGAGCAAAAGAATGAATGCATACAAATAAACGTACAAAAGGGCGTACGAAACATCAAATGGATGCCTCTGACATTTGACGTCATGAAGGGCTCTTTGATTTTCTCCAAACGAAATGAGACCTCGATGAAATCGTTGGTTCGATAAGTGTATTCACACTATGACATGATCATGCACAGCCTTATAAAGGTGTGTCGATGTTCGTGGTTTAGTCTTCACCTAACAGCAGATTTTCCATCATCGGATGACGTGGTTAACCTTGGCAAAGATTACCTACTCCCTTGATTTTGGATCCCCCTATGTTGCTGTTACCAAATGCCATCCTTCATGGACGTTGAAGACTTGTAATGCCATATGTACGCTTTACTTTTGGGTCGAGGATAACTCCTGCGATGCCATTTTAAAGTTGAAAGCTTAATCATACCTAAATCTGCGACCACAGTAAGTTGAAACTACTGTATCGTAACTTCGTCAGAGTTTTCTGAACGGCTCCGGATGAACTAGATGCCGAATTTTATATCATTGGAAAGCTACGTGAGTCTAGTTTCCAGTGGTTTAAGCGGCTCATTCATACCTATCCCGACGAAAGAGTTATGTCAGTTTAAGTGTGTATAGTTCATAGCAGACTGTATCCTACTGTCCTTTAACTTCGTCAGAGCCCCCAGATCAACTCCGGATGAACTAGAACGCGCACTTTATATAATTGGAAAGTTATGTGAATCTAGTTTCCAATGGTTCAAGCGGTTCATTCATATCCATCCAGAAGAAAGAGTTATGGCTGTTTTAGTGAGTATAGGTCATACTGCACGAAAACTGCATACTCTTCGCAGATTGTGAATCCTTTTTGTGACTAAGTTTGATTGGATCTTCACTATCATTTTATGATATGGTTGAATCAATTCTTGATGCCTTTGGCTCGATGATCCAAGTCACAAATGCCCTCCTTATTGTGAGAGAGGCAATCGAACATTGAAGTGTGTTATGAACATACACACCAACGATTACCATGATGAGAATGATTAAGACTTTTGTGTATACTTCTCATGACTGCCGATTAAGAGCATCATGGAGATGAGCATGAGTCCTAAGGTGTCGCCAATAAGTATATTTGGGACAATTGACTCAGACAAGCTATGACATTTGGTCATACCGGGTGAGATATGCGAGCCAGAATTGTTTGATATTCTTGGGCATCCATTCCCCCGATAACAACGAACTACACCATGATTGTATGTTGTGTTTGTGCGCCGACATGATGTCCTCGGCAGTCGCACAGTACTCATGTTTTCGTTGTGTAAAGCTTGATCTTTAGCTAAGTAAGGTGAAAGATCCTCTTATGCTATGCCACAAATGATGTCATCCTTATTGAAAATCCAAAGAGGGATTTTGTAGACCGATGCAACCAACGTATGGATACCGTATACGCTTTTATGGTGTTGGTTGAAGGGCTAACACACTGGTCATGTGTTGCACCATCGTCTACCACATGTTGCTTATGTATCTATGGGCTCACTACCCATCCCTGAAGAGGGACATGCAGACATGTATTAATTCGTCCACGACTTACCATCATTACATTGATGCACGACAGCTCATAATTGTGTGCTAGGATTGACACATAGTTGTAATCCTTGAACTCGGCGGGATAGTAACGGATCTCCATGCCTTGAGTTCCACAATGTGCCAAATTGGACTGCCACAGTGCCCAATGATGATGTGTCGCATGAGATGAATATGTTCTAAGGATAGATAGGAGTCATTTTATTGCTCTCCACCTTAAGCTCCTTGACAGACGATCTCCTTAGCCGCTACACAGCGGATTGTCACTTTGAGACTGTATTCCCGCCGTTAGGGGGAGATACGAACACCAGGGTTCAAGTGGGAACGACGTGAATGTCGTGGTTGGTTACCACTAAGTCTCAACATGATCTCCATAGAACTATAGTGACGAGATCAATGCTGCATATATCTGTAAGGAATGATGTCCTACCAAGAGGACATGGCTCGACCGAATTGAGGTGGTCTTGATGCCATGGCTCGGCCATATTGAGATGGTCTTGACGCCGTCACCTTGTGTGGTGATGTGAGGGCGCCATAATGTGGCAACATGGTGTCCTAGGCCTTGTGGCTCCCTGAAGGTTAGGTTGAGGCCCTTGGGTTTGATATACACTCGCACTGAGAGAGAAAGAGAGTTTGGCACTACTGGTCCATTGATCAATGATACTCACTCCGTCTCATGTTAGTCTGAATTGTGACTATCGTTGGGGGACGCCTCAACGTCAAAATCCAATTCATAGAAAGAGATCTCTACAATGACTACACTAGTGTACATGAGGACGTGGGATGATGAGTTTATCGAACCACACGTTTGTTGATATGTCAACAAAGTGTATTGACCTAAAATGGGAAGATGCGACCCGGACAAAGGGATAGGTCCTTGGGCAGGTGTTGCCGACACTGCAAGTGTAAACCCTATCAAGTAAACCTTTGTGAGTTAGCGTAGTGAGAACAAGAGTCTCAGACTCCCTTATGGCGCAAGGTTTCTCACAAACACGCACTGGCATCGACTACGATGAGATGTACTCTCGTAATGGATGTTATTGCACTCCACTACCTTGTCAGTTTGGTAGTTCCCCAATAACTGTACATGCAGCCCTATGAATATGATCATAGTAACGTCTCTATGGGATCAGAGATATGCATGAAGATCTTAAATAGACTTCATAAGCCAAATCAAGTGGAGCTTGCGTTGGCCAAGTGTTTTGGACGCATAGTACATGACTCCTTGATTTCGGATGGGATATGATGAATAATGCCATTGCGTATTGATTCCGGATGATCGCAGTATATGTTGGATATCCGATGTTGGAATGAAAAGTATCTTGGGAAAGACACAATCTCGTATTGAAGTCGATCGATTGTGTATTGAAGATGTATTTCCATCAATCGGCTTAGGTCCTCTGAAGAAGAGTGGAACCTTCATATGCTCCCATGATTAGTCAATGTCTTTACTCCAAGAGAGAGTGATCCGTTTAATCAAAAGAAAGACTTGACCTCACCTTCATTCGTTATAAAGCTAAGTAGCTTTGCGCCCACGCAAATGCCAATGATATGGCAAAGGACATCACTTGAATACTCTAAGAGTATCTGGCATATTCAATCCCTATGGCATGAGAGAAAGGTTATTGCCTATGCCATCGCTAGCCATGCATGAATCGAGATGCATCGGAAGCGGAATCATGATCTAGGCACCGGTTGGTTTAGTGGCCGAGTTGCCGGACATATGGCGCGCTGCATGTGCGCGCTGCCTGAACGCTGCCTGTGCACTGTCTGTGCACACGTGCACTGCTGCCAGACACTATACGTGCACCTGTGCACCTGCTGGCAAGCGCTGTGCACCAGCTGCCGAGCACTGTGCACCAGCTGCCGAGCACTGTGCACCCAGCTTCTGAGCGCTGTGCACGCCAGCTGCCGAGCGCTGTGCATACAGCTGCTAGGCACCGTGCACATAGCTGCTGGCACTGAGTAATGCCACATTTGAGACATGTTGAAAGAGCATACATATGCCAAGTTGTCAAAACAGCTCCGTGGTCACTAAGGATCCGGAAGCGCCCTATGAATGATCTTGAGATCAGGGGGAGATGCAGATTTGAAAGAAAGTCTACCATATACATGTCATGGTCAAATGTGAAGGGTGTGGTTGTTTGTGTCAACCATGTTGCACTCTTTTTCCCTTAGTCACAGCTTTTTGTCCCACTGGGTTTTTGCCTGACAAGGTTTTTAACGAGGTAACATTGCATACACCGCTAAGACCATTGATCCCCATTTGTGGTTGATCATGACAGACTTGTTTAAGTCTTGACTCACATCCACTCTTGAGAAGCATGCTGGAATGCACCATTCATCAGGAAAATCCGATTGAAGTACACATCAGGGGGAGCATCACATGGCGAGTTCTCAATGGAGTAGTTGGTGCGTTGTACTCTTTTTCCTTCGACCAAGGTTTAGTTTTCCCACAGGGTTTTTGTTACTTGGCAAGGTTTTGATGAGGCAACACCGTAAGCACCATTCCGGCATGAAGACACGCGACACAAGGGGGAGTGTTCTAGGATATTTGATATATATGTGTGTCTTGGTCCATGCCTTGTATATGGGCTTAGCCCAATGGGCCTTATGCATGTGCCCTAGTTGTAATAGGTTTACATTATAGACTTATCCCAATTCATGAAGGATTTGTCCATTGTACTTAGAGTGAGTCTCTATATAAAGAGCTCCTCCCTATTCATAATAAAATTGATTCCATTCATTCCCTCAATATTATTCTACAACATTAATACATATGTTGCAAAACTAGTCTTTTTTCTTCCATATGTTGAGTGAGTATAATAAACAAAATAGTTGCCTATGGTTTCTTATATAAAGTAGACAAGAAAATAGAAAATTATAAAAAGACCCCTATGTTAATGGGTTTTATCGTATTATCGGTTTAACCCTAAACCAAACCATTATAAATCGAGTTCTTATCGTGGTGACCCTATATGAAACCAAACCTATAAACCTCAAAACAAATCCTTATAATTTCGTTCGTTTTCGTGTCGTGTTATCATGTCTTGTGCAATTCTGTCAGGCCTACCCTTACTGTTTTTGTTTCTGGCCTTCGACCCTAGAACTTGTATTTACTATAAGTCAGTGGCAGAGTTAGAAATTAAATTTTAGGAGACTGAGATAAAGTTAACACACAATAATGAAAAAAAATTGTAGCACAATCTATATAATATAAAAGTGATCATGTGAGAATTAGATAAACTTCAAGGTCTGGACCTTCATGCTAAAGGGTAGCTCCTCCCCTCTATCAGTAGGTGAGTGCACATATAAAGGCATCACATATCCTCTTCCACGAGTTCTGTAATATCTCACAATCCACCAGTTTAGCACAAACTCCCGTTTAGGGACAGGGTCTGTTAATTACTTTGTTGTCAAGTCATAGTCTAGCTAGCTCATATAGCATGATATTTTCCCCTTTGAGCTCCGTCGTCAGGGTTTTATTCAAAGATTCACATCGCAAGATGCTTCTTATTGTGTGGAGATGAGTCTAGGGGCAAGAGTGGACCGCGGTTTGTCTTTGTGTGCTATTTCCATTTGCCTTGCACACTAAGTCTCATCCTTTTTCTGTACAAGTAAAATTAGAATAGTTCGGAGAAAATAAGAACTAATAGGAAGTAAGAAAAATTTAATTTAATCAAATAAATACCCCTTATGTTCTCGCAATATCACAAGGTATGAACCCTTTCAATTCCTAGGATTGGATGCGGCAAAGGTTCCCTTGAATCTCTTGGAAAAGCTCACGGCAAGATGCCCTAGTCTCTTCAAGGGAAGTGCACGGCAAGCTATCCCTTCCTTTAGGAATCGATACACAGTTCCAGTCCTGATGCCATTAGGATTCTTAATTGTCAACCAACTTCTCCTTTTGCGCCATTTTGCTCTTTTTCTTCATTTATGACCTTGAAGTATCTAAAATGATCACTATATTAGAATTGATAATGTTAAGAGAATAACAAATTCCTACACACTGAATGGGATATCATATCAAAAACATCACACTGTGTGCTCCTACCAAATTCCATCACACTTAAACGCTGATAGCCCCTTAGAAAATAACAAAGAAAAAACAACACAACCATAACTTACAAAAATGCCAAAAATAGTAAATAACTCACACACCCTATAAATGTCAATGAAGTTTGAAATCATGACCTCAAAGTTGTTAGTTAAACACAATCAATAAAGTCACGGCTCATCGACAAAAATGTCACCATATGACCCTACTGCTCACTACATTTTGTCTTAGAAATTCCTACTTTAATGATGTAGAACAAAGGGGGTCACTTTTCGACGAAAATAAAGATTGAAGAACCGTTTGATCGTGACAAATTATTTCCGGACATCCAAGTTCGTTGGGCTTCCAAAAGACTGTTTTAATTATTTTCGAGTTTAATTTTTTATTAGTTTGTTTGGTTTTATTTTAATTAGTTTGTTTTGGACTTTATTTTATTTGAATCCATAGGCTTTTAGGTTTTGTTGTTAGTAACCCTAGGGTTCTTTTCTTCTATATAAGGAGCATATATCAGTTGTATTTGTTAACCTTGATTTTATAAAAAAAAAAGCTCTTTGAGTTTATCTCAACTTTTCTGGTGAATTTCAGTTCTTCTCGTGGATTCGAGATCAAAATCGATTAGTGAATTCCAATCAATCTATCCCTTTTATATTCTGCTGCATCATTTAATGACATTAAGATTATTAATGAAATCGTTGAACAAAAATAGTGAAATAATGTACCCAACATAATTTAGTTCTATCTCATTGAGGGAGATAGAACTTTTTATTATGTTAAGTTCGAACCTTCCCAGATAAAATATCTATTAATTACAACCTCTTTATTTAAAGAGGAAAACCCTTTAATTATGGTTGAGATACCAATTGCAGGGGTGTGTGTGTTTGTTTTTGTGGTTGCATCCCTATTTAAATCTAGACTGCCTACATACCCTGTGAAGGGATCAAACCGATGTAGTTCGAACATTTGATTTTTTTGGTGATTTGAGAATTTGACTGAAGTCATTTGGACTGGTCAATTTTGAATGGTGGTCAGGGAATCTTTTGGAAATGATGAATTTGACTAGTGGAGTCAGAGATTCTGTTTGAAATGTTGAATTTGACTGGTAGAGTCAGGGTTTTCTGTTTGGAATGGTGAATTTGACTGGTGGAGTCAAGGATTCTGTTTGGAATGTTGAATTTGACTGGTGGAGTCAGAGATTCTGTTTTGAATGGTGAATTTGACTGATGGAGTCAGGGATTCGATTTTGTGTTTAAGAAATTGGCTTGAAATGAACCAGAATTTGGTTTTAGACATGGTTGTATCTAGATTTAAATCCAAACTACCTACATACCTCGTGTGGAGATCAAACCATTGTAGCTCGTAAAAATTGGGATTTAGAATTTTTTAGTTTTGTACCAAGTGAAACATTTCTTTTCTTGTACGTGTACTTAGGTTTGGACACCCGCAACAAGAAGTTTGTTGTTGTTTTAGACACCCGATTTATTTCCGAGGGCCCAAAGTGATATGAAGCCCAACTGATTTCTTTTTATTTTTCTTTTCTCCGTTTACTCTTCTCTTCTCCTCTTCCTTTCATTTCTTTGTCTGTCTTGTTCTTCTGCTGCCATGGCGATCGAAGCCCAGAAGAAGACTTGAAGGCCGAACTCAATGAGAGAATGATTTTGGTGTGTCGATCGGCTCAGAGATGGAATTGCATTTGAGTTCTCGCTGGGATAGATCGAAACCTACGATTTGGGATATCTGCACAAATCGGGTGAGGATAGCAATCTTTATTCCACTCCTTGATTTGATTAGTGCACGACAACAATCGAAAGCTTCTATTTAATTTCTCTATTGAAAACAGTGAGATTGCACTTGATAATTGAGTGGTAAGTTTTTGGCTTGATTGAAGCTACCAATTTGTTGATGGGGATCCTGGTGTTGAAGCTATTTTCGAATAACTGATAGCAAATTCAGATATCCGTATTTTAAGCTCCTGGAGATGATCATTTTTGTCATTTGATGGCCATCTAAAGCAAAAGCTAGTATACGTGTCTTGTACGCATGCTCTAAATGCGCCAGGTGAAGTAAACTTGCACACTCCTTTTTTCATCTTGCTCCATTATTGGTTTGGTAAAATTCCGGTGGCACACTAGTTGCAGACGTTTTCGACCATAGCTTGTTGCTTTGCCGGTTGATAAGTCTAAACGTCTTTAACTTCCATAAGAGGCACGATCAATGTTGCGGTTACTGTGGCTTGTATTACACAAGAGGCAGGAGCTTGGCACCATGGTATTTGCTGTGAGCACATCGATGACAGCCTGCTGAGGTACCAAACTTCTTTTGCTTGCCATTAACTTAAGCTACTCCTTTGTTACATGACTGTGCCATCGTCTTTGATGCAGGTTGAAGTCAAAGCGACTTTGAGCGTGGACTTGAGGTGTTACAGACCCCAATTACTAGAAACTGGAACTTCGACGTTTCCGTAAATTGTTCCTTTCTTCTTCAGCTGCAGCAAAGTGTGTGCACGCATTGGCATTTGTTGTGTGGCATCGCCGGTGGCATCTTCGTCTTCCTTGCGGGCTTTTGATTGTTGTAGATGACTTGAGTCATTTTGATGCATGATTATGACGCCCTTGCTGCAGGGAAGATCCATTGGTGAGTGTTGTTTGGATGTCTTCCTTCTTCTCCCTTCGTGTGGCTTATTATGCAAATGCAAGTGATGCAAGGCCATGCTTCGTCGCAATGTGGGAAGGCACCGAGAGGTTGTCGGCTTCTTTTGGTGGTAATCCAGAGGCGATGGAATGGTTCTCAGAGATTTGAATGACGTCGAGGGGTTGTTTGAGCAACTGAGAGTTGGAAGTGGTCATTGAAGCCTTGATGGAGGTAGTTGTTGTGCCGTGAGTCTTCTTGGAAGGCCTGATCAGCTTGACACTTGAGGCTTTTGGTCTTGAGACTTCTGGTGTTGGCTTTTAAAGCTTGATGATGTCACAGAAACATAGAGATACTGCAAACAAAACAAAGAAGGTTGAACAAAGAGAGCTCCACTGTTGTAACGGACGGAAGAAAGAACACAGATTTACGTGGTTCACTAACGATATGTTAGCTACGTCCACGACCAGATGAGAACAGTTTTATTATCTTGAGGAAACACAACCACCGAGTACTCCAAGAGTACTGAATACAGAGTGCGGAGCATACAGAGTGCGGAGCATACAGAGTGCTTAATACAATTAGGTTTAGGTCGTTTATATACTAAACCCTAAACCCTATATACTAAACCCAATAGGAAACCATAGCCCAGTATAACAGGGACTCTAAACCCTATATACTAAACCCAATAGGAAACCCTAACCCAGCATAACAGGGACTCTAAACCCTATATACTAGATCCAATAGGAAACCATAACCCAGCATAACAGGGACTCGTGGGCCTTGGGGGCGTTGCCCTTCGATGACACTGGTTGAACAATCTTGCTCGCGTGACTGTTGTTCGCGAGACTCTCGTTCGCGCGACTGTCGCTCGCGGGAATAATTCCGCTCGCGCCCCCGAACCCCCAATCCAGGGCGCGTTGCCCCTGGACCCCAAATCGCTGACCGGACAGCGAGATCCCAGAATAGCTGGTACCTCCAGATGGCTGATTCAAGGCATACATTAACAAATCTCCACCTTGACTTGAATCCTCCCCGAATGGCTGGTTCCTCCAGATGGCTGATTCAAGGCATATATTAACAAATCTCCACCTTGACTTGAATCCTCCCCGAATGGCTGGTTCCTCTCACAGATAACAGATGTACCAGATGCATCACCCCGAATAGCTGGTACCCCCAGATGGATGGTTCAAGGCATATATTAACAAATCTCCACCTTGACTTGAATCCTCTACAGATAACAGATGTACCAGCTAACAGATGTACAAATAACTTCTCTACCAGATAACAGATATACCAGATGTACTCCTCTGCCTCAGATGTTACACGGATGTACCAGATGCACCACAATAGTGCCAGATGTACCAGATGGCTCCTCAGCCTCAGATGTAACACGGATGTACCAGATGCACAACAATAGTGCCAGATGTACCAGATGGCTCCTCTGCCTCAGATGTACTAACAGATGTACCAGATGCACCACAACAGTGCCAGATGTACCAGATAGCTCCTCTACCTCAGATGTACTAACAGATGTACCAGATGCACTCCAATAGTGCCAGATGA
Organism: Comarum palustre; assembly: GCA_951800085.1. Lineage (NCBI taxonomy): Eukaryota > Viridiplantae > Streptophyta > Magnoliopsida > Rosales > Rosaceae > Comarum > Comarum palustre. The sequence goes on along the minus strand of OX637584.1, from coordinate 23,076,292 downwards.
CTCCTTTGTCTCACAGATGTACCAGATGCACCACAACAGTGCCAGATGTACCAGATGCACCACAACAGTGCCAGATGTACCAGATGACTCCTCACAGATGTACCAGATGCACCACAACCGTGCCAGATGTACCAGATGCACCACAACAGTGCCAGATGTACCAGATGACTCCTTTGCCTCACAGATGTTCATAACAGATGTACCAGATGCACCACAACAGTGCCAGATGTACCAGATGCACCACAACAGTGCCAGATGAACCAGATGACCACTCTGCCTCAGATGTACCAGATGTACCAGATGCACCACAATAGTGCCAGATGTACCAGATGCACCATAACAGTGCCAGATGTACCAGATGACTCCTTTGCCTCACAGATGTTCATAACAGATGTACCAGATGCACCACAACAGTGCCATATGTACCAGATGCACCACAACAGTGCCAGATGAACCAGATGACCACTCTGCCTCAGATGTACCAGATGTACCAGATGCACCGCAATAGTGCCAGATGTACCAGATGCACCACAACAGTGCCAGATGAACCAGATGACCACTCTGCCTCAGATGTACCAGATGTACCAGATGCACCACAATAGTGCCAGATGTACTAGATGCACCATAACAGTGCCAGATGTACCAGATGCACCATAACAGTGCCAGATGTACCAGATGCACCGCAATAGTGCCAGATGTACCAGATGGCTCCTCAGCCTCAGATGTTGCCCCCAAAAGGGCAACTAACAGCTTGCATCTGCAACCAAGGCCAAATCCTCTTCAGAATTGATGTCATCTTCTGCTACAACAGCAGTACCTGATGCTTTCTCATGCTGCTCTTTCTTCTTTGGACATTCGTTTTTCCAATGTCCCTTTTCTTTACAGTAGTTACAGACATCATTAAATTTGGAACTCTTTGAAACTTGTTTCTTGAATTTCTTCTCACCCAAGCTTCCCTGTCCCATCCTTCCGCTGGCTACCAACCCAGCAGCCTGACTGTCTGAACTTGTACCGGTGGCCTTATGACGCATCTCTCTAGTATGAAGAGATGATCTAACCTCCTCCAGAGTCACTGTATCTCTCCCACCAATAAAAGAATCCACAAAATTCTCATACGACAAAGGTAGAGATACCAGCAGAATTAGAGCAGCATCTTCATCATCAACTTTGACATCAATATTACGCAACTCTAATAGAATTGTGTTTAACCGATCTAAGTGGTCTCTTAGAGTCATGCCAGATTCCATTCGCAGACTGAACAGACGTCGCTTTAGAAGCAACTTGTTGGTTAAAGACTTCGTCATGTATAGACTCTCAAGCTTCAACCACAGACCAGCCGCAGTTTCCTCCTCTGCGACCTCGGTGATTATGTCATCTGCAAGACACAACAAAATTGTCGAGTGTGCCTTCTCCTCCAGACTGGCCATCTCAGCGATTTCTGGATCCCCCGGCTTCTTTACCAGCGGCGCCCACATCCCTTGTTGTTTTAACAAGGCTCGCATCTTGATCTGCCATAAACTGAAACTGTTTCTCCCCGTGAATTTATCGATCTTCACGGTTAACCCAGACATCTTTCTTCCTAGAGTTTGAACCCCTCCTGGGCTCTGATACCAGTTTGTTGTAACGGACGGAAGAAAGAACACAGATTTACGTGGTTCACTAACGATATGTTAGCTACGTCCACGACCAGATGAGAACAGTTTTATTATCTTGAGGAAACACAACCACCGAGTACTCCAAGAGTACTGAATACAGAGTGCGGAGCATACAGAGTGCGGAGCATACAGAGTGCGGAGCATACAGAGTGCTTAATACAATTAGGTTTAGGTCGTTTATATACTAAACCCTAAACCCTATATACTAAACCCAATAGGAAACCATAGCCCAGTATAACAGGGACTCTAAACCCTATATACTAAACCCAATAGGAAACCCTAACCCAGCATAACAGGGACTCTAAACCCTATATACTAGATCCAATAGGAAACCATAACCCAGCATAACAGGGACTCGTGGGCCTTGGGGGCGTTGCCCTTCGATGACACTGGTTGAACAATCTTGCTCGCGTGACTGTTGTTCGCGAGACTCTCGTTCGCGCGACTGTCGCTCGCGGGGCAGTTTCGGTCGCGAGAGAAATATCCTTCGCGCGACTTTCGCTCGCGGGAATAATTCCGCTCGCGCCCCCGAACCCCCAATCCAGGGCGCGTTGCCCCTGGACCCCAAATCGCTGACCGGACAGCGAGATCCCAGAATAGCTGGTACCTCCAGATGGCTGATTCAAGGCATACATTAACAAATCTCCACCTTGACTTGAATCCTCCCCGAATGGCTGGTTCCTTCAGATGGCTGATTCAAGGCATATATTAACATCCACCATTGATCTTCTTGTTGGTGTTGATGAAGAAAGCAGGGGTCTTTGTTCTGCTATTATCTCCTTTTTTGCTTCTAATAATTACTGATAATTATCTGCAGCTCACAACCCTTTTTTGTATCGTTCAACAGACATCAAGATTAACACTTGACTAAGAATCATTAATGCAAAGAAACTTGAGGTAATTTGATATGCAAGGTCCACATATATGCATGTATGACTTGGAAGCACAATGGTTATTTTGGTCGCATGTGTCGAACAAGTTATTATTCAAACACAAGGATATGCACTCTTTTTCGATTCACTCATATTCAGGGCTGATGCTTAAAAACGTATTCACTTAAATTGATGAGAAATATGTCTTAGTCAGATATAATGAACACAAGAGACAATTGTGGCTGAATATAGACTAATGTTAATTCACCTCACAAAGGAGGAATTATATACAAATTACAACCGAGCCAAAGTAGGCAAGTATATCTTCCTAAGGTAAGTGATAATCCTAATAATAATAGTAATCCTAATAATAATAGTAATTACAAAATATTACAGAACATATACAAAAGGAAAGTATGACTCACACCAACACTCCCCCTTAAGTTGGCGCATACAAATCACGAATGCCCAACTTATCAAGTGAGTCATAAAAAACCTTACTCGAAACTGCTTTAGTCAAAACATCAGCTAACTGTTCTTCAGAACGAACAAAAGGAAAGGAAATAAGCTTAGAATCAAGCTTCTCCTTGATGAAATGTCTATCAACCTCAACATGCTTGGTTCTATCATGTTGTACTGGATTATGAGCAATATCAACAGCTGCCTTATTATCACAATATAAATCCATGGATTTCTTTGGTTTAAATCCCAAATCACTTAGTACATTTCTCAACCAAAGTAATTCACAAACTCCATGGGCCATGCCTCTATACTCTGCTTCAGCACTCGATCGAGCCACAACTTTTTGCTTCTTACTCCTCCAAGTAACAAGATTACCGCCCACAAAAGTGAAATAACCAGAAGTAGACTTTCTATCTGTAATGCAACCTGCCCAATCTGCATCTGTATAACCACTAATATCCAGATGTTTATTCTTTGAAAACATTAAGCCTTTGCCGGGTGCAGACTTCAAATACCTCAGAATGCGAATTACAGCTTCCATATGGGTTTCACTGGGATTATGCATAAATTGACTCACAACACTCACTGCATATGCAATATCTGGCCGAGTATGTGAGAGATAGATTAACCTGCCAACTAACCTCTGATAACGAGCCCTCTCTGTAGGAATTTGGTCAGGGTACTCCGCTAACTTGTGATTTTGCTCAATAGGAGTATCAGCAGGTTTACAATCTAGCATCCCTGTTTCTGTCAACAAATCAAGCACATATTTTCTCTGGCACAAGAAAATTCCTGAACTCCCCCTTGCAACCTCAATTCCCAAAAAATATTTAAGTGAACCAAGGTCTTTCATCTCAAATTCGGATGCAAGTAGACCCTTTAGTTTTTCAATCTCCTCTGAATCATCACCAGTAATTATCATATCATCAACATAAATAATCAAGGCAGTCACCTTACCTGACCGACGTTTCAGAAACAACGTATGATCAGAGTTGCTTTGTTTGTACCCAAAACGACGCATAGCTTGAGAGAACCTTCCAAACCAAGCTCGTGGTGATTGCTTAAGTCCATACAAGGACTTGTTCAACTTACATACAAATCTTCCTTCTGCGTTTGCTTCATATCCTGGCGGTAGATCCATATAAACTTCTTCAGATAACTCTCCATGTAAAAAGGCATTCTTCACATCAAACTGTTGCAAAGGCCAATCTAAATTGGTTGCTAGAGACATCAATACTCGAACTGTATTAATCTTGGCCACTGGAGCAAAGGTTTCCTCATAATCCACGCCATAAGTTTGAGTAAATCCTTTTGCAACAAGTCTCGCTTTATACCTGTTCACCGAACCATCTGCATTGTGTTTGACAGTGAACACCCATCTACACCCAACAGCTCTCTTTCCCTGTGGGGGTGGCACCAACTCCCAAGTATTATTCTTCTCCAAAGCTTCCATCTCCTCATTCATTGCTTGAGTCCATTTAGGATCCTTGAGAGCATCCTGCACTTTACTGGGAACACATACAGAGGATATTTGATTCACAAAAGAAGCATGAGATTTAGACAACCGATGGGTGGACACAAAGTTAGCTATAGCATATTTGGACTTAACATTTAAACTTGGTTCATATTGGCGAGGTGGTTTACCACGAGTGGACCTAGGAGGCAAGACACATATACTATCACCATTACCAAAACTAGAAGAAACATTACTAACCTCAAGATTAGGACTCTCCTCCGGGATTGTCTGGCAAGAGTTATCTATATTTGAGAGGGGTGAAGGGCCTTGATCGATTGCATGTTCTGCCTTGTCGTGCGATCGATCGCTCGTTGGTGCGCTGCTGGATAGTAAGCTACTGGGAGCTTCTGTCTCTTCGGGCGATTGATCGCTAGGACCAATGCGATCGATCGTTGGTGCACTGCTGGAAGCCTCTGCCTCGTCGGGCGATCGATCGTCGTTGTCCTGACGATCGATCGTGGGATCAGAGATTACACGAACAACATTTTCATCCCCAAGTGGCTGAATCACACAAGACTTTTCTTCCAAAAAAGTATGTTTCTCCCCCTGAAGAGAAGGATTGGGAGGAGAAAAATAACAAGCATCTTCATAGAAGGTGACATCCATGGTAACATAAACTTTCTGTGTAGGGGGATGAAAGCACTTGTAGCCCTTCTGATTGACACCATAGCCCACAAAAACACATTTGAGCGCCCTTGCATCAAGTTTGGAACGTTGATTCTTAGGAACATGAACAAATACCACACACCCAAAGACACGAGCAGGAAGATTAGAAAACGAAGGAACTGACACATGATTGGAAAGGACATCATAAGGAGTTTGATTATTGAGAACGGAGGAAGGAAGTCTGTTGATGAGATGACAGGCAGTAAGAACTGCATCTCCCCAAAGATACCTGGGCATGTGAGCACTAAACAAAAGAGAACGAGCAATATCAAGAACATGACGATTCTTTCTTTCTGACACTCCATTTTGTTCAGGGGTTTGAGGGCAAGTAGTTTGATGAACAATACCACAAGTTTGGAAGAATTGAGTAAACTGAGAATTAATGAACTCCCCCCCATTATCCGAACGAAAGACTTTAATATTGGCTCCAAATTGAGTTTGAACAAGAGCAACAAATTGTTGAAAGGCCGAGAAGACTTCATGTTTATGTTTTAACAAAGATACCCAAGTAAGACGGGTATAATCATCAATAAACAAAACGAACCAATGTTTGCCAGAAAGAGTTGACTCGCGAGAAGGTCCCCAGACATCAGAATGAATAAGCTCGAAAGGAACAGAACTCCTAGTAGTACTCAAAGGATAACTAGCACGATGACTTTTAGCTAAGACACAAGACTCACAATGCAACTTAGACGCATCAACGCCCAAAAACAAGGAGGGCATCAATTTCTTCATGACGCCAAAGGAAGGATGTCCCAATCTACGATGCCATAACCACAATTCTTCAATTTGATTAGTAACCCCAGTCGAAATCATAGCTGCTTGGACTGCCTTCTCCGGCTTCATTCCGGCGAACATGCAATCCAGATGAAACAGACGACCCCTTAGATAACCCCTGCCGATTATTTCCCTGGTGAGGAGGTCCTGAAAAATCACATACAAAGGAAAAAAGGTTACAGAACATCGAGATTGAGTATTGAGCTGAGGCACAGATATGAGATGATGAGACAAGTCAGGGACATAAAGAACATCATGTAGTGTTAGAGAAGGGGTGAGACGAACAGACCCTATGCCTAAAACTGGAAAAGAATCACCATTAGCATTAACAACAGAGGAAATAGTAGGTGGGTTAAGAAAAAGGAAGTAACTACGATTATAGGTCATATGGTCAGATGCTCCAGAATCAATTATCCATGTATCACTACCCATAAAGTCAGAAACATGTAAAACAATACCAATTCTCCCCATTTTTTCCTTCCTTCAAATATTCAAACTTCAAAAAACAAGCAGCAACCTTCTTGAGGCAATACACGGCTCCACAGAACCTTGATCAATATAATCAAGATCACGGCTCCTTCACGTACACTACAAAACACCAAAGAATATAGCAAACCCCAAACAACAACAAGAACTTCAACGGATCAAACAAATCCCAACTACCAAAGAACCAACCAAACAAACAAATTTTTGCAGCGGAAAACAAACAACCGAGTCCCGAATGGATCTCGGCTCTGATACCAAGTCAGATATAATGAACACAAGAGACAATTGTGGCTGAATATAGACTAATGTTAATTCACCTCACAAAGGAGGAATTATATACAAATTACAACCGAGCCAAAGTAGGCAAGTATATCTTCCTAAGGTAAGTGATAATCCTAATAATAATAGTAATCCTAATAATAATAGTAATTACAAAATATTACAGAACATATACAAAAGGAAAGTATGACTCACACCAACAGTCTTAAGGCATTGAAATAACTCAGATATATCAGAAATAAAAAACACTATGTGAAATTAGTTATATAACCTCATGAAACATGAATTACGCACATTCCTTCGTATAATTTCATATGCCGAAGAAATTTAGTTGAGTGTTTTTTTAGAAATCTAGTTGTGTGGTGCTTTTCTCCATATCGATGCTTTAGTCGCATTTACGACTACCCGCCTTGCATTCAAGCTTTCTCTTGGATATCAAGAAGAGCCGGTGGATCAAAGGGGATCTCCGATGTCCCGAAAATGGCATTTTCGCTCTAAGATTTTTCCTAGTGACTTGTCATATACTGCAAATGCGGTTGTTTGATTCGTCGTGAAGTGTGGTACACTCCATGTGGAGGCTCTCAACGCCTGGAGAAGTACAAGCACTGAGAAATAGGTTTTTGTTTACATTTACGATTGAAAGATACAAGAATCGGGTGAAGAAATGAGGTCCATGGGGTTTCCAACATGCTATGATCCTACTGAATAATTATAACGGGCCCGGTTTTCTTATTTCAATAGGGAAAAGGTTGGCCACATTGTCGTTCACTAGTGAGTGATTGGGTTTTTTGGTTAACCGGAGCTAGAAAGCACGATGCACTACCACCCCAAATTTACTAATAAAGGAGAAAGATTACAAGGAAGTTTTAAGGCACAAGAGCCGAAACTTGAAAAACACAAAAGTAAAGACATCAAACTATAAAGCAAAGGCAAATCAATGAAAACAAAAATTAGAGAGTCCAAACTTATCTCGTTGGTATAGATCTCACTACCAGGGCAAGCATTTTAGCCGACAAAAAAGGTTTGTCAGCCTGTTTATGCAATTCGTCAAATAAGATTATAGCTGACGGACTTTCGTCTGCTATGGGTTCGTTGGGAAACAGTCGTCGGCTATAACTTTAGCCGATGAAACTAGAAGCCTTCGTCGGCTATTGTCCTAGACTTTAACCGACGAAGATATGTTATATATTTCGTCGGCTAAAGTCTCAGACTATAGTCGACGATACAGCATGTCGTCACCCATAGTCTGAGACTTTAATTAGCCGACGAAATATACAAGATTTCGTCGACTAAAGTATGTAATAAAAAAATAAAATAACTATAGCCTACAACTTTTCATTGGCTAAAAAATAATTTAAATAAATAATAAAATTGGCTATAATTTAAAAATTAAAATATTTTAACAGACGAAACTTACCATAATATATTAGTGGGCTAAACCTTAAAAAAAATTAAAAGATCCAAAGCATTAGGGTTTTCCTAGATGTGTTGTTGAGAATACCGATACGAGATACTACTTGGTCACTTGGTCTAATGCGCTTGTTCAAGGTCTGGTCTCCAGGCTATGGTTTTTCAAGGAAAATACCCAATCAGACTTGTCTCTCCCTACATTCTCTTCATTTTTCCCTAATGAAGAGAGTATTGTGCAAATTAGTACGGTTCCAGAATTCCACTGTGAAAATTGTGGGTGCGCGCCAAGCTATAGAAGATTAGAGACCAGAGGATTGAAAAGGGTCAAACATAGTTTGGTCATTATTTCTTTCCAGCTCGATTTGGAGGATTTGGGGTTTAAGGTGGGTGCAGATGGTGCTCTGGGAATTTCCAAGATATCACCCAAGATGAGAGAAGACTCTGTAATATCAGAAACAAGCTTCAGGGTGCAGGCATGTCGGGGATGGGAGTTGTTTCAGTAGTCCCTCATGGTTCAATGCAAATATCCCTACACAAGTTGAACATATAATTATACCTTATACATTGATAGAAAGGTAAAACGTTTGGAATAACTTAACTCTTCTGAAATTGTGTCCGATCTTTTACTCCGGTATGGTAGTATGGAGCTATGCGGCTATGCCAATGGAATTTCTCCACTTTCAAAAGGAATGATAAAAAGGTTCAACGTTATGAATTTTCAAATAGATAAGTCCTCCACTGTTTAATACATTAATAATTATTACATTCTTTGCTTGAATGAAATAATGGATCTGGTCTGCTCTTATTCTTATGAAGTCATCTCATTTTGTTTATATTTGGTTAGTTGTTAGATCCTTCAGTCATGCTCCTCGCGTAAAAGCAAGCAAATTCGAAACTAGCAACCAAGAAAAATTTTAGAGCTAAGCATGTACAGATTATTTCAGGGTGAAAACACTATAATTAACCAGCAAGCAAATTGTTTGTGCATTCGAAACTAGCAACCAAGTAAACTGCTAGTGCTAATTATGTAGAGATTATTTCCGAATGAAAACACCATAACCAGACATCTAATTAATTAGAAGCCTTCTGCCTTTTTCTCGCTACATCTTCTTCCCCAGCTAGTCCTATCAATGCGTTCGCAGCTTCAACATCCGGCTTTGGTGTACAATCCCCGTGTTTGCATTTGGCCTTCAGTTTGGCAGCCTTCATTGCTTCCCATTCTATTAAGGTTATATAATTAAACAAAGAGTAACTTGAAATATTAATAACTGGAGAACCAAAGAGTAACATCTTACTTTCTTCTGATGGCGCCGCAATTGCAGTGCCATTAACGAAGTTTTCCCAGGCTATGCGATACCACATTTCATTGTATGACTCCTCTGGTCTGTCTTCTAAAACGGTAGCAAAGCCTTCCATGCTTAGGTCTTCATCAGGTAATAAATTTTGAGAACTAGTCTCAGGTGTCTCCTGAAAATATTGCATAAAACATACGAAAAATATTGGCATTACTGGTATCTTTAACTTAAGGAAAATTCTAGTATATGTTAATACATATAAATGATATAGTGCATCAATTTTGTAAAATAAGTCGTTAAAGTATTAATAATAGTCATTAAAGTTGTAATATGAATCCTTAAAGGTGTAAATTTTTATAGTTACAACGTATCATGCGTCTTTAAAGTGGTAAAAGATGTGTTTAAAGTGGTAATTGAGTCCGTGAAGTGATAATTATAACCTTAAATAATCATATTACAATTTCTATGATTCAATTACCACTTTAAAGACAAATGATAACTAATGTTGTAACTAGTTTTTTGACAACTTTAAGGACTCATATTACAACTTTAACGGCTAAGATTACTATTTTAACGACTTATTTTACAAAATTAATGCACCACATCATTCATATGCATTAACATATCCTAGCTTTACCCCTTAATTAGCTGCAAGTAAAATAGGAACAAGCATAATCTAACCATCCAGAAATCTACTATTTTTCTTTTTTTGTTGACTCCTCGCATTTGTTTTGGAGACACCTCATAAAGAATAAATCTGATAACTTCCGGAACTGATCTCGTCACAGTCTTTGATTGTAAATGCGTATAATACTACAAGAAACAGTTGAGGTAAACCATCAAAATTAGGGGTTTCATCAAATCAATCATTGCTATACTATCTTCGATCATCCATACGAATTCTCTAAGATATTCATATTATCACCTTAATGAATGATTACCTTGTCATACTGTCGAGTGCCATTCAGTCTTTTTCTACATTCCATTTTCCATCCATGGAGTCTGTCGTAGAAACTATACTTTTTCCCAATCTGAGCAGTAATGTTCTTGAGATCTTCATCCTTAGGCACAAGCTACATGCATCCTCAAACCAACACAATATGAGATACATTAACACAGTTATCTTGATCGATGTTCATTTGTGAAGCACTATACATCTTGTTAGTGACCAATAAACAAAAAATCATATACCATGTTTATTATGTCATCGTCTAATTTAACCTCATCAGGAATTTCGAACGACACATTGGGGATCTGGGCGACTAGCTTGGTCGACAGTTGAGCTTGGCGTCTGGTGACGGCCGGTTTCTGTGTATACAAAAATTATGAAATCGGATGAAACCGATTGGTGGATTACCCAGGCCATTTTCAATGAATAATGAAAACCACATAAATTTATGGAAATAAAAATCACCGTTTCAGTTATCTTAGGGCTCTCATGGTGATCAGTTGGAGCTTGTTGTGGTGTTACTGTTCTCAGTTCACCGTGTTCCTTCATTGAGTCAGAGGCCACTTCCTGCTTAGGGCTCTCATGGTGAGTCGGAGCTTGTTGTGGGGTTACTGCTATCGGTTCAACATGTTCCTTCATTGAGTCAGAGGCCTCTTGCTGCATAGGGCTCTCATGGTGAGTGGAAGCTTGTTGTGGTGTTACTGTCATACGTTCACCATGTTCCTTCGTCGAGTCGGAGGTCTCTTGCTGCTGCAATTCAGTAATAGATAATCAAATAAGATGTTTATATAACAAAAAAGAAATTAAAAAATCAGTAGAAAATTTCAAATGTCATGCTCTACCTTTCGTTCCTTTTTTATATCTCCATCTGCTAGTTTAATTAACTCATCCGCCGCTTCCTGCATAAATTAAGCGACTAGATTTACTCCACGTAAAGTTGATATATGATATGGGTGATACAATTATTTCTAGGCCAGAGCCCAGAGGTTCTTACACGAACAACTTTCATGACGACTTCTTCAAGTCGTTCTTGCAGGTTTTCTAGGTTTTGTGCCTTCGGCGGTTTATATAAAACAATTGCTTTCGAAGTTGTAGATGGAGAGACTACTTGGTCTCTCTGCACATCATGGTATTCGACCATTTCCACCTCAGGAAATTCGGCCATGATTTGATCCATATCAAACTCCTCCGGTGAAACTACTGTCGCCTCAGATGAGGATGCCGACGGGGGAGTTAGGGTGTTTGTCATCGAGGATGAAAGGGGAGAACTGGTAATGGTCAGTGGAGAGGATGATGGCGACAAGGAGGAGGATCTTGGTGATGACATGTTGATTGATCGAGAGTGAAAGAGAAAGAGAGCGAGTGAGTGATCGAGAGAGAGGGATCGATCGAGATGGAGATTTGTTTTTCGTTTTCGCCCAAGAACAAAAAGTCTGATGATGAGAATGCAGTGATGGGGTTTGAGAATGAGTGCAGATTATAAAGCAAAACCAGAGGGCTCTAGCGGTTTACGTAGAAACAAATTACACCATTTCCATTGAAGGTCATATGCATTCACCAACCAAGCTGCCTACATTCGCATTTATTTTTCTTACAAGTGAAATGTGGTGTCAGAAATAATGTTTGAAAATTCAAATGGCTGGTATCAAAACTGTCATATTTACTAGCTTATCTGGACAAACTATGGAGATTGCATGCATATATTACAAATGGCAAAAGTGGAATTGTTTTATTGCTAGTCTAGTAACCACCAAATACTACGAATGGATTCCAAAATGTATGATGGTGTGATTTTCTTTGACCCTGAATAAAATAAACATTGTAAAATTGTTAATAGTACGCAACTTTTTACAAGATTTTCTCCTTATAGCCGAAACCGTGCTTCGAATCTAGGTTGAGATCAAATAACTTGAAATTGAAAGGGAAAACAAACAGATAACTCGCAGACTTTTGAACTGTCTTCTTTTTTTGATATAATATCTTTCTTTTTTATCCCAACCAGGGCAATTTATTGAAATGAAAAAAAAGAGAATTACACTATAATGGGAGTGAATTGACTCTACTCCCACCAAAAACAACAATCAAACTTACAATTCGCAACAAAATAACGGAAGCTAACAAAACCGAAAGGTGGGAAGCCATAACCGATCTTTATAACAAAGAGAACTAACAAAATTTGGAGGGAAATCCCACCACATCAAACCTGTTGAATTGAACCTTTCATTTTCTAATACATCCGCAACTCTGTTACCTTCACGAAATATATGAGAAAAACGAAAGTACATCTCATAAATTTGGTACAAGCAATTGTTCCATTGTACACTTAATTGCCAGGGCACAAAAGTGGAGACCGAAGGAAACTAAGAACTAACTCTGAGTCTACTTCCAACCAGAAATGCTTTCATTCCCTTACCCAAGCTAACTTAATAGCTTTGATAACAGTCATAACTTAAGCGGCAAATGAAACTTGGAAAGTCCAAGTTAGGACAAAACGCACCCATAACTTTACTACTACAATCTCAAAATACCCCCCATAACCAGCTTTGTTCGAACTACTTTTCCATCTACATCAATGTTCAGCTAAATACAACCCTACAGAGGAGGATGTCAATTAACTTCAATTACTCTTGAAGCTCGTCGGGGTCTGCATTGAACCCAAATTTTCTTTAAAACCACAAGCTCTTAAGTGGAATTAAACATGCATCTGTTGGCTAGCTTACTTGATGCAACATCCGCCTTAAAGCCCTCATATTTAATCTTGCTCCTTGAACACAAAATAAACCATAATGTAATGACAAAACATGTTGACCACAATTCCTTTAACTGAGGGCTACAGGAAGAGCTTAGGCCAATGTTAAACATATACAAAACTGGATTGGCAAAGCCATTAATGCCAAAATTGGTAGTCATATAATGCCAAATAGTATAAGCAAAAGGGCAAAAGAGAAAGATATGATCAATTGACTCACTCTGCTGCCGACAAAGAACACAACATGAAGCCACTGACACCCCTCGTTTTTGTAGAAAATCATCAAAAATGATTGTACCCTTTAACACCTTCCACACCAACATCGACATGGGAGAAGCGATGAATTTCAACCATATTAATTTACTTCATGCCACAGAGGGAAGGTGATCGAGAACGTAGATAAGAATACGCAACTCTAGTAGTGAGTACTCCAGAAGCCGAAGTCATCCATATCTAGCGATCAAAAGAAGCAATTGCAAAAATATGTAGCAATTGCAACCCTGAAGATCTGAGATGAGTTCTAAAATGGTGTTCTCTAATGGTCATATTAGAAAAAACAAACAACAACAATGACAACCAATCGACCATAAAAGAACTGAAGATCAACCAAATATAAATTGATGTTCCAACACAATATATACCAAAAAGAAGCTTGAATATGATTTTATGAAGTTTTCAATTCTGATCGACTAATCAGTTGTTTGATTGTGTAAGTTCTATAAGAAAAATATGAAATAATAGCAAAAATAGGAAACTTCATCAAATTATAAATATACAACATTCAAGAGTTGAAGATCAACTAGATTGTGGAGTATTTGGAGTGCAAATTTACTAACTACCCTTATTTGCCCTCCTTCATGCCCACCCATCTAATTTCATGCCATCTGTCTATTTTTTTAACTAGATCAAATCGTGGTTAATAATTAATATATAATTTTAATAAATAAAATTTTGATTTATTTTGATTTTTAAGTATAGAAATTAAGTCAAAGAATGAACATCACTAATCTCAGAAGACAAAACCACGAACTGGTCAAATGAACTCTTCAAAAAAAACAAACAAGAATGCCTTCATGACATCTGAGATCACAGAAACCATGAAAATCGTGTCCATCACATCCCCATCTAGAAAACCCAAAACTTGCAACCCAAAACCACCACCCTCCAAATCATAAAGCGGCAAATCGAACAAAACCTCCCACATCCCCATCTCCCAGCAATGTCTCTTCATCTCCAAAAGCCTCCAAATCTTCAGTCAATCCAACTCCACCCTCCTCTCCAAACTCGACATCTTCCCTAGGGACGGAGCCAAAAATTCAAAATACACTGGGCTAAGTTTATCATGTAATTATTTTTAAAACATGTATCAACAATTTTTTTTATCATAATCTCTACTCCTGTATAAATATATAATGGTGTTTCATGTAATTCCTATAATATGTATCTCTACTCCTGTATTAAATATATATATATATATATAATATGTAACTCCTATAATATGTCTCTACAATTTTTTTTATCATAATCTCTACTCAGTGTAACGATCTGACATTAATGATGGAGCTGATATTTTTGGAGTAAAGCCAGTTACCCACAAACTCCCCAGAAGGTCTCTTCCATGAACAAACTTATCAGTTGTCTTCCCCTCAGGCTGTGGGTAAGATTCAACATGCTCGACACTTTCTTTCTTACGTTTTCTGAGAGAAGAGCCAGAGCTCACTGCTCCGTTTTTACCATACTCCAAGTTGCATGCATATTTGTTCTGCGCAGAATCAGTACTCTTGCGTTTCTCCTGACTACTGGCAACTTTTGCAGATAAAATCTCAAGTTGTATTGCTGAACCTACTTCATTCCTGCATATCGCTTCATTGAAATTTCCAACCGGCAGCAGACATCCTTTTCCTAGATGCATTTGCTCCCCATGAAATTTTTGTGGAATAATTGCTTGGTCAAATTCCTCACATCTTTCTCCTATTTCATTATTACCGCTAGACATTCTTGTTCCCTTATCCTCTGCCCTTGGGCAATACAAGGACTGGAAAATTGACTGGAAACCAATACTTTTTATTCTGGCATCTTCAATCTTGTTGTATGTGATAAGTTTCTTATCAGAACTCTCACTTGGATGATCAGGGTGTACAACGGAAAGAGGTGCTTCATCCTGTATTGATTTTGTGAAACCCTTCATCATGCAAGATATCCAATTCATGAAGGAGCTATCTTGCTTAACAAAGGAAGTGCAACCTGGTGCTTCTTGAATCTGCTTCCTGAATCTTTTACTCCCAGCAATGAACTGTTCTTCAAAGCCCCACCTCTTCTTGCCTGAGGACACCAACCTCCTACTGTTACAGCTCTCAACACTCTTGTGGCTATCATCCTCTTCTTTTGACAATCTTCCACTAAGATTTCCATCAGATAAAGCTTTCTCTGTCAACATCACCTGCAAGGGTTTAATCACATCAGCAAAATGCAATCATAAGAGGTTAAAATGTCAGATTTTTACGCAAGGCATCATAGATTGCAATAAGAAGTCGGGAATTGAATTTTGTCTTGAAGCCATGGTGAAAGTAATAATTCTAACTGATTAACCAATCAGAGCTTTCTAAATCTGTCTGCCAGTGTACTTTGCAATATTAATATCTGAATAGCTGGATGCACCTGGCAATGTTGCACATAAAATTTCTCCAGTTCCAGGCATTTCAGGTATTTTATTAACTTCAAAATTGAATGGACTTCCGGTGTCCTGCTTATGCATAGCATGATAGCCACGTACACATAGCATGATAGCAATACGCCTTACCAAAATTATCTTCATCTGTAGGCTTCTCAGCAGCAGACCTCCCACCTGTAGTGCTGTGTGGTGGAAGAGTCACATTGCTTGGACCTGCACGTAATAAGTGAGATTTTCTTTTTGGACAAGCTTGAATCAGCTCTCAATTTAGAATCAACCCCTTATCTGTAGACCAAACTAACTCTGACAGGGGCTCGGTGGCCACAAATGTTATGCCTAACACTGAACCTGCATTTGCACCTGCACCTAAATCACTGTTCAGCCTGCCCTGAATACACTGATTAGAATAACTCAGAGCAAGCCCCAAATCAGTCACTGGCTCTGTGTTCTCATTGTTCTCATCCATTTTTGGCTTGATAAACTCTCTATCCTGCAATTCCCAAACGAACTAAGTTACAACCCATACAAACATTCTCTACAAAATAGGGAAATTTTGGAATTTTCTTTCGAAAGTTAACTAATAAAAATGCTCAAGAGATTAAGATATACAGACAAAAGCATCAATCTGTTTTCTTTTTCCCAAAAATGGATATGATAGTTTTAATAAGCCAGTTCACTCTGTAACAAACAAGTTCAGATACTGAAATTGTACGCTGCTGAAGATCTGGCTGTCATGAACAAGATCTGTGTTTTTCAGCGCCAAAATGAGTAATACTAATAAAAGCCTGCACAATGCTTCTAACATTTTCAAACCAAAAAACGATCTTTGATTTGAACTCATCCAATCAAAAATCCTTCTATATCTTAAACTATAAGAAGTAAAAGATATGCATTTTATTTGCATGACATAGAAAATAAAAAGTTACCATTCACTTCTGAGATGCAATGATTTGAAAGATCACAACTTTATTGAAATGAAAAGCAAAACCTTTATCTCTTAAATCCAATTCATCAATACTAGGCATGCCTTATCATCTGAATCACTAACAACTAAAGCTTCACAAACTTAGGAAACAACAGGAATTTCGGTCCAGAAGTATCGAACTGACTTCATGACTACTCCTCTAGAACAATTTACTCTAAGATGAGAAGAGCAAGAAGGTTCCTATTTTATACATCTCTAGAAAATAGCTTTCTAAGGAGCAATCATTGAACTTGAAAGAAATTCAACCAAGTAGTCAAATACAGAAAACGAAAAGTGTACAAAAACGCCCCAACAGATCATCTCAGCGTCCTCACCAGAAAATGCAAAAAGCAAGAACCATGAAGAACATAAATACAGTACAAAGCAATCAAATTTGGTAAACACCCATAAAAGCAAAAACCATTTATAGTGGAAAGTGGAAACCCATGAAAGTACACACATCATCCTTTATGTCTCACCAGAAAGTACATTAAAGAAGTAGCATTGGAGGTTGAAGACACAGCAGTTCCAGTTAAAAGTGGAGATCCACGTACCTGTTCTCCTTCAAATCCATAACTTGCTGTCTAAAATGCAAGAGAGAGAAAGAGAGCTTCAGTTTCTTCAAAGAGAGGAAAATAGAGAACTGAAGAGAATGCCTGCCATATGTTGAACCACACACAGCAGTCTCTAAGCTACATGGAATGAATGAACCACCCACCTTAACCTTTTGCTGAGATTCTGACCTGAGGTTTAAGGTTCAAGAGCCGCCACGTGGACACACTGCATGCCAAAACCAATGTGGCAGAGTTTCTATAATGGGGAAAAACATGTAAACCTACAGAGATCCACGAAGTGACAATTACAGAGGGGAAGATAAACAGAAACAGAAACAGAAAAGAGAAGGATATGATGAATGATATTTAGAATTGGAGAATGCAGCTATACTTGACTTTGGGTCAAGGACAAAACCGTGGAGGCGATTTTCTGTATTCTCTTCTAAATTAGGAAGATGATTGTGTCATTAGCAAATCATTTGGATGTCGTGTAGCCCCTAAAGGGAGCATGGCCATGATGCTTGGTACACATACGTATATACTCGTTCGTCTCTTCCTCTCTAAACACCATGATTAGGGTATTCACCCTAATAATATTCTGCAATCACATTCTAAAGTTCAAGGACGTACGACTATGGATTCAGGGAATGATGTTTCTTTGACTAAACATGTATAATTTAAACTAATCCTTTGGTTAAGCATTTGAACTATTGCTTAGGCTTAATCTGCTCATATAAAGAAGTAGATGAACTGGAGGTGTGGTTTAAAGTCCTTAACTTTTACGAAGAATGGAACTGTTGACATCATGATCGACCAAATTAATATTCAATTATAGAACAAGAACAACACTGTTTTTTAAAAAAAAAACTCAAAAAACTCTTTTATTAATAACTCACACACCATACATATGTCGTGATATTTGAACCCGTAATCTCAAAATTATTAGTTAAATTCTTTAATCAACAAAGTCACCGTTTACCAACAACAATAACAACAGTTACATTTATAAAACCATACCAGCTTTTAACAACCCTCGAAGATAAGGTCCACCATCCACTTTGTAATGCAAAGAAAAATGACAAGGCAGAAACATAGGGTCTTCTCCAAACTGGCCACACTATTATGGAAGGCGGCGGATTTGCAACTATGAATGAGAGCCTAACACTAAATTAGCTCTCTATTTACCCTAGGCCCCGTTCCTTTTTTTAGATGGAAAGCTATCAGTAGGTTGAGAATGTACACAATTTCATTCCAACCAATTCATATATCAACCGTACCAAATATGTTGGTATACCATCAAATCGATATATAGTACACGGTACATTATACTGTACCAACTTTAAAATACGGTATGGTATGTGATACTCGTTTTTTCTATATTATGCATGGTATACTATACCTACCAACTTATACTATATTAAATTATTTAATATAAATATACATATGTGTAAATGTACACTTCAATTTTTAACCGTAGATTTAGTGAAAATAGACCTCAACCATAGATTTTTGTTAACCTTAATATAATTTCTCTCAGCCTCACACTCTTAGTCACTTCTCGATCTGCTTCTTTTTTATTTGCTTCTCATTTCTCTCTCTCTCTCACTTCTGAGTTTCTCTGCTTCTCTCTCACTTTTTGATCTATGGTTCTCTGATTCACCGCCAAGTTCTCTCGTCTTCTTCGTCACGAACATTCATTCTCTCGTATTCGATTTCTTTAGTTAGTTTTGAACGTAATTTATTGAATCAAATTCCCAATATGAAGAAAGTCTATGTGTTTCGTAGACGTCAACTATGGGGCAAGATATGAACATCTTTGCTATTACTTATTTGGATTGAGCCTTTAAATTTTTAGGTCATAAACATCTTGGTAGAAGCCCACTACCTACCGTACCAACCGTACCATTTAGTTGGTATACCAATGTTATTGGTTGGTATAAGTGGTGGATTTTTCATAACAATCATATGTTAGTTGATACATGGTATTAGAAAAATAGAGTTGTCAATCCAACCCTAACTATAAGGACTAATTTAATCACTCAAGACAAGAGGTTCATACTCTTCCCCCATCGAATCTAGGACGGCGTAGGATTTAGTACGTGAGCACCGTTCATCATTTTCAGTAATTACTCATTTAAAAACGAAAAATTAAAATTAAAACAAACTAGCTATCCAACAGATGCATAACAATTATTTAGTAGTTTAAACTTGAACATAAATCATAAATTTACATCTTCTCTTTACCCTTGTCAGAAGGGTTAAGAGGGGGTGCCAACTGGCCAAAAATTTGAGCCACCATATCACCTGCTTTTACTTGCGATAACTTGATGTTCTTCGATCCAATGGGCCTTCATTTCTTCTTCTCTGGAGCATACACAATGTTGAACTTTTCTTTTTAGAGTAGAACATCACTAAAAGTAGGGACCAATCCCAGAAAATGAGCCTTGAATTTGGTTGTGAATTCAGGCTGCTTTAGCTTTTTTTAGGAGAGCTTTGGTAAGGCAAGGCTTGAACAGTGAAGGTAGTTGTATCTTTGTTGGTGACTTGGTAGGAGAATGAGGCTGTGAACGCTTCACTACATTTGTGCGCAATATAATTTCTTTGTCCATTTCCACTTCAACTTGGGGCTGAGCTTCCATTATCCTGGTGTCCTCAACAACAGTTTCATTTTCTTGTAGCATCTCGATATAAAGTATTGGGCTACTTATGCCTCCACTGTTTGGTAATAAATTGTCCAAATTAATCTCTAGAGTTAGTAGGACTTGCTTCTTTGTTAGTATTGCTTCTACCGGTGGGAATAAGGGCCTGCATACAAACCCTTGAGCCGCCTGAAATTTAAACCATTTCCCTTGAGTTTGAGCGCTCCCAGAGAGAGAAGTGCACTCTAAGTGGTGACATCTGGTTTATGGGTCTGAGAGCTGCTCTTCCCATCAGAAGGCAATAATCCCCACTATCAGGATCAGCACTTTAGCTGACGAAAAATTTCCGTCGGCCTGTTAGCCAAATTCGTCGGCTAAGCTCTTAGCCGGCGAGTTGTCATCGGCTAAGATGTCATCGGCAAAGACTCGTCGGCTATGACTTTAGCGGACGAAATAAAAGTGGTCGTCGGCTATAGTTTAAAACTTAGCCGACGACTTATTTTTCTATTTTTTGTTGGTTAAAGTAAGACTAAAGCTAACGAAATAAATTATCGGCTGCCTTAACCTAAGACTTTGGCCGACAAAATATAAATATTTGGTCGGCCAAAGTATTTAATAAAAAAATTAAAAAATGACTATAGTCGACGAAATTTACTATAATTCGTCGGCTAAATATTGAAAAAAAAATTAAAAAACATATATAGCCGACGAATTATAGTTGATTTCGTCAGCTAAATACTACTATAGCCGACGAAATAAGCCATATTTCGTCGGCTAAACCTTGACAAAAGTTAAAAAAAAATACTATAGCCGACGAATTATGACAAATTTTGTTGGCTATAGTACTTTTTATACTAAAAAAACCACAAAATTTCTAAATTATCATCCAAGGATTAACACACACACACATATATATAGATATATACTAATTACTAATTATATAACAATATTATGTATCAATTAACATCAATCATAATCAACATATTAATTAATTCATACTATGCATCAACACAATATTATTATTAAATTTATATATATATATATATATATATATAAATACTTCTACTTATTTATAACAACAACTTCATATATATTATTAAATCAAAATCGATCAACTCAATCACACTCAAAATCTAATAATTCAACTCAAAATCAATATATATAACTCAAATAAAACTCTTAAATCAACTCAAAATCAAGATATATACACATATGCATACCTATATATAGCTCCACAAACTAATTTTGGACAGATTTTGATGACACCCAACAATTTCAACAACACCCAAACTTTTTCTCCTATTTTTTTCCAAATGAGGTGTTGTCTTGATCTGGAAATATAAGGACTTTTATCCGACGCAATTATATATTTCGTCGGCTAAACTTTTAAAATTTCGTCGGCTATAGTTTACAGACTATAACCGACAAAAAAATTATTTTAGCCGACGAAAAAACATTTCGTCGACTAAAAATCCACTTTAGCATACGAAAAATTAACTTAGCTGACGATTTTTTTTTCGTCGGCTAAAGTGGACGTTAGCCGACGAAAATAAATTTCGTCGGCCTGTTTTTTTCATCTGTTATTATGTTTATGTTGGTACTGCCCCTTCATGATACATCAAATTATAATGCTCACAAATCACACAAATTCTCATAGAAAAAAAATGATTACAGCCCTAATTCTCCACAATCGCCTTTAGTCGGTGAGTCATGGTCTTGTTGGTTAAATAGGTTAACTGAAAACTTTAAGGTCAAGAGTTCAAACCTCACTCACTCTTATAAGTTTATTAGGAAAAGACCATGTATTGAGTGCCACAACTGCGTGTTTGGATACAGAATCTTTGAAGATGATTTTGCCCTAGGTCTAAGAGTTATATGGTTTTTTCTTTATTTGTAGACTTGTGATGAATTACTTTGCTTAGAATAGGGTTTCCGAATTTTCATGCCATATATCTTATTGTAAGTACAACTAGCTCTATCCATTCAAGCAAACACGACGAAGTTCTATTTTTTAAAAGTAGGGCTTAATACTTATGGCTTAGCTAAAGACAATCCATGTCACGCTGCTTGTGGGAGAGTTTTTCGAGACTCTTTGGGTTGTTATATTGGTAGTTTTTGCAGGGTTTAAGACATTATTATGTTTTTTATTCTGAACTAATGGCTTTATCACTAGGATTGATTTTACTTTTCAACTAGGATGACATAACTTGTGGTTAGAGAGCGATTGTGCAAGTTTGCTCACATGTTTTATGTCATCAAGTTTTCTTCCTCCATGGCCGCATCACATAGCTTGGAGTAATTGCATGCACTATATCAGATCAATGACTTTTTATTGCTCTCATATTTCTCGGGAAGGAAATATTATGCTGATGGTTTTGCAAATTTGGGGTTTTCTTCTTCTTTGAAGGATGCATTGGGGTATCCTAACTATCGAGCTAATTAGTTGGTAGACCTTATGGATTAGCAATAACTGAGCTGGTGGTAAAGATGAGATAAGACTACTGACTATTCATGATATGCCCACACAATTTTCACAACTGTTGCTTCTGATTAATCTACTAGATGTTAGGTTATGTAGAGTTGCTCTCTTTTTATTTTTTGTACGAGACGGACTACAGTACCTCCCAATTTCTCATACTTTTTTTTCTTTTCTTTTTAATATAAAATGATTAAAATGATGGTAACCTGAAAAACTGGTCATCATGTTACCCACTTAGAATATGACATGTAGTATTATTACTATTTGTATTTTACATTTTATGGACCTTTATTACAAAATTTTCAACAAAATTTTGATAAATAACCAACTTTAGGTTCTTGAATTGATTTTTAACCTTGTTTTTTTAACTAGTTGAAAAATGATCATATAAAGGAACTAAAAGTCTTAATCACCCTTGTTAAAATTGTTTGACCCTAAACTCTAATCAATCGACCAAATCTCCTGAGAGTACACAAACATTTCAATTCTCACTAACGCAATTTGGACGAGATGCTTTTGTTCCATATCAACTTATCCAGCACCCTCTCAGATATGTTGTCTTGTTTGCTACATTAATACATATTTTGATGGAGAGGTTCAATCATATCAAAGGCTCTACAGGAAGCTACACAATCCCCAACTCGAGACTATTATTTCCACCTTCCAAGATTGTCTAATGAACATTATGAGACTCGGAAATTGAAGAGGCTTTCGGGCCCCAAGAATGTTTTGAATTCAACGGGTGCTATCAACTTTCGTTAGGGACTTGTTCCATTCTAATTGGGATAGTTCGTACATACTAGGGTTCAAAGTTTTGCCTGGCAAATGTTTTTTTCTTTTCTTTAAACGATTTCCAATGGCTTCCACCTCAGTGGCCTTCATAGCAAGTTTTTCATAAAGCAATCAGCCAATCATATCACAAATTTCCAGATCATTAGATCCACTCTCCTAAATCATAAAATTTAATCAGTCATGAAAATATACTCACTACTTGATCCGTTAGTTGGCTTGCGCCTCCATATCATGACTGGTTGATCAACTAGCTTGCTTTTTTGCATTCTCAACCAAAACTTTGTATTCTCCCATTCCACAAAATTCCAGAGCTTAAGTACTTGCGCAAGGATAGTTAGGATAGGAACTTTAATTCATTCATTTTGATAAGGTACTCTCCAACAATTGTTTATCGTAAAGAGTCATGTGTAGGATGAGTATGCATCAGAAAAATTAAGAGAAGATGCGTAGTAAGGGACAAATAAGACTTTTAATCTTTTTATATGGTCAGTTTTCAACACATTGAAAAAATATGGTTAGTTATCAATTTACGGGCTTAAAATTAGTTATTTAACAAAATTTCTCTAGATTTTTCCTTTTTGTACAAGAGTAGGGGTGGTTTTCCTCTTCTTTCTATTTCTTTTTTGTATCTTGTAAGACCTTGTATTTTATATCTTTTATTTTCTCTTTTATAATAATCAAATCGGGTGTGGAGCTGAGTCTCTTAGCTAAGCTGGGTTCTAAACCCCGTTTTAAAAAATCATTACCAAAAAAATTGGGTGAATTCTAATTAGGGTCGGGCACGGGCTCAGCCCAGGTTATTTTTTTCAGGGCCTGGCCCGGTGGTAGTACGACAGGCCGGGTTCAATCGTTAAAAAATCCGGGGTAAAGCCGGACCGGTATAAAACGGGCCGAACCCTCCGGGTTTTTGGGCCCAACCGAAATTTTTTAGCGAATGTATGAGAATTAAGGATAGGCTTTTGGTGTGGTTGAATGTATGGTATTAGTTTAGGACACCCAATCAGAAAATTACATATAAGGTACCGGGCTTCCGAGTTTTTTGGTTAAAAATTTGAAGGCTCGAGACCGGTCCGCACATAACAAAACCCCGCCCGTACGTCACCTAAAATCACATGAGCCCGGAAAAAGCCCGGCCCGGCCCATCGGTCCGGTCCGAGTTTTTTTTCTTCTTCGGGCTTTTGCCCACCCCTTTCTAAGAGCAATTGCACCCGTAGGCAAAAGGCAATTGCTGATTTGCCTATTAAATTGCCCATGCTAATTTACTATTTATCATAAATTGGCAATTGCCTCTCCTTTATTAATGCACCCGTGAAGGCAATTTGCTTGCTAATTTATTATTCATATTTTTATTTTGAATAATTTATTAGTTAACAAAACTTAACTTATAATTTGATTAATTCATAATGAGATTAACTGTACACCAACCATTACTGTTAAAAGAGATTATTATTTAATTTATTAATTTATTGTAAAATATTTTATAATTTCTAATAAGATTTTCATCCAATCTTTACTTGATACGTGTCAACTTCAGATACTGTTATCATCTAGAAATATATATCAGATTTTTAATAAGATTTTCAACCTATCTTTATGTGACACGTGTACTTATCAAAAACTTTTTATCTCGAAGATTGTTGATAAATAACCTTCAGACTTCATTCTCTACTCACACATTTCCTCTCATTCTACCTTCATCTCTTTCCAATTATCAACACTCATCCCATTCTCCTTTTTTTCAATGGATGAATTAAACAGGTGGTTGCTAGAAAGGGATCGTGAAAATATGGAAGAGTTAGAGCGAATTCAAGCTACAAATTCTCAAGCGGTTGCATTGGTGGCACAATATCAACTAGAACAGACACCTAGAGGGCGTGGTTCACGGCCTGGTCGTGCACCAAATGTGGAGAGACACCGAGAAGTCCGAGGTCAATTCCTCCTGCAGGATTATTTTGTTGAACGTCCAGTGTATGATGAAGCATGTTTTCAGACTTGGTACCGAAAGCAAGTGGAATGTCAGTGGACCCCAGCGAAATCAGTCGAGCGAAACGATGGCCGAAAATTGGCAATTGATTTGCCTTGTTGATTGCTGTTCATGCGGGCCCCATGAATTGCCTATGAAAATTTCAACCGCTGCATTACAAATTCTGTTGAAAGTATCTGGGTCCCACTAATTACCCATCGAATCAGTCCATCGCTGCAACTGCTCTAATGGAGATAGAGAGAGGCGAAAAGTGTAGATTTGCTTGGTGTATTGAATCTATTACTTTGTGGTGGATGGTGCAAATTTTCATATGTTGATAGGAGAAAGGAGAAGCACGTAGTGCCCAGGCTACATTTGCCTTATGATGTGAAATTGTGAATGAAAATTATTTATGAAAAAATTTGCAGTCTGTCTTGTTTTCTAGTAATACCTGCATAAACAAATACAGCAACAACCCTCAAATGAACAATTAGGTTAACAATCCTCAGATGAACAATTAGATTAACGGATCCTTTTGTTGGGGATTTCACCCCTTTCTTTACTGCATTAGTTTTGTTCAGCATTTTTGTCATCCCAGTGCAACAACATTATTCTTCTGCTATAGGTTTAGTTTTTAACTTTGTCACTATTATATATGGCCCTGGCTGTAAAAATTGATCAGTGCTCGAGTCACCAGCTCTTATTTTTCTGCTTAAAGTCAAAACATATAAGACCACCAACGGGAGATTCCGAGCATAATGGTTGTTTTCAGTATATCTAAATCAAAGCAACAGTCCTCAAATATTTCATTAGATTAACCAATCTTGAAAGCGCCAAATAGAAAACATAATTCACAATCCCAATCCGTAAATAAATTTTCTATTATGAGAATAGAAAACTTGGGATTACTTGATCAATAGAATCAAGGTTTGGGCACTTCTCAGAGAAGAGTTTGCAGAAGATCTAGAGATTACATAGAGACAAAGATATAAAAGAGAAGTCGCTGTTATAGGTCGTTGTTGAACCAAAACCACTGTAACTTTGTTTTTTACGGGATGCTATACTGTAGTCAATTTTTCTTCACCTAAAAACTGAGGTTTGCTGCAAACCCCGGCCCGCCCTTAGGTCCGTCCGTGGTAGTGTGCAATTTGGCCATTTGATAGGATGCTGATCCATAGTTTTGACTAGTAACAAACAAGGTTGCAGAAACTTAGCTATTACATTTCAATTTCACATATAAATCCATTTCAATTCAATTCTAGGGTAGTCATCAACCAGTGTAGGGTCTGGACTTTGGACCCTATAAACAAGATTTGGGGCATAGCTTGACCTAGTACTTGTTCGAAGATCAGTTCAGTAGCTCAGAAATTTGATTCCCAAGTGGAAATTTAGAACGTGAAGCAAATCATATAACATTGCAGAATACCAAATAGACGTTCTTAATTCTTCGCATGAAAAATCATATCATTTGTTGATAAAATGACCAAAATTAGAAGCCGAGTCAGAAATAGAAATGAAACAAAAAAATGCTGGCCGTGGAGCACGTCTGTTTCTTTGCCCATAAGCCCTGCAAGTTGCCGGCTCCAACTGTTGTATAGTACCATGGAAGCTCATCCACATGTTCAAGTGGCAAACTGGAGCAAATTGAAGCTTCAATCACTTATTAGAAGACGATAGTTGATGCTTTGTTTAGATCTTAGAAGATGATAATTGAAAGTTTCACATGTTTTTCAAAAGCCGTTGATGTGCATGTGTAGTAGTGACAGTACAGACTTCCCTCGTTTCAACTATGATATTTGTAAAACACATTTAGTGCTAGTATAGCAACTTCTGAAGAGAAGTGCCTCTAACTTGGCTTCTTATCACCGTTAATTATCAGCAAGTGTACAAAGGTTAGGACTTTAGGTAGAGTGAAAAATAAGGGCTCTTCATCTTGACTCGTACAAAGTTCTGAGTGCTACTCTCCCAGTCACACGTTGAACAAGCCTGTACAAATAAACTGACGACTCTATCGCATCACTTGGTTTCTACATCAAGAATGGTAATGTAGATCCATTCTGGAGCTGTGTGTTCACCTTGTTCTTGTCACAGTTTATCCGGGAGCCCAAGGCATGTAGTAGGAACTGAAGCTCCAACTGGGCATCAATGGACACATTGACATCCACCTGGCATGTCGAACTGCATTTTGATCGCATTCTTGTCGTCTTTCACATCCCAAGGAGGGTTGTTGCGTCTACGAAAAGACCGTCCATGGTCGACAATGGGGACATGGGATCCAACAAGAATCAGAAAGTGAAAAGTGGGATCTGAAGTAAATACGAGCAAATATTCCATCTTCATTGTTTCCCTTTAATACAACACTGTCAACACATCATAATTATAGATATATTTGGGCTGCATGCTCTCACCCACTTCAAGAGCGCGCATTTCGTTGTGCCCATACGACTGCAGAAATAATGCAGATACAGAGATGACCTTGATGTTGAAGACTAACTATTCCAACAAATAATGACTCATCTCCTTCGGGCAATTTTCTGCCCTGCTCCGAGTAACAATGATTTTCCTACTACACCAGTATGAAGTCCACAAACCAGAGCCACAGTACCCCCTATAACTATCCATTTCCAACCAATGCCATTATTGTTGTCATGCCTCTCGCTCCCTGCTCTATTTTTCTCTTCTTCACCTGGTGCTACCTCCAAATAATTTGTGCTTCCTTCGGATGATATCTTTGTGGTGATTCCCGCCATACGGGCACATCGTGATACACAAGAGTCAGAAGATTTCCTTGCAATCTGGTATCCTCTCATGCCGGAGTGTAATCTTTTGACAGTGCACCACATCCCATGACGGACGCCCAACTTAGCCACATCCTTAGGGATTCCCATGTCTTCATAGTGGACAAGGGTAACCTCACATGCAGATAACTGTCCATCACCCTTTCGTGACTCCGCTGCGTTTATTCCAACCAAGAGACTTAAATTTATACTATCTATAACATAGTTTGGCAAAATACTGAACTTGTTGCAAAATTCATACACTTGACTAATTCTTACCAGGCTTGATAATCCAACTAGAGAAATAATGGTCCACACGTCTAGGCTTATCACGCTTAGGCAAACAAGGATATGGAACACCCTGCAATAGATCCCACAAAAAGATTAAAAAAACATATGCAAATCATACCTACACACGTCACTTTTCAAATCCTAGTACAAAAAAGAATAATGTACAACACAGAAAGACTTGATCAAATGCACATTCACCTAAAACAGAAAAGAAAACGAGAAAACGATTCATGAGATGTAGGTAGTGCCAAGACCATACTGCAGAAGACAATCACAAAAAACTGTAATTCTTTGCCTTTAATGTTTTTGTTTCATTTCTTAACTAAGATCCAGCTCAGGTAGTTTCTTATGCTTCAAAAAACCATACGAGACCCATTTTGTTTTTGGTTATTGTGGGTTCAGTTCCTCTCATAATCAATTTATTAATTTCAGACGTGACAATTCTATTCTGCAGCCTTTTGTCTGAAGTGAAATATATTACACTTCGCAACTCAGATCCAGCTAAGGCAGTTTCTTATGCTTCAAAAAATCATACGAAACCCATTTTGTTTTTGGTTATTGTGGGTTCAGTTCCTCTCATAATCAATTCATTAAATTGAGACCTGAAGATTCTATTCTGCAGCCTTTTCTCTGAAGTGAAATATATTACACTGTACACAATAATTCAATCCCCTATTGTAAAAGAGTGGCAAAGTCTAGTTTTCCAGATAGAAAGTATAGTAAGTAATTGAGGAAAAGGCTATGAATGATGAGATGTATACCTTTGTCACACAGTAGTAAGTTTTTCCAGCCTCCCATATTCTTCGACCAATTATATATTCACGATCACTGCAGAAGAAAGGGAACTGCATAGCAAAGTGAAGTGAGAAGTCAAATACATTTTTCAACGAAAAACGATTTTATATAAGCAGTGTGCATCCAATCCCAAATTTCAGACCTTTTTAACCCAGTGAACAATCATAGTTCCAGTATTGGGGCATTCCTCCAATATTTTACAATATGCCAGCATATGATCCCATTTAGGTCGAAACTCATCATCCCAGAAGAAATCTCTAACCAACTCTGGAGTTGCATCCTCGAAAACAGTTCTACTACAGTAAACAGTAGGACCTGTCTGTAAGCAAAACTGCTATTAGATAATAACTTACAAAAATAATGTATCAAACATGACACTAGGAAGTAGTAAAACCAGAAGCGGGGAAGAGAATGGATGAACAAGTATATGACGGTTTTATTTAACAATAACAGAGAAGCCAAAAACAAACAAAAAATCAAAAACAGGCATAGCCAAGAAAGTTGGCGGGGAATCTACAGAAATTGACATCACTTTTGTGTCGATGTCAAAAAAGGAAACAACATAAGTGCTCTTCTACAAAAAGAGAAGCTAGGAGAGCATCATCATACATGCAACAAAAGTTGTCAAGTGAGGGTCACAAGAAAGTAAGATGTTTAGAAGTAAAACACGTACTAAGTACACATCTCCACTTATAATTTGTCGATATATAAGACCAAAAATTTAGCGAATGAACCACAGAAGTTATATGGTCAAGGAAAAATAAAACATCAAAATCAGATACTACCTCAGGGTCATGGCGCCATGCTTTATATGCCATGGTTGAGGTGGTTTTCTCCATCAAACTTTGCCATTCCATTTCTCCATCTCTCCCTCCAACTAAATTCACTAGGTGGTCCAAATCAGCTTCTGTGACAACATCTTGCACTCTCTGTGCACCTTTATTGCTTGGTCTGTGAGAAGTGAGAGCAATTAGAGACAACAATATATCATGCACAATAGTGCTCTTAAACAACAATGAGAGCAACAGAATGAACACTAGCATGGCAACATCCATACAAGTACGACATATAATACTTCTGAAAAAAAACAAAACCTTTCCTATTTATTAAGTAAACTAGTGATCACTAAATAATATCATAAAATCCAGTATATACCAACTAACATGTCAGTAAGCCAATAACAACATGAGTCGATCCACCAATATGAATGTACATTTTACAAAACTAAAATTGAAGTATTGCTGCAAGCCTCTTCCAAAAATTCCCAAATTGTTGGAAAATTCCATTAATCATCAAGCAGAGCCATCCTAGTTTCTGAGCGAACATTTTACTACCTCAACATGATGGAATCACAGTTACTGAAATTCTGCATATTATTCCCAATTTGTATATCCCTTCCCAGGAAGGGTGGCCTTATCGAATTGGTATCTACATACTCTGTGATAACTGAGGCCAGGATACATACAATTTGAGAGAAGTTGTGATAAAGTACCCTCCCGAAAAGTATGGGATAGTTAAGCCAGGACGAGATATGCTACCCTCCCGAATATAACTGCACTTTAAGGCGGAGTTTCCAAGGACTCTTAAATTTGATTCAGGGTGATGATGGAAAGATTTTCCAGCTTCCAGCAAGTAATAAAACTGAAACCATGTATTGCCTAACCATCCCCGCACCACTAATTCCCATAACGTTGAGGTAGTTGTTGAGATATCTATCCCACATCAGGAATATAAGACCTTGTCTGTGGGTTTATAGGGGTTTGAGTTACTCTCTCCATTGCTAATTAGTTTTGGAGTTGAACCTCATACTACTTTATCAGTAGTAAATACCCAACTTATTGCCTCCTATCAGTTCCAAATTCATAGCATATGCAACAGGGAAAACGACTCTGTATCACAAAACCAATCTCATGGATAACTAATTCCTTCGGTCTCTTACTTGAGGAATACAATGTAATCGAACTCTATCCGTAATCAGCTCTAATACGTCCTACATACTCAGTCACATTATAAGTTCTTAAATTTACCGAACCTTTCCCAGTAGGTCAGACAACACAAATGAATTAGATATTAAAACATATTTATGTTCCCACTAAATCCCACCAGCTAAATTCTCACGCACTCCTATTATCAATATGCATCTAGCAACAATCAATATGCACCTCAAAGTCTAAGTTAAAGATTTCAACTTCAAAAACCTATAAAAATCCGAAATGTATAGTAATAGCTCAAAACAAAAGCCAGAGTTACTCACTCAGCAATGTCGCCACCGCTCTCAACCAAACGACTCACCGCAGCTCCGGGACCCGTCCCGGCCGACCCCGCCGCCGGAGACGCCGCGGCCTTACTCTTCCCTCTAAAATTGAACCAAATCGTGCGGCAAATGGAGAAAGCGGAGAAAGCCGTGAACGCGAGCCAGAGGCGGCGGGCGCCGAACCCCGGCGGCGCGGTCCAGACCCACCGGAACTTGCTCCGGAGACCGAGAAAGATCAAACCGGTCCACCTCGGCCGCCAGGACCAGCCGATGACGAGGCCGATCATGACGGAGAGCCATATAGGAACTGCGCAGAGCAAAATGTCGACGAATGTTTCGGTGATCGTAGGGCTGGTGAAGAACCCCACCAGATCGAACACCGCCTCCTCCATTTTTCTTTTAATTATTTTCAAAACCAAAACCCTAAGATTTTCCGACAAAAATAAATAAGAAAATGAAGAAGAAGACCGGAGCTCTACATAATAACCGATCCAAAATTTGTTGGAGGAAAATGTCTAGAGAGAAAGAGGCGGTTGGTTAAGGGAGTACGGTAATGTGACGTGGCGGGGACAGGGCCGTTGATTGGGGTAATTGGGAGATGCACGCGCTGAAGGGAGAGTGGGAGTGGTGAAAGTTTTGAGAGGATAAGGTTGGATATTTTTGGAAAGGAAACGGTTTTAATTACTGTTGTTGAGAGAGTTGGGGAGATGTTCTTTTGTCCGGTTCGGGGGATTTGGGTGTAAATAAATTAGTATTTACTGCAAATAATTTAGGCGGTGTTTAGGGAGCACAGTAAATAATTTACTGCAAAATTAGTATTTTTCTTCTTTTCATAATAATTCATTCAAATACTTTGGGCGGTCATGTTTTGTTATCGTTCGTTGAGTGGCTCAATATAGATATGTAGTTCAGATTGTTGGTTGACAGTGACAAACACCGACACATTTTAGTTTGTAGGTTAAGAAACAAACCCAGTATATGATATTTTTACTACTGTCAATCTTTTGGCATTCTTTTTCTTAAATAAAAAAATTATTAATAACTTACACCCCTTACATATATACGTGAGGTTAAGTTGTCAGTTAAACACTTTAACCAACCAAACCACGACTCACCGACAATCATCACTTTGGCATTCGATTACGTACACTCTATGTTAGAACATTTTGATGTATGCTTTTTTTTCAAACATGAAGATACATAATATGAATATACTGAAACATGCACTGAGGATTGAAACACAATTTCAATCCTCGACGAACTAGATATAAAATAAATAAAGAACACCAGATTTTTGACGTTGGGTAAAAACCTCAAAATTGAAAAAAAAAACACAACGGAGCACAAGCTCAGAACGATCTCAACTAGATGAATTTGAATGGACTGCTACAACTCTTGTAAACCCTACTCGATTACAAATTCCTATCCCTAAGCATGTTAGAAAATAGGTCAAATATTACAAATATATAATAACATAAATTCATTATAATTAAATAAATAATTATAACTAAAAACTCATAATACATACGAACACTAATGTTACCAACTCGGATTCAAGGATAGGAGGATGTTGAAGGAAGTCGAGTCGTGTGTCTCACACACTTTTCTTAAGACAAATTATGTCTCATCTTCGGTGCAAAGGTTTGATGACACTTGTCTCCCAGAATACAACGACTGCTTGTCCATTGAAGCTGCACTGCTACTAAGGACACTGAACGAACTTAAAATACTTTCGTCTATCATCAGAACACAACTTAGAGAGGGAGAAAGAACTTAAGTAAGGAGAGATGTTTTGAGTTAGTGTGTTTAGAATGAGGGATGGAGTCACCTATTTATATTGATGGGATTGGAGGAAAACTTGAATGCCATGAATAAGGTTACAACATTTCATTAGACCACTACCATATCATTGATTCATGTTGTTACAAAAACTAAAAGACAAGGAAGTTGAAAGATCAACCATTACATGCATTACTTTGGTGACTATTTTCATTCACCTTTAACTATCAAAATGATTACAATTTTTTTTATTTCTATCATTTTTCCAACAATTCCCCATATGAATGAAATAGGTGACCAAAGACTCAATAGACTTGGTGATAGATATTTATGGTTGAAACCTGCTTAGGATAGATAGGTTTTACCCTTTAAACCTTTCCTTATGAAAGTATGCTGCTTTACTAACTAGACAGTAGACACGAT
Organism: Comarum palustre; assembly: GCA_951800085.1. Taxonomy (NCBI): domain Eukaryota; kingdom Viridiplantae; phylum Streptophyta; class Magnoliopsida; order Rosales; family Rosaceae; genus Comarum; species Comarum palustre. Next base: position 23,042,795 of record OX637584.1, on the reverse strand, counting down.
GTCTTTGAACTGTTTGTCATTTGTGTAAATGATAACATACTTCACACATGAATCTTTTTGGTACTTACAGTTCTCACTTTTGTGTCCATTTTGGCCATAGACACGCGTCTGGTTCTGTAAGAGTTCGATAGGAATTGAGCCTTTAAACAATTCCTATGGACACGCATTACTCCGCTCGGATCTCCGACACATAAGAATCATTAAAAGCTTTCGCTTAACCTCATTCCTTACGGGTATCACTATTTTCATCATAGGAATGGACATGAGGAAAATCCCCACAGTGATCCAACATGGTCTCTACAGTTTGGTTGTCCTTTTTGAACCTATATCTTGGGATCTCCAGTCAGCTAGGTTAGGTATTCACTACAAAGATTTTAATTCATGGGCTCTAATCTCATTCTCCTCGATGATTTATCAACTATCTCTCTGTTTAACCCTTTGGTTAGCAGATCCGTAATATTATCTTTTGACCTCACATAGTCAATAGAGATAACTTCAGTAGAAATTAGTTGTTTAATGGTATTATGTCTTCGACGAATATGTCTTGACTTACCATTGTACATCGTGCTCTGTGTCATGTCAATTGCAGATTGACTATCACAATATATGCATATTGCAGGCACAGGTTTTGTCCATCTTGGAATATCCTCTATGAATTGGTGTAGTCATTCTGCCTCTTCCCCACAATTGCTTGCAAATGCACAGCTCCAGGATTACTCGTGTACCTGCTCAGCTTGTTCATAACATAAGCTATGTCAGGTCTTGTACAACTTGTTAAGTATATCAGACTTCTAATAACTCTAGAGTACTCTAACTGAGAGACACTCTCCTTTATTCTTTGAGAGATGTAGAGTCATATCCACCGGAGTTCTGACAACTCCAGAATTATCCTTATCGAATTTTCCAAGGATATTGTCCACATAATGAGATTGACTCAATACAAGCTCATTTGATGTTCGTTTGATTTTAATCTCCAATATGACATCAGCATGATCCATATCTTTCATATCAAATCTGGAATTTAACATATCCTTAGTGGATTTGATCATCTTTTTATTGCTTCCAACGATAAGCATGTCATCAACATATATCCATTTTCTGTATTTTTGACATAAACACATTTATCACATTCATTGATCTTGAAACCATTGGTGATCATAGTGTTGTCAAATTTCTCATGCCACTGCTTTGGGCTTGTTTTAGGCCATACAATGACTTCACCAAATTTGCACACTTTCCTTTCTTGACCAGGAGCAGAGAAACCCTCAGGTTGCTCCATATAAATTTTCTCTTCGACATCTCCATTGAGGAAAGTGGTCTTTACATCCATTTGATGAACTTCAAGATTTCGCAATGCGGCAATTGCAATTATCATTCTGATAGATATTATTCTCGTCAAAGGAGAATAAGTGTCGAAATAATCAAGACCTTCATTTTTCTTATAGCCTTTAATTACATGTTTTGCCTTATACTTATCTATTGAACCATCTGCTTTCAATTTCCTTTTGAAAATCCATTTGAAACTTAAAGGTTTACAACCTGGTGGAAGATCCACCAGTTCTCAAGTGTGATTTTGCAAAATAGAGTCGATTTCACTCATGATAGCTTCTTTCCACAAAGGACTATCAGTGGAGTTCACCGCCTCTTTAAATGTACGAGGTTCACCTTTAAAGGTACGAGTTTCTAATTTGTGCATAAGGAAACGATAAGCCGTACTGTTATGTGCATATCCAATGAAAATGCAATCAATTGTTCTAGGTCTATTTTTCACTTTTTTAGGTTTAGGGACTACCACCTTAACCAAACATCCTCACACTCGAAAGTAATCATAGGATGGCTTTCTTCCTTTCCGTAGTTCATATGGAGTTCTCTCTTGTTTCTTTTTGGGAACTTTATTTAAAAGGTAGTAGGCCGACAAAATGGCGTCTCCCCACATGTTGGGTGGTAAACCAGAACTTTGTAGCATTGCATTCATCATTCCCAATTTGTGATCATGACCGAGAACGTAGCAACAAGCTACTTCAAACACAAAAGAAACTAAGTCCAAAGCAAGCTCGATGACAAGATTTCCTGGCCGAGTTTGACTATGTCATGAAGTATAAGCCAGGAAAGGTAAATGTCGTGGCCGACGCACTAAGACGCAAGGCGGAGTTTGCAAGCATCTCCCAAGTCACTAACCCACTTCTGAGCAAGATCAAGGAGAGACTCAAGACGGATCCACAACCTTAAAACATCATTGCCTTGATAAAGGAAGGCAAGATGCTGAGGCTTTGGTTAGACGAAGACCTTCTATACACCAAAGACCGTCGCATCTACGTGCCGAAGTGGGGAAATTATATGAAGGAGCTGATTAAGGAAAGCCACGATTCCTTATGGGTTGGCCATCCGGGTTTAAGACGCACACTTGCCCTCATAAATTTCACCTACTGCTGGCCAAGGATGTGAGATGGGGTCGAGGAGTACATGAGGACATGTCTTGTGTCCCAACAAGACAAAAATTGTACAAGAGCAGCCATGGGGCTTGCTTAACCCCTTACCTATACCTGAGATACATGGAAAAGTGTCTCTACGGATTTCATCACTTGCCTGCCGAAGTCTGATGGGTATGGAAGCATCATAATTGTGGTGGACCGATTCAACAAGTATAAAACCTTTATGACCACACAGCCGACTGCACAACAAAGGAAACAACAAGGCTATTCCTACGCAACGAAGTTAAACTTTGGAGAGTGCCAAAGAATATTGTCAGCGACCGAGACCCACGCTTCACTAGAAGATTCTGGACGGAGCTCTTCAAGATGCTTGAGTCGGACTTGAACTTTTTAACAAGCTTCCATCCACAAAGCGATGGTCAGACGGATCGCTTCAATACTCTTCTGGAGCTATACTTGCAACACTATATGAGTTCCAACTAAAAAGGACTCGACCAAGCTTCTTAATGTGGTGTAGTTTTCTTACAACCTGCAAAAAAGCGAGGCCACCAACAAAAGTCATTTTGAGATCGTGTTAGGAAAGTAGTTGACTACCCCTCTATCCCATATCACTCTCTATGAAGGGAAGAGTCTTGGGACATTCAAGTTTGCCATGTCATGGCACCAGGAAACAGAGTTTGCTCGAGCGGCGTTGCACAAAGCTGCCACAAGGATGAAGATGTGGGCGAATAAAAAGAGGAGGCACGTGGAGTTCAAGGAAGGGGACCTTGTACTCGTGAAACTCCTGCCGCAACAATTCAAGTCTCTTAGGAAGGTGCATAAGGTCTTGATACTCAAGTACGAGGGGTCGTTTGAAGTTATCAAATGCAATGGCAAGGTTTCATATAAGCTTAACCTCCCGCCCAAATGGAAGATACATCTGGTCTTCCACGTGAGCATGTCAAAGTCTTATCATGAAGATGAGGAAGATCCATCAAGGGGAGTTTCACATTGGGCACCAACGATAGTTGCCACTTCTTTCGACAAAGAAATGGATGAAATACTCGCAGACCGCGTCATCTGACGTCGAGGAGTTTCAAGTTATAAGGAGCACCTCATCAAGTGAAGAGGTTTGCCAGACACTAAAGCCAGTTGGGAGTATGAGGACACTCTTTGGCAGCTCAAGGACAAGATCTAGCATTACCACAATGAAGACGCGACGAGGGTGTCGCGCGCTTAGGTGGGGGAGACTGTCACGCCCCACCAATTTACAAGGAATTTTTCTTGAGCATTTTTTATGCAAGCATGGTCAAGAAAATTTTTGGAGAGCACATGAGCATTCTGGAAGCATCAAGAATATTATGGAAGGTCTTGGAAGCTCTAGAAAGGATCAGGAAGCATCCGGATAATTTCAGAACTCTCTAGAACCCTAGAGAGCTAGGTTCAAAGCTCAAGACTATTCCGGAAGTTTCTTGAATACTCAAGGCTTTTCTTAGAGATGTATAGAATTCTCTAGAGTTGTCTACATTTGTACATATTGTAGAATTCTCTAGAAACTTAGGCAGGGAAAATGATGCCTATAAATAGGAAAGCACCCCTCCCTTTTGTGTCATAGAGAATTCAATAGCATTCTCTAGCTCACTTGTAAAAACTTTGTAAAGTTCCCTTAAGTTTAATACAAGTTTTCTCTTTTAAAGTTTTTCGCTCTTCATTCAAGTGTTCTAGCCCAGACATGCGCATGAGTAAGATTGACTTAGTATAAGAGAAGTGTTATGGCCATAGGAGTAGCTTAGCGAAAAGATAAGCTTGTGACACCTAGCTAGGTAAATCGGTTCAGGCGAACACTGTTGGATTGTATGATCGATGTAACATTATTTCACTCGAAGCTAGCACTGTAGAAAGTACCGATCGAGTAATACTTTAGTACATAATTCAATTTATCATACCCTACTCTCATACGTACCATATAGTAGATCGAGATTCAAAGCTTAAATTTTTGGCATGGTAGTCTTCAAGTCTTGCATAAGGAGTGGGAGAGGTTGATCGAACCCACATGGAGAAAGATCGATTGACAATGAGTACATATTAGCAATTAGTTTGTGGGGTGTACGCTATGAATAATTAAGTTGTCCTCAGCAAGACTACACACAAGTTTGAGTGAAGGGTTTTCATTTTCAACTACAGGATCTCTCGATCTTGACCCACATAGGGTTTTAGTAAAGGTGAACAACACAAATTGGGTACAACACTATCAGGGAGAGAGCCTCTGGTTATGATTGCAGTCATAAGGTGGAAATAAAAGGAGTAAATTCATAGCTCATCTTTGATATCTTCTTCCCCTTCCCTAGATCTCCATGGAATTCACATAAAGTGGATTACTAAAGCTATCACTTGGCAGCTTATATTCTTTGTAAACCCCCACAAGCAAAGCCAAATTGGCAAAAGTTTCAACCACAAAAAGATGATGCATATACGTATTACTTTGTTTTCGTTTCTTCCTTTTCATGAGTCACATTTTCACACAAAACCCCATTAAGCAATCACTGTTTTTCAACGGATTTGGTATACAAATATCCAAGGAAGTGTTTGATGGATTTCAATTCAAACCCAGCTTAAGTACGTTTCTTTCACCATCCAATTGATTTGTCAAAGATTTAGACCGAGCGAAAGCTCAACATGTATGTATGTAATTCTTCTAAAAATTCTCACAACTCTAACATAGACGGCAAACCAGAACCGCAGGATCCAAGTTTACGAGTAGTGTTAACTATATATGATTCACAGTAGTCTGTAACATAAGTTTCAAATATGTGTGTTATGATACGCTCTTTGTTTATATAGATAGGCTTATGAAAAGAACAAATTGAATCAAGGAAATGCATGAATTCTGTACGTGCCAACTGTATTGCTGCCTGAGTCTATATATTATAGAAATTCTCATATGTATGCAACAAGAGCGACCTTCTGGGTTGCGACTTCAAAGTAACTAAGATTTAGAAGCATAAGAGTCGAGCTTAACATTCTATAGCTGTGCTTTATACCAACCCTTGCTTGTTTAGTAAAAGTTTCTTGTTGTCATCACAGGCTCCCTCTGTGGTAGCAAATGAATAGAAAAGAGGAAGGTTAAGAAGCAAGAATACATACCGATACACTGGCTTGCATTCTGGAAGAGAACAGTGAGATCGATCGATGCATGAAATTAGGTTCGTATTGGGGGGAATGAAGCCTGGTCCGAGATCACTCAAATTGTCATGTTCTTTTGCTAGCTTCAGACCACTAATGGTCTCGAACCAGCCAGCATTCCCCTCAACAACTGTTTCAGACTCGTTTTCGATCACAGAGAGAGATGATGAAGACTATTTCTAGAGTTTTGATTTGGCCATGCAATATTGTTTTTTACATGGTCCTTTATATAACGTGAAGAAGAGAAGAGTCTGTTATGTGGGTCTGACAATGCTCTTTACACGGCTCTCCCCGTCAAAGTTATAGTTTGTTTTTCACAAAGCTTTGCAAATCAACTTCAGGCTTCATTTGATGTGGTTGATAATAAAGATGAGCAAGAAAATTAGAGAGAAAACCCCTTCTTTTCCTACCTAATTTGGTTTCTTCATAAACATAGAAAAAACAGAGATTGGTTTCTCCGTCCCTGGATGCTCAGAGTATCTGGAATCACAGCTGAAAATTAATCAAAATTTTTGTTAACCACCCATATTATTACCAGTACAAGGACAATGCTAAGAGAAACTGTGAAATGTAGGATTGAGTTTGGTGCAAAAGATGAAGACCATTTGCTATTGCTAATAAATTGGCCTACAATTTAGCAATTTGGTGCAGAATTGAAGTCAAAGCAAGAGCTTTATGTAGGCATGTGATTACAGACTATGAGTCATTTATGCTGCCCTGCCCTCTCCTAGCTATTTACCTAGTTGACAGGCACATGATTCGTTCATGAGTCCGATCATGAACCTTGGTGCACAATGTCACATACACACTATATGTTGATTTTAGGCACAAGTAATCGCGTGTATTGAATCTATGATTGTGTGAAACTTTCATCGATAGTCATCGTTTCTCAGCAAATGTGGGATGAAAGATTGTGGTACCCTCCTCATATCAGTTGATGACTCCTCGAGGAAGATGGTTTAGGCGATAGGTAAGAAAGCCTAGAAGGCTAACCGAATTACAGTTTTCTTGTCACAGAGAAAGAAAGAGCAGTAGACGGTGAGCTAGTTGTGGTAAAGATTTTGAAGATGAACTGCTATGTTAGATTGTGATAGAAATACGGTATTGCAGATCCACCATGTACAACACATTTAGTGGCTGGGAAGCAAACATTTTGGAGATCAATTTGCGTACATGCACAATTCTGAATGTGGCCATGTGCAGATGCGTTGATATGAAGCATTACTCAATTCTGCATAAACTGTTTACAACTAGCTGTCTTAAGCAACACCAGAATGTATTTGTATACCACAATCACCATTTGAAATTCTGAACCATTGATCCTTTTTCTAGTGTCACAAAATGCATGCATAGCCTCCTCTAGCAAAGCAAAGAGTTAGAATTCGACTCTGACCAATTTTATGAGAAGAAAGTTCAGACAAGCAGCTCAGAACAGAAGGCTTGCCATAATATATGCATTTACTTGATCAGTAGACGAAGCCTGGACATGTCATTTGCTGCCTCATGAATCATTACAAATGCCAATAAAATCAAACACAGCAAGTAATATATCTCTATATATAAGGAAGCCCCATTTGCATAGGAAGAACCTAAAGCTTATGAATAAATAAAGTACAAATTCAACCTAGTTCAATTCAAATTCCCCTAGTGTCATGTTACTTGATATTTGAGTTACACCATTGTCTAAGACAACTTTACTAAGGGTTTCTAGTCTCATCCAAAAAAAACAGTTTCTAGAGTCTCTAACCCACTGCTAATGAATTATTTTGCAATGTTTGCCTCTCAAAACTGTTTAATGAATCGACCTCCCCGAATTGAAAACATAAACAAAATCTAAAGCCTCTATGGTTCTGAGTAGGAATTTTGCTTCCATAAATGGAGCATACTCAAAAAGTCGTTTTCTTTTCCTGTTCAATAACAAAACCACTTCAAAACTGAGCAAATGAGCACTTTATTTTCTTTCTTTTTTGAACAAGAGCACTTTATTTTCTGACAGTATCTTTTTCTTTGTTTTCTTTATAGGACTTTTCATGATGAAGCTTACTACAGAAAAAGGATTTCCAACCCAACAAAGCATAATTTCTACCCTAACAAAGCAAAAAATAATGGGCCCTTACCTCCCTAACTTTTCATCAATCTCTGTAATGGCTTCCTACTAAACCGGAGACCTAATTGCATAATCTTCACTGAATTTCTGAAAACATAGATTATGTTCAATATAATGCCACAAAGTATCCTATAGAATCATCATTTACCAGTAAAATTCTATTTGGTTTCTACTTTCTACATGCTGGCAAAAGTAAACAGAAATAATATTTGCTGCTCTTAATACAAGAATTATATAGATCCAAAACAGAAATGATACCAAAACAGATTGATCGCCAACATTAATTAGATTATTCAAACAAGAGTACAGATACTTTTCAAGAAAATAAATAACTCTTCAATACTTCATATACATGAGTGCACATAAATTACAGGGGATGTACACTTGTACATTACACACAAACAATGCAACATGTCACTGCTAGATGATGAAACATAAAGTGCACACGCTTTACAACAAGTCACAAGATTAAGACAGAAAATGAAGTCTTTTCCTCTCATAAATTAGGAAACTCACCAGATAACTTATGATTCAACAATCATGTCCATATGCTGTCCATTTAGGTTGGCTGGAATGGACTTGTTAATATCATCCGCTTTCTTAGACTCTTCAACAATCTTGCAATCAGCATTGCCGTTTCAAATTTTAATCTGATCCTTACGTTGAACAGAAGCCTCCTTTTTGTAGCTACCCATACTGTGGCGATTTGTCGGACCAGCAGCTCCTTTCATGCCTTCTCCTTGGGATACTTTGACAGTATCACTACAGCTCTTCCTTCGGCCAAGGTTTGGTGACTTAGCACGAGTCGGGGGCATCTGCTATCAAGAAAAGGCAAAAAGATAAAAAAAAAATTGAGCCACCAAATACAGGTTATTATAAAATCTGGATCAATTTCTTCTTGTTTTCTCTACAACGATATACTTTTTTCTGTGTAACCATGAAAATCTATTGATTAACAGCATTAAAAAAATCTCAAATGTCAAACAGGGCAGAGTTTAAATAAGTTCGCGTTATGACCTTTTTGAGTTCAGTCTTTGCTGGAGGTCCATCATGGTAGAAACTTGGCATAGGGTTTGCCTTGAACGTTAAACTCTTTCTCAATTGCTTAACAGCTGCCTCTTTCTCTTCCTTTAAGTTTCGAATGAGCAAACAAAATGCCAAGAAAATTATATATTAGAACTCGCATGAACGAAATTATTATGTATAGATGAAAAGAAGTTCCAGGGAGAGAGATGGATTCTACTCCTCCGCATAAGAAATAAGTGAAAAAGAATCAAAACCTTGGTCCTTGCTTCACTTTGATTTTTCTCAGCCTCCAGTGCGTGATGTTTCTCCTCTAATTTTGAATAAAACTAAATATAGATGCAAAAAGTAAACTATTAGGTACTCCTACAAGCCCTGAAATAAACCCCATTGTATTAAAAAAGAAAGAAAAAGAAGTTGAGGCAGTACCTCCTTCCTTTTCTCTGCACGGTCATTACTTCTAAACGTTGGAGCTGATGCCACTGTTGTCCTGGACCTAATAGCTCGTACAGACGCTACTGTGCTATGCATGTTTAAGGAATCAAATTCAGAAATGAATAGTAGGAAGACGATAAAGGGACAAAACAATCAGACTAAGACTTTAAAATGTAGTAGGATACGAGGAAGCAACAGAACAGGCATCTTCCTCATCAGGATACTTCTTCCCAACAGGTTGAAATGGCTTCCTTGGCACCAAAGGTGATATTGGCTGCAAAGATGAGTATGGTAATCAAAAAATTTTAAGACTTCAACATGGATATTGCATACAATCGAATTAAATGGAAAGCATGATAGATGTTTTTCTCATTTTTCAAAATTTCATTGCATCAATATACAGGTTGTATGTGCAGGACTGTGATTTGTTGCAAAGTGACTTTCAGAAGATTGAAGCACTGAATATTGGATACCCTTAGACTGGAATTTCTTACCTGCATATGTTTTGTGGTATTAAGATGAAGCGAATTGCTCGGATTGGGTGATTTATTGATGGCTTTACCGCAATCTAGTACAGCACTGACCAGACGAGCTCCACTTGAAGCACGTTTTTCAGTCGCTAAGGTAAAGGGTCGCGGAACCGTGTGTTTTGTTTTAGCAATTCCCACAGAAGGTTTTGATGCTTGATTAACAGAGGCACGTGACTTGATTCCATCATTTGTTTTCTCATAATCCCGCTGAACCTTCTCCAGGGGCTTGCCATTATCAAGCTTCAAGCTTACAACATTCTGATCTTCGTTAGCATTTTCATTCTGACTCAAGTGGGAAACGTCAACAGAGGTTTCTGTAGTGCATTCCTTTACTTCATAATCCTTTGCTTCAGCGCTTTCCTGCAAATTTTGGGTATGCTCATATGACTCTGAAATTGCATGACCATTGGGAATTCTTTCACGATTTGAATCATTAGAAGCATCTGAATAAATTATGGCACCATCTGACTCCTTGTCCATGCAAATATCCGTTACTTCTATTGCCATTGCACTCGCTATCAGAAGATAAACATCACAATCATATCAATAAAACTAATCAGTGTGGATTTATCTTGACTCTGTCACCATGTTTGCACCATATGCCTATCATTACATAAAACAATTTCCATTTGTCATAATTTCATGCTTACAAAACATAAGTGGTTTAAGTATTGCTTGTTTAAGTATTACAAACCAGATAGATAATAAATACCATCCTCCTGGATCTTCTGCAACAGGGAGAATCGCTTGTTTTCTTTTTAAAAGGATGGAGATGGAGAGAGGGAACAGAAGAAAGAAAAAGGAAATCCATAACACGAAATTATGAAATGTATGACAGTATTTCGAGAAGCAGACATAATGTTTTAAAGATCACAGTATGTAGAAACAAACAGTCACAGAGCAAGTACTATTGGGAAAATATAAATCAGGAAAGTGAGTTGACTAATTGATTACTTCACATTATAAAGAATCATTTGAACATTCTGTATGCATCAGTTTTTTTCTGCCTCCTCTATCTCAGAAATCATGGCAATTTTTGTTCAGAGTTTTATGAGATGACAAAGACTTGAGAATGCCTTACAAATCTTCCCTTTATGACCAAAAGAATTAAAAATAACTCTGCGAATTTCATTAATTAAAATGGGTCCACCCTGCTTTGATTTTCAAATCTTAGTGGTCTATTATCCTTCTCTGTCAGCATCAAATACTTCATTTATAAAAGATCACTTACCAAGTTTTGCCATGGGGAAAAACTATGGATTCTAAATTTGCTGCAGATTCTTTGAAGTGGGGAAAAAACAAAGCTAGCCTTTGGTTATATGACCATCTGAGCGAGATAAAAGCGTACACCTTTGGTGTTGTGGACTGTAAAAGTGCAAAGAGCTGTTGATAAATAGAAAAAGAAGCAAGAAACAGAATCATCACCTCCCAAGAGGTGTGAAAACAAGGGGAAGAACACTAAAAAATTGAAATGAAATGTAAAAAGTAGTTGGTTGTGTTCAATCCACAATTCTAATGATGAGTCAACATAACCCCTGGGAAATTGCCAAATGCAGTAGTTTAAGAAAACAAACAGAAGAAGAATTTGATGTCACCAACACAAAATCCATCCGAAAACAAGTAACCTATATACCTACTTTTGAAGCCATCAAACAAATAATGAACCAAAACATAACCATTACACCGTACCAACTGAGCTTGAATAAAAAGGATAAGAATCAGGTAACTCAAATTTTCTCTTTGAGCAACTACAACACATCTAATCTCCCAAAAAAAACACCAGAAGAGCATACACAAGAACAAAGAGATATTAACTTGACTAAGGGCTACCAAACCCAATGCATGCATTTGCTTTGTCTGATTAAACACCTCCATTTTCCTTCAAAAATCAAACATTTTTCTCTTACACATAACCCATAAACGAACCTATGAAATGAACCACATTCAGCATTAACAGGGTAAACTGTTAAAAATTAATTAACTACATTTCAGTAAACTAAAATTATATTAGTTAGCAATGTCACAGATGAGAACAAGACACCAACATCCAATTAAAAACGGATTAAATTTCTAAAAATCGTTTATTTTCCTGGGCTACATTACCCCATCCCCGAAAGCAAAGATCTAATGCCACCAACCCCCAAAACACCAACGAAATCAAACCCAAAATGAGGGCACAATAATCACAGATCAAACAAATCGATACTGCATTTCATATAAACACAAAGCGTATGGATCGAGAGAGGTGGAAAATGACTCACCGGTTTGGGGCCGAAGTTTGAAGATGGAGAGAGAGAGAGAGAGAGAGGCGGTTAACAATTTCTCTGAGGCCTCTGTTACTTTCTTATACGCACGCACCGTCGGCATTTGACGCCGTTTCTTCACGGCAGAGCGTCCTTCCCTAATTTGAATTCTTCTCTTTAACTCCACGACCTTTATTTGTTAATATTTTGCGATCTTGTGGTTCATGCGATCTTGTGGCGCGGTCGTGGCTTAATTTGTGTTTGGTTTTGTGCGTCGAGACCAGGGTTGACGGAGAGGCTATAATGACACTGGGTTAGGCCATCTCCACTATTGGGGCTCAGTTTAAAATTTACCACTAAAAAAATTTTTTTTATTCATGAAAAAATGATTCATCTCTAAAAACATAGGGCTACATTTGGGCCTTTTATAATTTTATATTTTGTTTTTTGATTTCATCATCATATTTCATTATATAACATATAAATTTACTAATTTAAACAAATTTATTGTGGACAACGATTAATACGTTGGATACGTATAGGTACTCATGTCTATTTTTGTATGTAAATACAGTATATAATTATAGGGAGCCATTTTAATAAAGACCTCTAAGTTGAGGACTTTTCGGTTAATTACTTATTAGACCAACTTTTTGATCAAAATTTGACATCTTAAGCGTTGAAGTTGTAGATTTATATAAGTAGATCAATCATACAAAATTTTAGCCAAATTGATGATCGTTAAGTACTAGTTTTAGATCAAATCAATGGACGAATCAAATCTGTTAAACATGAACCGTTCAAGTTCATAATTGGTAAATCACACTTATGAATGTCTTAACGATTTTCAATTTAGTTGAAAATTTGCAGAAATGATCTACTCATAAATATTTATAAAATGAACGGTTAAGATGTGGATATAAGATCGAAAAGCGGGATAAACCGAAAAGTCCTCAACTTAGAGGTCCTCACTAGAAGGGCTCCCTATAATTATATTTACAAATAAGTATTGGCTCTTCACCAACAACATATTTAATTAAGGTCTTCAATTATCCATCATAGAATCTCAATATCCTACTCATTTGGATTTTTTTTTCAAAACCATGTTGCACATGACATATGTCAGATTCCACTTGGTGATACGCAGGCCCCGCAAGGGCTAAAGTGCCACACAAATGGCTATACATTTAGCTCTCTTCACTTCCTTCTAGCCCTATAGCTCTCCCACCCTAATGTTGTTGGAGACCGTTTTTGATCAAAAAGGGCCACAGATCCCATTATAGCCCATTTACTGAAGATGACCTTATAATCTCATTAGTGTTACGCATCATGTTGTAGAAAAAAGATATTTACACCGAAACAATTGACTGTCAAAATAATATTTTATTTCAAGTTTGAGTATACATACAAGAAGTACCATATCTTGAGTTCTAATTTTTAACATTGCTTTCGTTGTAGAGCTAATATCTTGATGCAGAATGAAAAGGGATCACTTTCTGATGGAAAATAAAGATTGGAGAATCGTTTGATCATGATAAATTATTTCCCAACATCCAAGTTCGTTGGGCTTCTAAAAGATTGATTTAATTATTTTCAATATTTAGTTTTATTAGTTTGTTTGGTTTTATACTAAGGAAGATTTAGTCTTTTAGATATACACTGAAATTTTAAGAGTCATTTTAAATTAAACCCACATAATATTCTTCTAATAGATACTTAAAATATATATACATATTATATCCTATATTTACTAAAATTTACACAATTGTCATCATTCAACTATAATATATAAACATAAAAAATCTATAAAAAAATGTATAGCCTAAAATTATCTATACCCTAAACATTAATTAAACCCTAAACCCTAAAGATATTTATACCCTAAACCCTAAAGATATTTATACCCTATGCCTTAAACCCTTAATACCCTAACCCTAATTAAATCCTAAACCCTAAAGATATATATACCCTTAACACCCTAACCCTAAACCCTAAACATTAATTAAACCCTAAAGAATTTATACCCTAAACCCTATGCCTTAAACCCTTAATACCCTAACCCTAATTAAATCCTAAACCCTAAAGATATATATACCCTTAACACCCTAACCATATACCTTAACCCCTAAACTATATTGTGGGTCTTCTTTTTAGGTATATCATTGTATCATGTCGTACTTAATAGGTATATTAGAAATGTAAATAGTTTAGAGTAAAAAGTTCTCTAAATCAGGATGAAAAATGGTATATTATATTATTAATAAGAAGAAGAAGAAGAAGAAGAAAAGTAATCAAAGAAAAAGAACATGTACCTTACAATTAGACATTTTTAAAGTAGGTAGGGAGACACCAAAAATATATGAATGCTCTTTGGAAAGAAAAATACATACTAATTAAGGAGAACATGAATATGTATATATATAGGATTAATTTCAGCTTATCCACTTGAGGTTTAAGTCTAACATCATTTCACCCTCCGTACTCTTAATTTTGAAAGTTTACCCCCTAAGGTTTCTAAGTTTCATCAATCATGCCTAATTGCAGAAATTTCGACCAATTTGAACGTTAAATGATAATATGTAGTATTAGAAAAAATGTTCTAAAGACGATTTTTGTTGTTATATGACTATATTTGCCCTTAAAATGAGTTATAAAGTTATAATGGACATCTAAATTACATAAAATTTCAGCAATTGAGCATGATTGATGAAAATTAAAAACTCTAGGGGGTAAACTTTTAAAATTAAAAGTATAGAGGGTGAAATGATGTTAGCCTCAACCTCAGGTGTGTAAACTGAAATTAATCCATATATATACACACACATATTGAAGCCAACAATATAAATTTATAACAAGGCAAATATTATGGATGAAATTGATTAATATAGAATTAAGGAAATAAATCAAATCAATGCTTAACTAAGAAAATAATTTAATTTAACTTTTTATATATCATAAGGGTAAATTAGACATATTGAAAAACAAACAAAAATAATAATAAAGATTTTGGGTGTAGAATGAAATAAAATACCTACTAATTAAGGAGAACATGGATATGTATATATATACACACACACACATATATTGAAGCCAACAATATAAATTTATAGCAAGGCAAAAATTATGGATGAAATTGATTAATATAGAATTAAGGAAATAATTCAAATCGATGCTTAAATTAAGGAAATAATTTAATTTAACTTTTTATATATCATAAGGGTAAATTAGACATATTGAAAAACAAACGAAAATAATAATAAAGATGTTGGGTGTAGAATGAAAGAAAACATATATAGGTGGGTGTATATTAATATACGTTTGATAAATTGGGTTTTTATTTAATTTTCTCTTATATTAATTAGTTTGTTTTGGACTTTATTTTCTTTTTAACCCATGAGTTTTAAGTTTTGTTGCCCTAGAGTTTCATACTCCTATATAAGGAGTCTTAAATGATGTATTTTAATATCTTTCATCTTAAAAAAAACTCTTTTGAGATATTACCTCAATTCTGATGGATTCCAGAATCCTGTTATTGTGGATTCAAGAAGAAAACTCAACTTGTGGATTCAAGTCAACCTGGCCTTGAAGATTCAAATCAAGTTTGGTGGACTCCAAACATATCTATCATAGTTTTGCTACGTCAATTGGTAATCAGAGCTTTTGGTGGATTCCTGGTGAGTGATTTATCAATTCGATACAGAAAAAAAAAGATGAAGAAGAAGATAGAAGATAGAAGAAGAAGAAGAAGAAGAAGAAGAGAAGAGAAAAAGGAAGAAGGAAGCTAGCATGGAACAATGGATATTCACCTTGCCGG